>JBCFXI010000096.1:97888-332446 GCA_038496175.1 Ampulex compressa | reverse complement strand
TACACACTTTTTGTATCCAAGGTCTGTATGTGAGAAATTCTATAACAAACTCCTGTTACAGATTTCTGACAAGCGTATTACTCTTTGAGGTACATTTGTTGTCGAGTATCGAGTATATTCATATTTTTATTGCCTTTCTTATGCAATACTGTTTTACATTCATAGTTGCATTTTGTCATGTCATAATATCTATGTATAATTTAATATGATTTGTTGCCTTTTTTTTCTTTTTTTTAAAGATACTATTTATTGCGTTACAGTTCATCCAATCTGACAAGAATATTATTTTTCCACAGGTACTCGAATTGGCGGGGAACGCGTCTAAGGATCTGAAGGTCAAACGTATAACACCAAGACATCTACAACTTGCTATTCGTGGTGACGAAGAATTAGATAGTCTTATCAAAGCAACTATTGCTGGAGGAGGTATGTTAATTTGAAATTTTACGATATGTTTCAATAGTGGTCCTATATATGGTGTATTTTGTAACAACATACTTGAAAATGTGTCTTTGTTTTCATATATGGATAGAAGAACAAGAGAGATAGTTACATATTTACGTTTTTAACGTACAATTCTCAAATTACAGGTGTCATTCCACATATCCACAAATCATTGATTGGCAAGAAGGGTTCGCAGAAGCCAGCATAATTTAGTGTTTCATACAAAAACATTTCGACATATGTAGGCAAAACAGATGCGAAGCAGCAGAGTGATTGTTGACAAAGTGTACCTACGTTACTAAATTGATGGCGAGACTGGCGTGATATATATATATAAATATATATAGATATATAGATATATAAATAAAACAAATATTGATATAATTTAATATAGGTAATGAGAGTTAAAGAAAAGACAAATGTTCAACACATAATTGGCAACCAGAAAGGGAAAGAAAATGGTTTATGTCTAAAATAGACAATTTTAGCGTGTTCTATGC
The DNA here is from genome assembly GCA_038496175.1 of Ampulex compressa. Taxonomy (NCBI): domain Eukaryota; kingdom Metazoa; phylum Arthropoda; class Insecta; order Hymenoptera; family Ampulicidae; genus Ampulex; species Ampulex compressa. Next base: position 331,502 of record JBCFXI010000096.1, on the reverse strand, counting down.
TGTGATTAGTTGGCGAGCGATGCGTTATAGCATGGCTTGCTCAAGGCTACAGCAATCTTTGGTTTAGTGCGGGCGTGATAAACGTTTTGAAAATGGAGAGCGTTTAAGAGCTTAAATGTGTTTAGCCATCTACAGTCTATAGTGGAGCGTTATTTCAGTTCCCTTATCGAGTCGATAGTGGTTAACTTTGTCTCTTTTTTAAACTAATGCGTGCCACTGAAGGTGTTTTCTTAAAATCTACTGTTTACATATAGCGCGAATATTCTTCCGGAAGGTGTATGATATGTGGAAGTATTAAGAAAAGTTTATTTCACAACTTTTTACTGTTTTTCATAACTCATACCATGTTCTTTTCAATTTTTGCACGGTTTCAATTGTGTTAGTGTTGTATTGATACAGATAAAAGCATTTGATTATAGGAGCATTCTTGTAACGAAATACACTAAATACAATGATGTTACGGTCAAAAAGAATGCACAAACGGCTATAATTTGATTTTTACTAAGGGACGCAATCCAGTTTCGAAAATTTGTTTTGTTAAAATATGTCCATTTGTTTTTAAAGTTTTCAGTCTCCTGTTTGTAATTTAAACGTTGAAAGTACCTTGTTATATTAATTTGGAATCGTTATAAACATCTTCATTGAGCTCTTTATTTATGGAATGTCACAGTAGGACAAGTTGTAATTTATATTGTAGTATATTAAAATTGTATGAGACTGGAATCTTTGAACTTGATAGGCTTTTATCCACTTAACCGTAAAATGAAAAATATTTCGGCATTACAAAACCTTTGATGTAATATATAAGAAAATGGAACAGATGTATTCCCATAACGTTTGGCGAATTTAAGATTACGTATGAGGCTGTATAAAATTTGTAGCGTTTAAACAGTTGGTTTTGTCTTTAAGGAGATATCAAACTCCGGTTTTGTTCTGATCATTTTTCATTTTATCATTCGTAAAGCTATTGTTACTTGCGTAATTTAGCGTAATTTTCACTGTACCTATGGTATTGCACCATACATTAAATACCAGCCATATGTAAAACTTTCATTTTCATAATAAAAATAAATTTTACTATTAAATGTCACGGTGTCGGTCGAAGATAAGCTCGAATCTACGCGATTTGTAAGATATAATGTACAGGTATTATATAGGCATGCACACTTAGACGCGAGAGCTCGCGTCTGAAACATGTACGATATACATTTCTTGCGCACAACGTTGAGAATTACAATAAATTCCACGTTAATCCCACATACTTCGGGAGAACAGATTTTGTTGCTCCGCAAACCTATGCGCGTAAAGAACCACAATCGTCTACAACAATTTTCTCCTACATCGAAACTAATCAACGCCCGAGAGACTAAAGACAAAAGATTAATTTGTAGTACCACAATAGATTTCAATCCCCGAATCCCAAATATATATATATATATATACACATAAAAAATAAAACATTTCGTTTTATCTCAAACGTCAATCCGTATACTTTTGTAAAAAAATGTTCGGTACCAACATCAATTCCACCCGATAAAAAAATCTCGCTGTTCAACTTCAATGCCAGGGTCTCACGTAGGATATAATAATCGCAAGGTACTAACGCTTATAAACCCCGAGCCTCGCCATAGAAATCGAACCCTTTATTTTACCCAGGCAAATCGGTTTGAGTCGCTTCGAAAAAGGGGCACGCGTTTCACCCCCGAGGCGTACGGTGCTGCCATCGTAGGGAGCGGCCTTTCACCGATGGGGCTTCCCCCACCAGCGTCCAATCCTGTAGCTCGTTCAAACCTTGCGGCTTTTTCGACGAGCCCCCATAGTGGGGTACGGCGTATCGCCTTGTGCGCAAGTTGAAGCGAGACGGAGAGCCAAGGAAGAGCTCCCCACTCGCCGGTCAGAACCGCAGTCGCCTTTCACGAGCACGGACGGTTGGGCGGGCTAGTGTCGTACAGCAAACGTGAGCACCAGCCGTTTGATTCACGAAATTCCATTAGCCGGCCAGTACGGCGACCTCCTCCTTTATTGACTCACCCAGCCCCTCGAGGATCTCTCGACGGATCGTCCTCGGATCCGTCGTGAGAGGGCCGCGGGATCGTGCATGCCGGTGACAGGGCGCGTGGGCATACGTTCGCGTACCGTGCTTAACAGGAGACACCTTGCTCTCACCCCGGATCGTAACAGCCGTGCGATACGCGCATCCTCTCCTGCTGTCCGCCTTAACCACGTCGCGCTGTTGCCGGTGTTTACGGCTCTACGGCTGCCGGATTTTTATCCCGCGCGAAGGAGGAGGCCCGGAAAGTAAGAACAGCCGGGTCAACAGTCGAGTTAAGCCGTCGTGTTTTCTTTCGAGGCGCTCGTTCCTGGATTCCGTGGCAACGGCATGAGCCTCCTCCCGGTGTAGCTTCCCACGCAGAGAGAGCACCTCCGGCCGAAGACGCTCGACGAGGATGACGGGCGCGCACGAGGGACGACGACACCAACTCCGCAACCGGTGAGTCCTCACGCCCGCATCCTTTTATCGCGTGACACCTCTCATCGGCGCCGATCCATCTGTTAACGAGGATGTTAGCCCGACATGCTCCGTTGAGAGCAAGATTATCGGAATTTAACTCGCAAACACGCGCAGTCACGCTACTCGACGATTCGCGTCGAGACTACGACCGGATTTGTTGCGAGCCATCCGACCAATTCCCCCTTCTTTCCTCAACGCTCGCGATCCAACGCTACCTTCGACGATCCTTTATCGTCCTCGAACTCGTAGAATCGGCCGTGGCCGGTGCACACTAGTTGCTTCCTCGATTTTCCGGATACGGTGTATTAACCTCGTTACTTCCGCGTATCGGCGTTCACGTTTTGCACGCGACTAATCGCCTTCGTGCCGAGCTCGTATTGCTTTCCTCGGCACGACGATGACTCTCTTCCTTGGCTATCGTGTTTCCAGGTGAAGATACCGATTCGCGCCTCGCTCGTTTTTTGGGAACGCGATGCGAGCTTTGCGGTGATTATCGCGAAGGGGCATTATCATTCGTCGTATGCGAGTATACGGGTATTTCGTGACTTATTTATATACGCGATGCCCGAGGTAACGGGATTTCTGCTGCGGTAATTGTCAAGTATAGCCGCATACCTCCATAATTATGAATTCCTGACTGCGATGTGCATTTCTTTGTACGGCTTATGCTGGTAGTGGCAGTGGCAGTAGAGGTAGAAGTACGTCTTGCTTATCGCACGAGCGCTACGCGATCCGAAGACACTCGCAAACCTGCCCACGGTGAATCCTGTGTACGTCATTGTGAAAGGATCGCCTGTAATTAGCGATATCCAATTCCCTAAGAGGCTTTCGCAAATACAAACGTTACTCTCCAGCGTACGTGCTTTTTTGCCCGCGTATTTTATCAATCGTTTCAATATTTGTCCGACCGTATTACGGGGAAGTACAGGAGCAGAGTTTTACCGGGTTATTACACGGTACACGGAACGTTTCTGATCGCGTATCTGGTCGTTTATCGTTTTTTCTTTGTATACGAATTCATATTTTCCGGCATTGCACGATGTTTGCTGCAAAATCCGTACGTTTGCTTTTTTCCCGTGGATCTTTGCGCGCGCCAAACAGATGTAGCCCGGACATTGTGTTTGTACTGCAAAACTCCATCGCCCTATTTTTAGGCGATGCTTCTCGAATTATTTCGATAACCATTCGCGCGGAACAATAGGTTTCCACTGTACAGATCGCGAATTAGGTATCCATACATCAATCGGTACTTAAATTCCGCGCCACGTTTTCCCGTTGGGCGAGGTTAAAAGCTTCGTCCCCTCCTCTCTCCTCTCATATACATCTCCAACCTGAGATATCTCCGCTCGTGTTTTGCACCCGTCGTGCTTTTGCATTTTTGCTTTGCCCGCGAAGAGGGGAGGAAAAAAGGGAACACCCAGCAATTTCCCCGTGGATCCACTATTTTGCGGGCTTCCTTCCACCGGAGGTAATTTCTCGCAAATTGAAAGCCCCGCCGTTCGCGATGTGACCAGGGCACGAATGTTCTCCGTAATCTAAATACCGGTACCTGGAACGCAAGGTCGGTTGATCGTCAACGTCATCGACGCGGCGGCAAATGTTGCGGTGAAAGTTTATCTCGCGGTCGGAGGTAGGGGATCTCCTGCAACAACGGTTTCACGGAGGAACGATCGTGGGTCCGTTCTTGGAACGAAAGTTCTCCGCTGCAGCTTGGAAAACTCCTCCTAGCTAAGAATTATCAGAAGAGGCTCGTCGGTCGTTACGAATTGCAAGTAAAAGAAAGACCCTCGAGACGAGGCGTGCCTTATGGAAAATTCGCCACGCACCATCATCCTTGGCATTTCTCGATAGGATCCTTCCGCGTTATCGCGTGTATTCTCGGTATGTGCGAACTTTCCCATTGAACGTTACCGCGGTTTTAAGCCAACACCGTTTGGAGCAACGCGTAACGCGTCACTGGGATACTAGTTCTAAAACTGTATCTTACCGTTATTCCCACCTCCTATATTTCTCCACACTGCGTGATTTGTTGCGTTGTAAAAGAGGTAAATATGCGGACTAGGTGCGTGTTGTTATGCGATCGTGTGACGGGTATTAATTCTTTGTTACGTTAGGTGCGCGATAAAAAAATCTCCCTGTGGATTGGGGATTAGAATAGACGCACAGTGTTCTCTGTTCATGGCTCTAGGTGGTCAAAAGAGATTGAGTGGTGTAGCTATGATACCAGTTTAAAAAATCGTTGCTCGATTAGTCTGAGTAAATTAATATCTAGAAAAAATTAGTAGTAGTTATCTGCGTTGTTTGGGACTTCTTTTCCTTATGGTATCATAGTATCTCACTACATATTGGAAGGAATGGATGTTCGTATAAAAAATAGAAATTACAAGAATTTGTAAACGGCGAATTACAACGTGTCGCTCGTGGTAATGTTGTTTTCAACGTTTTAAGCGATAGATATTACGTATGAGCTTGACCTACTGCAGATCATCCGAGCTTAAATGTCATTAAGGCGTCTATCGTTCCGATGCATTTGTTAGGCTAATCAAACAAACTGTTGCCTTGATTGTACGGCTCAAATAGGTACTTGATTGTCGCGATTACGAGGGAGTTGCAAATGAATGAGTGCAATCTGTACATATACGTTTCAAAGGACGTTCGATGGACGTACGTAGTATCGTGTAGGGATAACGTGCTTCTCGGAATACCGGCCAAAGTTATTGCATAATCGAACGTTGTTGAAATATTTTTTTTCCCGTGTATCCACTGTCCGTGGTGAAATATCGCATATCGATGATACTGCAGGAGCTTCGTTTGCACGTTATAATTCAGCCGTATGCAAATCCGCAAATCGTTGTCCCCGCGAATAGTTTTTCACGTCTACGCAACACCTGTTACGTTTCGTTCCATTTATAGAAATTGGATACCTTCGCTTACCTTCACTTTAAGAAATACAGCCGCAATAGCCACGCTTTCAGCCGCGCCAATCCTGCTTTCCACGTTTCCTGACAAAAATTTTAAAACGCTCATATCGACCTATTCGCAATTATCTTCGGCCTCTGTCTTCTCGAAATAAGCGACGGCACGAGAACGTATTAAATTCGCACGGCCAACTCCACGTACCAAAAAAGTTACGTGAAAACGAGGTAAACCATTGAAAATTCAGTTCTACGTCTAATCGTTCCCAAGAGGAACGAGCTTATAGTCATATTCTTCGCGCTTGTACAATATCGATATAAACGCAATTGTAAACCTTGAAGATCGAGAAAGAGGTCCGCGCAATGTCCACGGAAATGTCGTTTAACCTTATTTCCCTATTTTCCACTTATACTCTAAGCTGGGTTAAATTTCCGAGCATTCAAGAAATTACTTTTCGAGCCACGAAAGCGTTCCTTTCGACGTCATAATTCTTGACACGAACGCTTTATGGCACGAGTAATAACATTCCTATTTCTATTCGCACCCCGGGCGGTTGCTACACGTAACAAAGCCGCGGGGCCCGTTTATCATTCACCGATCATTTTTGCCGCAAAATTAGATTCCCATGGGTCCGTGGCGCTTGGACTTTACCTCGGACAGGCGGGCGCACTTTATCATGTTTTTCGAAGACGTTTACGAGCGTCGCCTTCGCGAGCTCTTGATTCAGGCGCACGGTGCGATCCGTTAGCACATCCTCTGGGTCATCGACCATACGGTCACATAGAAGACTCGACCGAGCTCTTACGGAGAAGCCCAAGGATTCTATAGCGGATCTCCCACCGAAGTTCCTCCCGTGATATTCCAACGCGAGATATCCTTGTGGAAAGAGGATCTGCACCGAGCACGCTCTTCGCGGATCCCGTCTTAGCGTTGCCACGTTTCTCGCTGCTCTCCACAGCCTCGACTCGCGCGCACTCTCGCCTCGAAGGTATTCGCGCAAAACTCAATGACAAATCGGGTAACGCCGCGGCCTCGTCGCCAGTGTCGCTGGCTGCTGATCACGATGGGAATGAGCTGGAAGAATCGCAAGCTGGAGGTCTTTCGAGGCCTGAGTTTCTCCCTTGGTTTTACACCAACTCTATCCTCTTTTGGATCCAGCATTCGTATACTTCTCATCATCGTGACTCCGTTGGAATTTGTAAGGACGCAATTGTCGAGTATTAGAGTCGGGAGCTTCCTTCGAGATCGTTCGATTTTGGCATTGTACACCGATCAGAAATGCGGCTTGAGAATATGTAAAGTGCCGTGTGCGATGTGCGTAATAGACGCGCTTTGGCTCGACAGAGCATTCCCAGCTTCAATGTTTGACGGAGCATCAAACGTTCGCATCTCGTCTTGGCCGTAATTCGGATTGATGCAGTGGCCGCTATCACGGTTAGTGGTTTTAAAGGATCTCTCGACGTCCGGCAGTTTTCAGTCTGCGTTATGTTAATCCAAGATGCGGTGGACTTCCTCGACAGATTGGATGGCTCGTAGCGGTGCTAATAGCGAACTACCTGTCCGTATTAATCTTCTTGTGCGGAGCCAGAGGAGGGAATTTCCACGGTTATATCTGAAAAGTTTCAGGGGCCGACGAATTTCAGGGACGAGGGGGGGAGAATTTAAGGAGCGCATTTGCACACCGCTTTATATTCCGACGCCTCGCATTCAGCTGGCACGTCCTTTGTGAAACCGCGGTTAAACATCCAAGTTTCGGGCAAACCGGCGTCCGACGTGGCCGTTGCACGTTGTATATAAGCGCGAGCGTGTTTAAGAAAAATTCTGCCAGGCGTGCCACCCCCTCCCAACCCCCCCAGCCCCCTTCCACCCTTCTTCGAAGTTCTTCTTTTCCGCCCAGTGATAAATCACTTCCCGGATGCTCGTACATCTGTTCCAGTAGTTTCGTATCGTATCTATCATTGCATTCGCTGAAACACCGAGGCGCGCTTCATTATGAATTCCATAACGTATCCGAGGCGATTTTCGCTGCGTTTCTGCAATTTTTCACGGCACTCGCGTTATTAGTATCAACGATGAAAGATCGTTGCTCCAATGGCGCTTGAGAACGTGATTATTGGAATTGATTTTGGTGTTAGCGGGGCGTGAGTCGAGTTTTCGGCGCTGCAAGTAACCGTTCCATCTTCGAGGTTTCCGACAGTACTCGAAAACAGAGTTGAACCAATTCTACCGATAAGTTTCTCAATAACAGTGCTCGAGCTTTACTCGGACACCGAGTTCGGTTAATTTTAACGGTAATCCCGCCGGCGATGGTGTACAAGCTTGGTTTGTCTCAAAAGGAATTAAACGCGTATAATCGACACGTATGAATATTCACCCATGCCTTGTGTATCGAGGTAATGGATATCGGAGTTTCGTATCCAGGAATATTTTCATGTTTAGTCATGAAACTTTCTCGATCTTTATTCAGCATATTCCGCTTTCGAGCCGTACGATAAAGGTTTATATCCTAGTTTATAAAAACATAGGCTCGTGCGTCGACGAACAGGACGCGAATCCGGTCGATTATTTCTAGCTCTTTCCGTGCAGCATGCGTAGCATGACTCTCCGCTCCAAGGCCTACCTCGAGCTATGCATCTTAGATCGATGATGGCTCAACGACTCGAATTAAATATTAATCCAATAAATAAAACAGCTCTGTTCACGAGCCTGCACATTACACATTACAACTTCACGCACAGCGAATTATTTCCAGATACAGTATCCTTCGAGTGACCCTCTTACCACACGTTTTCCATTCAAACCCTTTAAAATTCCCCTTTCAAAACACAAGATTAAAAATAAATCGTCTCTCACTAATTCCAAAAATCGTAAGCCATACCTTAGAAAAAAAAAAAAAAAAAAAAATGGAAGAAAGGAAAAACAAAAATAAGTCCAAAAGCAAGGAAAAATCCGTCCGGCACGGAACGTGCTGAACGGTAGTACCTCTGCAAAGGAAACCTCCGTAGGCAGTGATTCCTCGTACTTAATCCATAAAACGCTCTATGAAAGAGCACTTAAGAAATACGTAGAATAAGCTGCCACGGGGGATTTAGAAGGCCTGCTGGCCCTGGGTATGTATAACGAAGAAAGGGTCTTGGCGGGCGGGGGAGGGACGACGGAGATGGAGAAAGAGTATAGATTGTCTCTACGGGCCGGTGTCTACGATAGGTACGAGCCAGGGAGCCGAGGTAACGGTTTAAACTAACGTTGCGCACATGGTATATCGTCGCTGGTGTGGCGTGGTGGGACAAGATATGGTCCTACGTATGCGCGTATGCCGCAACATCGGCGCGCCCACTTTCCGTGTGCATTCGCGTATGCACGTGTGCACACACAGGGGATATGCGGTGGCAAGTGTGCGGTCCGCACGTGCATCTGCAGGAGGCATGCAATATTCACTTGTGCACCTTCGTGTCTACGATCGTATGTACGCAGCCTGCCCAAACAAGCTGTAGCGGGGAGCATAGAGGTGTCCTTGCTTGAATGTGGGATAGGAGGACCATAAAAGGATCGGATGCGCCGCCGACGTGCTATCTTGGCTGACTTAGCGGTGTGGGATAATGTACAGGGTGGTTGCAATGCAGATCAGGCTCCGAGGACACCGACCTGGCTTGCGAGGCCTTTGATTCGACCACGCTGAGTGGTTTCGTAAATTTCTTCCTCCGCGAGTATCCTATAGTTCTACGTTTTTGACGACGAATGCTCGTACGCTTTGGCGGATTGTCCGCCAAATCGATCGAGCGCACTGCGCGTGTGTTGGTATGAGTAATGAAGGGTTGGTGTAGAAGATATATTTACGTGATGCGAGAAACGGAAGTACGTCTGTGCATAATATAGGCGAATATAGCACTTTACGTGTTGTTAACTTTTTACGGAGAAGGGTCTCCTTCAGAGCGTCGTTGTCGAGCGTGCCTTGTGGGTATTTATCGTTTCTGGTTGTCTTTTATTACGAGTGTCGGCTGTTCTTTGCTATTTATGTAAATGCCGGGTATTCGTATTCCTGTGTGTGCATTGTGGCTTTAATTATATGATCTAAGGATATTTTGGAACGGAAAGTGTACTAAATGCGGTGAGAAATGCCCAGGAGTGAATATTCTAGGTTTGAAAACTCTGCATATTTCGTGTTAATGTATTATTAACCGCTGACGTGACGACTCGTTATTTGTCGTTCTCCTTTGTACTTGGAAGGCGGCTGAAACCGTGTGGCGTGAGAACCATTATATGCGCTACGCTGAGGGCAATGATGTCATAGATTTCTTTCGTTACGGTGTCTGGCAATTTACGTAAAGTACCTTCGTACTTCCTGCACGTTTCTCGTCCACGTCGAAGGGTTCAAAACGGGCGGCTCGTGAGACACTTGGTAGGTAAAAAATACTCCTCGCCATATGGCAGGACTGCGGTTCCTTCGTATTAATCGTGGAGCATCGCGGAGGAAACTCGCGAGTATGTTCGGCATACTTACGTTCAGAACGGGATACGAGAACCGACGGGTCACGCATCCACACGGTACGTTCCGTGACGTTACTCCGTAAGTATGTATATTTATTCACAGGAATGTTGCATCCGATCTCAGAGACCAATATTAATAAATACGCCGTACCATTGCGTACTCGTCGCGCACATCGATAGATCATCCTTGATTGAACGTACATTTTTTTATACTCGTATCTCGGGCAATATTTTCGATCGTCTCCAACTTGAGAATATATTCGTACGACCATGTAGTAAAATCGAGAGGTGTCGTAGGATTAGATATCTCGTGCTACATTTTATATTCTACGTCTGTCTTGAAGAACTCACAATGTATTTTCGAGAGTCTCCTTTAATCATAAGGAATTGTACGATAGTGATAGTGCAGCGTACAATTTGCGATTTCCAGTTTTTTGTGGGCATACATAATGTGCTAAGTAATGTTCCCTGGGATAAAATATGTTTATATCTAGGCAGGAATGTTAATCATGCCGCCGCCTTTATTATGCATCGCGAGCTGAAAGTAGAGAATTATACAACGGGCATAGTGAAAGAACGGAGTAATGGAACTTAATGAACGAAGAACCTCTCGCAACCTGAAATCTCCGCCACAATAGCACGTAAGATCGATAGCAGATTGTATCGTGATATTTTATTTCCTGGGAAAATGAAGTTATACGTTTCGTGTGACGGGTAATCGGTGTACACCTGGGATAGTAAACCTCCCGGCCGGGACATTATCGCGGTAACATCGAGTAAGCACGTAATCGAGATTTATTCCGCTACTTATTTATATAATCTATTGTGTACCTAAGAATATATATATACTATATAAATAGGAGTAGATATATATATATATTTCTGACCCTGCCCTTCTCTCCTTTCGTCCCGTCCCTTAACGAGGATGGTCGAGGGTCGAACCTCGTTCGACATGTAAATGTAAATGTTGGACAAGAACCGCCCAGGGATCCTCAAGCTGTACGATCGTGACACAGGATTAAATCCTTCGTTGGAAGGTAGCGGACGAGAGCCACTGCCGAGGACACTGTGACTCCGCGGTGTGGCAAGAGTGTTGCGACGTTCTCTCGACACAGTTGGCAGTGGTGATCAATCTTCTCCGGCCAAGGCACATTCCCCGGGCGCACGTCCGTCACGAAGCAAAAAACGCACGGGGACTCTACAGTGGCGTATAAATAGGCTAGTCATTCTGAAAGAATAAAATGCTAATCGATCCGCTTTCTGTTTCATGGATTGTACAACGCCTGCGGTAACTATCGATGGAAATGCGAATAAAATCAAGTAAAGTAACAACTTTAACAATCGCGCTAAGCCATCAATCTTTTGAAACTTAAATTTACGATGATCCTCCGGCAACATGTAGAACATTCAGAACATATACATCGTGATCGATCAACATCGGAATCGAACGTGTCTTTCTCCATATTCATTAAGCAAAGAGGAAAAATAGTGAGGAGCTATTGTGGCGTATCGCCTTCTAAGTTTACTACCATTTTTCTTCGTACAAAAAGTTATTTCGTTTTGGACCAATCTAAAATAAGTCCTTACGAATAAAGTTTAACGGCGCTATTCCAGTCATTATTCCAGCAAACCGCTTATAGTCCTACATTAAGTGTCCTTCGGAAAAACAGAAACACGTCTGGTAGGAAGTGAGAACCGCTATTGGGGTTTCGGTGGGTGGCGTTGGTCCCCTCATCAAATGCTTGTCATACCGTTCTTACCCTCAAACTCCGAAGCCTAACGGATCCCAACAGTCGAGTAAAGCCCAGCCCGCACCCCCCGTGTACACAGAAAGAGAACGTGTATATGGGAGTAGGCGGGCAACCACCCCAATGGATCCTCTGGACGAAGGCTTAAAACCCATAGGCCTGTGATATGCCTCGGGCCAAGAATTATGCCGCTAAAACCCACCAATTATGAGGGCTGTAGGCCGAACACGTAGCTTTCTCTCTTTTGATTTGTACGTACGCACACGTGGCAATCCTCGTGACGTAAGCCTACAGGACGTTTTAGGTAAACACGCGCAAAAGCAGGAACGTCTTCGAATTAACCCATCCCTGTCCAAGAGGTTTTATCCGTTTCGCGCTGGCTATATTGCATTATGGCTTGTACTCAAGTTATATGCACACATATATCGAATAGAGGATCGATGGAATTTTTTAAGCCAGAAACATAAAAAGCGGGCAACATATTATCTGGTTCAGGGTACGCGATCTTTACAAAAGCATCGATAAAAACGAGTACAATGTCGTGCCATACTCGACGTAGGACCTGAGAGTATTATGAGAAACAATGCAGATTAAACCGCGTCGGAAAAAACTACTTCGTGCCTATAGTACGTGGGGAGGGGTAACAAAAGAGATGTATAGTCGCAGCTCCGAAACTTAAAATAATAGCTGTGCGAATACTACGCCATCCAATATAGTCTTGTACCAGATTTCAAACAATCAGGATGAGAGGGAATGAAGAGAAATCCCCTGAACGAATCATGGTCCATCATCCGCCGATGAAAAGGGCCATTCGTCTGATTACGATTTCACGAGACGTCCTGCGCCATATACACGGGCGACGGATTAATCAGCAAAACCGTGCGGTTTCTTGCCTCCTCTGCGATTAATTAATCCCCGCGATTAATCACTGGAAGCGCTTTTCATCGAACAACTGATTGTTGCTATTCATATTTTTTTTTTTTTTCACAGAAAGTATCTATCGTACAAGCCATCCTTATGATGGAAGAGAATTATAAAGCATTGCGCTGTTTGAGCAAAGCTGAATATACGTTATTCCATATTTAATAACAATCGTAGACGTACGCGTGCATTTATACTTGTATATTTCTTCCGTAATGATTTAATTCCTATTTGCGATACGTCCTATTGTAAAACAAATTGGAAAGTACTAACGAAATCATGTTTTAAATAGATTTAGATAATACACATCCCGAAATCGGTCAAATTATTTTATTCTCCGAAAGATATACGTAACCACTGAATTATGGGTTTCTATAACATAAAGAGGTCGTACGAATTTCGTGGTCTTCAACTACAGCAACCAGGAAGTCGTAAGGAGCCATAAAAAAGTTTGGAACGTTTCCATTATTTCAGGAAGAAAGCGCCTTGAAGAAGGCCGATGCAAAAATTTAAAACATTTGCGCCTGTAGAGCATTAGATCATTAGATGAAGTGCTGATCCACGATCTGCGGACGTAAAATCCTCTACAGTATGTGCACTATATTATTATCTCTTTATAATTCCAAGCAAATTATGCTACTATCATATCAATCAGCGATACGAATATTGTACACGTAGATTTGTATCTGGAGATGTAATTAATCCAAAACAAATATAAATAAGGACTGAACTATATGCCATGATGTGGAGGCAATAAAGTTCACGTACACAAAATGATCGATGTCTATAGCGCTGTACGAAAACTTTGGTGTACATTTTTCACCAGTCAATTTCGTAAGTTTAACTTTGACGTTGGCGGCCTATTGTCGCCTACTCTTCCGCCCAGTATGACTTTTTTTTATTTCAGGATTCACTGACCCTCCGGCGAGTATTTCAATTTTTACTCCTCGTCCCAATTCGGCTGAGCGACTCGGCGAACAATTAGCCGCCGTACAATTTGATCAGCGATTGTCATCGACGAATTTTCCCCTCGAACCCAATGAAAAAGCCCATTGCGGGGGATCATTTTTATGTCAGGATTTTGCTTTTAACTCAACACGCTGGTTAACGTGAATTTTCGGGTTATCCTTGGGGAATAAACGCATATGCGAGTTTTCGAAAAATCATATTTCGGACACAGTTAAATAACGTTTTAAAAATGGATTCGTATTTACATATTTATTGTGCGTGTGTACAAGTACACAGTTATGCGTTTGTGAAAGGTGATCATTTAAAATTAGGATATAGATTAAAGTCAAGTATTATTGAATTCTTAATACTCCAACATTTATTAGTGTACGGTTTATAATATAACAACCAACCTCTACTGCTCTAAATCTGCCAAAGCTCGTGAATTTAACACCAATAATATTTCTATTAATTCAAAATTTACAGTAACACGTGAATAAGCATTATAAGTGGCGCAAGGGAGTCGCAGGAAGCTTTGGAAGGAGGGAAAGAGAGGGAGAAAGAGAGGGAAACAAAGCAGCGTCCCTTTGTCCTTTACAATAATGCACGGCACGAGTCACCAAAGTGCATTTGCAAGGAACTTGAAAGACTTGCACCTACCGTGACATCACTTTCTAGGTTTGTGCAAGACATTCGTGTGCACGCAAACGAACATTTTGCGCCTATTAGTTATTATTTATCGTATAACAATACCTTGCAATTCCTTGCGCAAAGTGCGCATTCAAGTTATTTCTTATTTTCTAATTTGCAAATTACAAGAAATTAGTTATTCGGACGAAAATGTTCTTACGTAAGATCACACTGACAATAAATACAGTCAAGTGGCCGTATAAGTGATAGCCAACAGCATAAAACATAGCAGTGCATACAACATTGCATCTACGTTCTAAGAGCCACGGTAGATTATATGCCATAATCCACAGCGTGTCGATATTATCGCAAATGTGATTTCATGTGTTGGTAAAGCGCTGCTTTAAAGAAAACTCTTTTATGAATGCGAAATCTGTATTTGCAATGCGCCTCTAACGCGCTATGCTAATAAAACATCGAATTAATCGTAAAAATATCGCTCACAGAAAAATACACGCGTAAATCTTAGTCGCGCGTATTTACAGAGGAAAAAAGTTAATCAAATTCGTGATCTTTCTCGTGGAACCGTTTATAAAATGGTAAAGTAATACATAATCACTATTACGCCATTCGTCGCATCGCTGTGACCACTGTCCTAGCCGTGAGATCGGAACACGTCAATAAAACTATAATTTACATAATATGCAAATCCTAAGAGCAGGACACATTACGCGGTAAGGATGCGGAAAATTGTTTAAAGTGAAATAGATTTGCGAATAATAGTGATTAATGGAAACCTGGCCTTTTTTACTCATTCTACGTAGTACTCTTCCTTCGATAAGTATTTTCACTTTGTTATTAATTACTTTTTCCCAGGTGCATCGGATCCTCCTTGCATAAATCAAAATGTCTCTTAATAATTCGATTTATATCACCAACATCGGGAATTTCAATATTCATCTATGATTTAGCAATAATATGAAGCGTAAAGCAGAATTCTCGACCGCTCCTTCTACACATATTATCCTCTTCTTCACGAAGGATCAAGTTACGGGGTTACAAGCACAATGGTCGTGACTATCCCATCATTTGTTTGGTTGCCAAGTGAGGGGAGCGAGTTACTCTTTAACGCTTAGTCTACTATTCGTTGCTATTATGATACCCTCGGTCATCTATCATTTAAGGCTAAATTCGAAATCAATTTCCTTCTTCCATATCTTCGATAAATCAGCGGGACTTGCACGCATATATCCATCTTATTTCTCCGGACGTTTATTGTTAGCAATATTCCCATATCTGATTGTTCCGAATCCAGGTCAAATACAACGCGTTTGAACTTTAATTGGAATGCTTTCTACGTGCGATTGCAAGGTTTGTGTCACCGTCGGGATATACGGTTAAAGTAGCAGTTCAATTTCTTTTGCAATAAACATTCGGATATAGGGCACGGAATTCGTAGCGTGGTATGCTGCTAATACATACACAAAAATAACTTACAGACGCATTGTTATGGTAAGCAGTTTAGAGCATTCAAGCTCAAGTGTCGGCCGGTGCGGCGAACTACTAACGGTTTAAGATTAGTCATAGCTCACCGTTCTCGTGGTATATTCTCAGGATTGAGACTTTTCCCGGAGCTACCGCAACACTAGAGCCGATAATTATCCAAATATATTTACGTACATACAATTATCTATCTTGAAGAGTAGAGGCAAAGGAAACAAATTAATAAGTCGATTTAATCCTCCAACACTGCAAAAAATTGATAAAAATTCTGAAAAAAATACATAGCCAGGAGTTTGAAGAATTTTTCTGCCACACGACAGATGAGTCTTTTTGGCCGGCTCGGTAGTTTTAGTGTCAAAGAATTTCCGATTATCGCGTGTATTTTTGGTAATCATAAAAAGACACTGCCGATAACAGCTATATTCATAACCAGTGTGCCTCACCGATCACCGCAGGTTGTTATCGGGTATTAAGTTATTGCCAAAACGTTTTTACGCTTTAAGATTCCTCATGAGGAAATTATTGAACCACTTTGTGCCCCTTGTACGGCGCCATATTAAAGCTAATAAGCAAACGAGCGCTGCGTGTACCCACATGTCGCCAGTGGTCGGTTCTACGAACGGTAATTGTTGTACGTTGACTTGTGTCTCTATAAATAATCTCTACAATTTCTACGGTCCCCGTGTATCAGCAAAATTCCCCGGTGGTCTCGTTTCGTCGTGAAGGACTTTGAAGCTTATGCGAGGCGTGAAATGACAGCGGCGAGAGAAGGTAACAAAGATTGAGGGGTAAACACACGCTTTGAATAGTTGTATTATTTGCGATAGAATGGCGAAAATCTGGAAGTGAGTGGGACAAAGACAAAGGACAGGATCGTTGTGTGTCGCGAGGGTAAACAATTACACGTTACACCGGGATTGCCCTCACGTCCGGGAATTTATTATACTCTGAAAACTATTTTCACGTAGACTTTGTTACGAATTAAGGGTTGGAAAATCTGGCCACCGCACGAATGGAAGCTACTGATTAATTATAGATTCGAAGCTGCGATAATGCTGAACAAATTATTTTTTACTCGAATAGCAATGAAAATATACCCTAGCGATATGTGTATGAATATAAGCCCTGACTATAATAAAAAAAACCGACAGCTAAAATTTATGTATTACAAGATATTTTCCAACATGACATAATCTTGACATTTACATGTATGACCTTGAATTGTAATTTGCGACAAGTGAAGTATGTTAAAGCTGATAAATCCCTCCTTTTTGCGAATTTTTATCAACATTGTAGAACTATTTAAATATTTTTAAATGAATCACCACTCGATGCATCTCAGTCATCTTTTTGCAATACACTACGTATTAACTTTCGTATAATAATGCAAAAGCTTCGTTTGTCCAGCTTTATTAAATATTATCAATAGAATATGTAGTTTTATTTACAGCATCAGAAATAACTTATCTTGGTGATGGCAATGTAATCACTAACGAATCTTCTGAATTTATTGATTAGCTTCAGGTAATTACTCGTTACGTTCTAAGATTATAGCCAATTTTTATACGAATAAACGGATAAGGGGAAGGCGAAGTGAAGACATTAGTAAATCGAGAAAAAATACTTACGGGAGCGGCTGGGTGTCTCGCCGGCGCGGGGTACATCTTAATTGTGCCCAAATGCTTCTGAAGAATCACACACGTCTACGATGTCCTTCGTACATGGTCACTTCATGATCCATTCCACGTGTTAATTTTCTTGACAGCATTTTCAGGATCCTGAAGAAATGCCATTGGTTTTCATCGCTGTTTAGCATCGGGTTATCGTTCCTCGTTCAATTATAACACGACACCAGTTAATTACACTCGTATTTAATTTGTTTACGTGTTATACAAATCAAGGGACTACTTCAAAGTTTTTTTTTTCAAAGTTATGGCAACATCCCTTCTCGTAATGTAGGCTAATCGTTTGTCTTTATGAGTTGAAATTTCTACTACCCTGTATTGCATTTTATTTTGTGGAATCTTTACACGCTTGAAACGAATTAACTAAAATATTTACAATGACAATAAAAATGATCGATATGCAAATGCTCCGCAAGCTAGGTTCAGATTACGTCTCACAAAATTGACATATTTGTACATAATATATTTACACAACTGTCTTTGATTCAAAAGCAACATCTTTAAGGCAATTTCGTACCGTTTCGTATGTACGATAAAGCGATTCAAGCTCTTAATTGCACATTCACACCTCGAAAGTGTAAAACCATGGGCGAATATCTCTGGTAAACAAAAGTGTAATTGGATTTTCACCCCTCCTCCCATATACTTAATTACATTTGATCGTAAGTACGATCGATCGTCCTACGAATGAAGCGGAGTTTTCAACTTTCGCAGTACCGTGATTCAATGCAATGACTTTATACGATGGCGGATAAGGAAAAAGCATTGTAATTATCTTTGTTAATGAAGACAGGATCGTACTGGCGAAGCATCGATATGCGATAAATAATGAACAGGTTTAGCGTTCGGGAATATATCCCGTGCTTTAGTCAACGAGAAATTCGGCGGAATTTTCCGGGGAAAACTATGCGCTTGCATCTGTTACGTTGCGTGTGAACAGAGCTTTACGAGGCCAAGCGATCAATTTATCGTTCGATTTACGAGGCGCGTAAACTGCGCGCCGTCGCTGCTCCAGGAGCATTTATCCTAATCTCCGAGGCGTGTTTCGAGCCGGGGACAAAGAATGAAAAAAAAAAAACGAGAGGGACGAGAAAGAAAGAAAGGAAGCGAGTAGAAAGTACGCCCGGTCCCTCGTGTAAACCGGGCGCAAAGCCGTAGTCTGAGCGAAACGTCACGTACAGACGCTGTGGCGCATTTTTTAAAGTGCATTTTCAATAAACAATTCCACGCCCACGGTTAATGGTGGTATCATACACCGGCGGTACTTCCACGCTGACGGTGATTTCATCAAAGGAATGATCTTTATCGTATGGCGCGGTTTTGCAGTTTTCAATGGACACAACGAATTCGCAGCAGCAACTACGTGCCCCGATCCTGCCATACGATTGCAACGGTTTAAACAGTTCTCAGTGAGTAGCATTGTGCGCCTGCGGTGTACAAGCGTCGCAAATTATCTCAAAATTTTCTGTTAAGTTCAAATCGAATATAAATGCCGCGGAGTAATAACAAATATGAGAAACGACGTTACGAAATTGATGTATGATTCTCGACATTGCCTCGATGGTCCTGAGTGACTATTATCGAACATTCGAGATACTATTAAGATCCGCATTATATTAATTTTGAAATACCGGTACGTATTACAACGCTCACTTTAATAAAAAGGCGATACCCTTCTTTCGTATATTCGATAGATTCTTAGTGCTCGTTAAAAAAGATTATGTAAATAAATAATGCGCGCACACATCTTTAAACCAAAAGTCCGTTTGGCCGATCTAGCAGTTTTATTCGAAGCGGAAAATTTTATTGTTACTATTATTTTCACGCTTTTACCATCATGATTGCATATACATGACGTGTCATTACAGCCTCTTTGGAAGGCAGGACGATGTTTCGTATAACGGGAAAATGGAGTCATGTAACTCTGTTAACAGTCCATTCCCCGTAGATAATGTATTTCGCGAGCAATGTATAATGCGGCATGCTCGCATGAAAAACTCCCAGCCAAATTTGAACGGTCATTTCCATCAATTTGCGATAAACTCGGCCGGCGAAAACGCCGAAAAAACTTTTCGCTTTGACGCGCCCGCCCGTCGGCACGATATTCGGCACGGTATCCCTGAAAAATCAAAAACCACCGACAATGACGTTCGGTGGAAAGGAGATAATCGCATTTGCCAGCAATAATCGCGCGATCGTTCGTATCGAGCGTTCGTTTCGGAGAAAGAAACCTACCGGACACACCGCCGCCGGACGGAACGGGTCACGAAGGAAGTTATCACGAATCTCGCGTAATAGAGCTTAAGATCCTTAACCACGCGATCGTCGTGATTTCTTTTCCTCCCGATCGTTATCGCGACACGCTTGAGTGCCAGCGCACAACGCCAGGGGATAAGGGAATCCCCACACTGGCTCGCATTACAGAAAGCTGCAATTTCTATCTCGCCGTACTCTCTACCCTCGTATATGCGACTTGACGATCCCAACGTGAAATGACACGTGCCAACGGTAAACGGGGACAGCGCGCAACGTTAATTAACATCGTCAACTCCATTGAAGCGCCGGAAAAAATAGCGATAATGATCAAGATACCGAAGCGACTACTCGCGTCGTAACGTTGTCTTTTCAACTCTAATCTGAAGCTCGCGTTAGTCACGTCCGAATTAAATGTCGTCGTATGGATTTTATTTCTTATTCGTTGCATGAGAATCCTTCGGTTGCGAGCCAGAAGTGTGGGAGCATCGTTGGAACACCGTGATGTGAATACAGAAACATTCGTAGATCGGTCATGATCTAAGTCGATATAAAACGGCGGGACTGATTCGGTTTGCTAAGGTATTAGTCATGTACGGGGCTGTATAACGATATCGATAGACTTAGAGTCGATCGAGTGTGTGCAGAGGCGCGTATAGATTGGGGGAATGGAGGCACGAAAAAGAAGTTGCGAACAAGGCGGGTTATAATTTAACGGACCGACGATTTAACAAGGCATGTACGATGATACGCGATTACCCTCGGTTTGCGCTGACCGCCCAATCCCACTACCATCGCCTCCTTCCAGTAATCTACTCTCGCAGCTGTGTTAAGTCGTAGGTGCCGGCAGGCGGCTCCGTTTAATAAATCGAGGAAGTCGCAAGCTTCCAAGCAAACTCAATCGGGTCTCTTTCCGACTAAAGCAGCAGAGCGCATACATACACGTACGTATATCGTCGCGACATTTCCTTGAAAGGACGCCTTATCGATCAAGATACGGCAGCAATTAAGGTCCCGCCTAATTAAGACAAGATACTCAAAAGCTTAGCAATGTATTTTGAATATGTACTCAAACAGTTTTCGGTATTCCTTGCAAGTCCCTACATCCTATATTTGAGTCCGCGGAAAAGCTGTTAAAATGTTAGGAACATCGGTAATGGGCAGGAAAATTTGCTAATGAGAAGAAACACGGTAACCCTTGGGAATGTTGTGCGTTTTTGTCGCAGTCAAGGGCGAAACGACGGGTTAAATTATGGGCCATGTGACAACAGGAACTATATTTATGTTAGGTAACAACTGGTTTTTGCACGCGCATTGAGCGATGTTTCGTCGATAAGTCATATATCCGCAAGCCTGTAAATGATACCTTTGATTCGAGATAATTAATAAAGCGTATTTCTGACTAAACCACATCGTATCAACCGAAGGAAATTGCCCTACTCGTTCTTAAGTAAACGTCTCCTCTGGCATCCTCGTCGCCGCTGCTAGGACAAACAATGGGTACTTTGTGTCACTAAAGTCAACTACGTCGGACTTTTATCTTCCTTGCGAATTTAACGATTTTCCGAAGCGTCAAGCAACGAAGATCGTAGTCTAAATCAACCGACCATAAGTGCCCGCAATAAGAATTATTAACTGAAGAACCTGTAAATGAAGGATCCCTTCACGGCTAATTCCCTTTTTCCTGTATGCTTCGGGAATGTCTTTAATCCACCTTGGCACTGCGGTAAAAATCGATCACTCACCGATTCTCCTGCACTATCACAAGCACTTTCATGTACTGTCTGCGAAAATTGACGCGTGCACAGGTAACACACATTTATCGAACGTACGATACTACGAAACAACCCAAACGTCACAACCGCACCGTACAACGAACGACGCTCGACTGCGAGCCGGGTACCGAAGTGGATGACGGGAAACGTGTGAACGCCGCTTGCCGCCGCGGCGAACACCAATGAGCGGCTACTAACCCATCCACCCTGTCGATACACCGACACACCAATGAGGGGGGCCACGAATGTACACACAGAGAGAAAGACGTACATCTCGCTTCTTCCATGCACCGTCCTCGTCGCGCCCGTTTCTCAGTCGTCGAGTCAAGGGCGTCGACCGGCAGGGGCGATTCGTTGATACCGTATGTCGCAAACTTTGCCAAGAGCTAATTTCGTGATAATCGTGAAATTACAAGTCGTTTCGAAATAAACAGACCGATGACGCAGTCAGTACTGCATAAACCTCGTTAAGGTAAACCTCGTCAAGAAAAACAATGTTTGCTTTTCGGTTAAATATCTTAATGGCCAGTAAATCCATGGGTTTTTATAATGTATAGTAAACTTTTAATAGTCTATCATCAGAAACTCCCATTATTTCAGCGATGCAGTGTAGAAACTATACGCGTGATCGAAAGTTAAAGGTTAATCGAGTCGGCTTCGAGGTATTTACTTTTATATCTTGACGATATAATAGCCCCTATCGGGATACCAGCATGACGCTGATTTTAGTAAAAGTTTATCTATAAAGCAATTCCATGAATATTTGCCAATGAATTACCACGTTCCTTTGTCACCCTACCATCGATGGTCGCATCACGTAACATCTAAGTTTGAAAAATCTTTATCGACACCCCTGCGATCGGCTGTCCTCGTTGCACTTCATCCAGTTTCCTCCCTATAGCTATCCCCTTCGCACCACTGCGGCGTATACAAGACTTGCCGCGATCTCTCTCGATCTCCCGCGCTTCTTGATCTTCCACCTCTTCTCGCTTTTCGCCTCGCTCGCTCCTTCGTCCCACCGAACCTACTCTCTCTTCCTCTCCCCCTTGCCGGCGTGGACCGCATCATCACTTGCGCGGTCTCGGTCGCGCCTGCGACCTCGGACATCTATCCGTCCTTCGCTCCGCCTCTTCCTCGACCGCGCGTTCCGCAATCCTCGCTCCCTTACCTTTCTCTCGCACTCATGGAATAACAGACTGCTTTTCTCCCGGCATGTACCCCCCGCCTCGCCCCGCACCCGCGCACCCTCAGTAACCGGGCATAGCGGGAGCGGTGGAACCAAGTGCCGAATGTTGCTTGTGTGTCGCGTGCATGGGGCGCTTGGCGACCCGGGTGGGACGAGGATGGAGCATTACCAAAGTGCTAGGGACGGACAACACGAGTCAACCGACAACGTAAGGAGAGCCCGCTACGTGGGTGTAACCGCCACGCGCGTATAGGTGACAGTTCGGCCGGGCGTATTCGTGCGAGCGTGCATGTGCCTCATCATATTACACACTGCTCTCATACATCGTGACTGCTGCGCTTTGAGGGCGCGAGGAGATGAATCCTCGATTCGGTTAAACGCCCGACAACCGAGGATGTTCTAAATCAGGCTGTCTACCTGAAACTTGGCTTGCTGAAATTCCAATACCTATATTTCTCGTTCGTCTTCCGAGACGAGAGGGGGGCTACGGGGGAGGACAAAGGGTAACCGCGCGTGTTATGCGTCGTCGTACGGAACGTGGAAAGAAACAAGGACGCATTTGCGACTGTCAATGTGGAAATGAAAATATGTGCAAGTTAGCATACAAGCTGTTTCGCGTATTCGTGGTTTTTTCACACGCGCACCTTTGACGAAACGGTCGCGTTCCAATGGCCATAGGCGTCCGTATGCCTTAATTTATGACGTGGCAAATGCGCGATGCAATCGCCGTGATACCTTATGCACGGTTTTCTCCAATACACATTAACGACGCGTGTTATAAGGGTTTATAATGACATCACTGACCGTAATATCATTTTCCGCGAAATGAAAATTTTCGATCGTTACCGTAACGTGCATTGGCAATCACGTTTCGTGCATCGATCGGCGTACAGGGAGAAAGAAATTACGTTACAACGTCTATAACAGTTATGAAACAGCAGATGCTATAACGCAGGGTGTAGTCGGGAGATAGGTAAACAACCGAAGAAAACTTTGTGGGCGGATTAGCATGGTCGGTAGGTGTCGGTGGAATATCATAAAACTAGTTTATGAAGTACGCTGCACAGCCCCCATCCAGGCGAAGGTTTTCATTTTAGTTCAGATTGTAACACCGACGGGGCATTTTCGAAGCGAAGTCTAACAAAGCGCTCTGAAAGCACGGATTAAGGGAGACTTGAGTATTAGTGCCAGCCCGTTTTATTTGCCTCCCTTTTCTCCAATTTAAAAGTTCAAACTTAGCAAGTGCCCCATTCCGAAACCAATGGGCCTTATTAATTTGATCCTAACGCAAGTACAGGAATGACGTAATAAATGGCGTAACGCTCGATAAATATCTTCATACTCCGCGCCGTTCCGCTGGCGCTGAATTTTGTACTACGTCCCAACAAAATATAATTGTGACCTATAAATGTATCACGTATATAAGCAACATTTAAATAAAGCCTCCAACGACGTCTCGTGCAACTCTGGTAATTGCGTTTACTTACGCTTTACATTGATGTCGTTATATGACTATATCTTCGCATCGATAGTTATGCGCATACTTGGTTGCTAGTTTAAGTTTTGTTAAAATAAGACCTTGGACTAACTATCGGCGGGTTGTATATATTATGCGTAAGAACGCGACGCTTACTTTAAATCGTTATATACGACTTTGTGCGGACGTGCTTTATCGTTATGCATCTTTTCAAATATTTTTTCCTTTCTTGCAAGCCTATATTTATAAATGTGCAGCGCATCGTGTTATTATTACAAATCTTGTGAGATACTTGATATACTGCATAATATGGACAAGCCGTATGTACATCGAATAAATCTGTTTGCTAAACATCCATTAAGTGCACCTTGTTATTTCAAATGAATCCACTAACATTGCAAGTAAGATACAAGAAACAAAGATTGATCTGAAATAGATCGATATAAAAAGCACGCTCCTCGATTTAATTTGATTCTGAGATGTTTATATGTTCTTCCCATATCGCCACACAATCAACCTCGTATTGTCCGGAACCGTCATAAAACCACTTTATATATTCCAACGCACAAACTACGTACAAGCGTAGTCATTGAATTATTGTCGTTTAACTGTCAGTGTCAGAATTGGAATTTGCGGGAATGGTCTCAGCACGCACCGCAGACACAGCAAAGCAAACAAGCACGTCGGTTTCTCTCTTATTATCATTGTGTTTTATATCTTTGTCCCTTTCGCTCCGTCTTACCACAAGCCGCAGCCTACTGCACTTTTGAACGGACACATGCGCGTTTCTTATCAGCATATAACATCGTATAGCTATATTTACATATTCTTGGTGGCCACCCACACGGGCATGGCCATGCAATGAGATTGGAAAGAAACGGCCAATACAGGAACGAAATGCTATTTGTCGGTGTGCATACTGTACATGAGAGAACTTGAGTGAAATGGAAGGGGCCATAAATGCAATTGGAAACGTTTACCGGATATATCCATAGAGCTTCCTACACCTCCTGCGGACACTTTGCAAGGAGTATGTCTTGCAAAATAATAAAAGTCAAAGTCTTATTCCGTTCCGCGTCATTCTATTTTTCTTGCTGTTATAATAAGAGGTTCGACAATTATGCATTTAACGTACTAAGCGCAGAATTGCGTCGTGTATTATAAAACTTCCATTTGACGCAGCAGATAATGTATAGTAGTTATTGTAGGTAGGCACAATTTGTAAAATATCAATAGCTTTGTTCACAAGTAAAAATGCGATCTTTGTGTAACAGTGTCGTAAAAACAAGGAATTCGTTTACCCCAATACAAAGGTAAAATAAGGCACAGACATTTTGCGGCTTTTTAATGATAGGACATGCGATTTCGGAGAAAACTGTTAACATGACTATAGTTACTTCTTTCAAGAGCGCTACTTCGCTTAAAGTACGCTTCTCTGGAATGATCTGCTAGCACCATCGTAAAGAGACTATATCTGACCTGCGCCCACCTAAGCACGAACCCCTGAAACCCCGTAAAACACGCAAACCGTCTGGATCATTGGTCTCTAACGCAACGACGCGCTTCTGAGATACGACTCGTTAACTATACAGGTCGAGTCAATGGAATGGAACGATTCAGTCTTAAACATTATTTTACAACACTCTTACGATTTGGCAAAATTAATGTCATCATCATTATCGATGCAGTGTTTACATTCATTTCAATTTTAAATCCCAGTCATTGGTTAAGTTAACCTCAATTTATTTGTGACATTTTCTCGAAAATTAGGTAAGGAGTATTACCTTTTAAACTCAATAGAATTACTTTTTTAATATCATCAAAATTCTTCCGTTGTGATATATACCTTAAACGTTTATGAATTACTCACTATACATTATACTTTTAATGTATTACGGACGTAATCGCCGCTTAGCTTGGCGCTTCTCAGATGGTTGTCAGATCGACAAGAGCAATGCGTCATAAACAGCATGTAACTAATTTATTAATTCCATTTACTCTTACGCGCAAATACTCGTTGCATATGTATGCACAGTTGTAAATGCTCGCCTATTCTACGGCGCACATGTATATGTACATAGTAAGAAATATTTTCCGCTATAACCGTCCTTGCATTTCACATCACTTTTCTATTTTCCTTGCGTTGCATTTTTCTGATCTCTATACCTTTACCCGGTCCTAGAGAAAAATGCAACACGAATTGACCCGAAGCAAATCAGCGATACATTTCCATGGGATATGAGAAATGAGAATAAACTGTAAAACATATATTACCCGCTTCAAGATGGTATTCATCGTTTTCCTTATTCATTAAAATAATATTATGCCTGTGTTCATTTACGAGGCTGTGCTTATTGACCACGGTTATTTTGTCGCGCGAACTTGAACTTCTTCGACGGATAATATTTTTTCTCTCGGAGCGCAATGCAGTAGCTCTACAATTTTGAAGCAGGCCAATAGGCGAAGTTACGCCACTGTCGGGTATTCCCTCTTTGCCCTTCCAGTTTCTACCCCCCGCCGGCCCCCTCCACCGAAAACATTAGTTCTTCGTCTTACCAGGACTCAGCGGCTCTCTCTTTCATTCTTCTGCCAGGGCTTCGTGTCGCAGAGTTCAGTGCATTGTGTGTACCTTTTCTTTGCTGCTTCTTTTTCACACGTACACACGCACACGTGCGTGCACTTCTACAGTGACGATACTTTATCCATCTATCAGCCATCTCATTCTGTGTCTCTGACCCACCTACCACCTACACGCCCTTTTCAGTACCCATTTTTATACCGGGCCATCCTTTCCTTGCATGAGCAGGCAGAACGCGGCGTTGGAGAAAGACGAAAACAAAAAATTAGAATACCACCTTCGCGCTTAGCTCCTTTCCATTTTGATAATTGAGGACTGCTCCAGGAGAAGGTCTTGGATCGATTGTCACGAGCGCCGGCTGTAAGATGCGGCTAACTGCAGTTTTAAAATATATTCCTCTACGTCAAGCCACACGATTTTATTCTCCGCCGTGCACTTTTGTATAATCATTGTAATTCGGCAATTACCTTAATATTTCAGTGACCATATATTTGAAGTTATTTCTTCGTAATTCTTTAGAGACAGTAAATCCATTTTATACCTGAACGGCAATTATCCGTACCGCTAGATGATTGTTTATGAGTTTTGGGGAACTCGATTGGCGTGTCTGATGGATAAACCCATAAGCGTTTAGCCACGCTATGTTTAGCTTATGCTTTCGGCAGAAACATTCTCGGCATTTGTCATCAGTATCACGACGCGGTACATTATACACGAAATGCTTCGGCTATAGAGATAACTACCGAGGACAGGAGCTTGGTCTTGCAGTGTTCAGCTTTAAACTCCTGTGTACACGAAGGGTTAATACTCAATTACGAAATTTAGGATGTGGCAAGAGTAACAGGATCTTACGCATAAAAAGCATGGTGGATTGTATCTAATGCTCGCTGGCATAAATTGGTGAAAGCCAGCAACACTCGAATCTTGCGATACTCGGAGAAATGTGGGACGACTAAAATGCACTTTATGTAGGAAGAGTGCGTCACTTCGAGCCGTTAAAATCGAGGGTAGAGTGCCGACCTGACGAGTGTCTCGTCCCTTCTGCTTTGCCTATTTTCTTCTTTTGCTCGCTTCTATACCCATAAACCTTACTTTCATCTATAGCGAATGACCTTGCTGATGAGCGAAAAACCTAATGGTAGAGTTATGCCACAAAAGCGACAAAATAAAATGGAATACAGAATTTGCTAATGAGCTTAGAAATATTGATTGTATAACAATTCTATCTTTTCCGCTTTACGATAAACATTTGATGCTGTTTTTAATATTCGCAATTGCAGATATATTCATACCTGTACGATCATATGATTTCAAAGGTAAAACGATGGGATCGTGAGAAAAACACTAGAATGCGCGACAGCCAAGCACCGAATCGCTTTCTTTCTACACGATTTTTTTTAAAGCCAGTTTGCTTATTTTACAGCATTAGGAATTTATTTATCGAAAAAAATGTGTTATTGCGGATACAATCGATTATTATATATATTTCTTTAACCAGTGCGAGGATCGGAGTATTTTGCCATTCGGATTAGTGTTCCTGTGTGTGTACAATTTGACACGACTTTATATCGCAAGGACATTTCAGGCCAAACTGTAGGTATATATTTCTCAATATTTTCGTATTTCATATAATAATAAATTCTGAGTGTAAAATTGTAATATACAAATAATGATTATGCAAAAAACATTTCGACATATTTTTATAAATTCGTATCAACTGTTACCTGCAGATTTTTGCTTTTTATGTTAGAATATACTTGATATAAGAACGGTAATTTTAATTGCAATTTCACTCAATTAATGTTTATTTAAGCAATGGTACCGATAACAAGGAAGTGCGAAACACGTCAAAACGTTAAATTGCATTAACGTTCTGTTGGTGACCAAGTATTGACTTATCGTGTAGTGTATTTAATATTGTAATACTTTTTATATTTGTGTAGCAGTAACAGCGAAATATACTTTTCAACCTGCAACAGATGGTGACTTTAAGACAAAGTGCTGAGATATGCACATGCTCAATTAAATAATATCCGAACGCATTTCGCTTCACGTGAAAAGTTAATTTGTTTCAGAGCGACTTTAAATAAGTTTGTAAAAAGAAATCTTAACGCCGCTTGTCTAAATATTTGTATATTTCATACGTCATCTACGGCATATGCATATATTTGTACGTTCCACACGGTTAAATACATTTTAGGCATCAGAAATCGGACAAAGATGTATGGAATTACCGACTCTTTGATCAAGCTGTAACGTGCTGCAATCTGTCTTCAGTCTGACGAAATAAGGCATCCGATTGAAAGCAAGCAGGAAGGTATCATCCCGATTCACGTAACGAGTATTTTATCGAATAACATATGACATACCAATGTTTGTCGCCTCAAGCTACAATTAGTAGTGAAGAAAAATAAGAAAAAAAAAGTGGGGAATATAGGGTAAGAAAGTGTGGATGCTCTGAGACGAGATAAGCGGACAATAAGCGTGAAAGAGAAAAGAATAGAATGAGAGAAGGATCTCAGGAAAGTAGATAGTAAGAGAGAGAAAGAGTGAGAGAGAGAGGGGGAGAGTGAGAAAATAAGGGAGCGAGTGCGTAAGAGAGGGGGAGACAGAGAGAGAGCGAGAGAGAGAGGATAACAGCTGGCACTACTAACATGATTGATCTGGTGTAGTTGCCAGCTTGAGCTCAGTCGCGGGCGAACTGTCGAACTGAAAGTACTGGTGTTGCCATCTAACGTACAGTGGGCGAAGGTGCGTTCGCAAAACGACCGAGACGAGACGCTCGCAAAAGAGGAACTGGTCGGTGCTGTGTATGCGCGCGCGCGCGTGCATCTAACTGTAAACCGTTCTCGGGGAGAAGCGAGGAACAGGAGCGGTAACAGTCTGCCTTTGGGAGTTTTTTTCCTTTTTTTCGGGGGCTCCTGTCACGCGAGAGGAGAGATACTCGTAGGAACGCACCGTGTTGAGGCTGCGGGTGAAGAACGACCGGGAGCAGCACTTCGGTTTGCTGTATCTTCGAACAAAAGGGGCAGGCCAGCGGCGAATCGCCAGAATCTGCAACACGAGGGGCAGGTAGTGCCGATCGTGTCCGGTGGGATTGTAGTATGTGAAAATGGAATTTACTAGCGCGGTGTACAGGGCTGCGAGGGACGGCAAGCTGAAACGTCTCAAGGTAAGTCGTTACTCTTTGTACTCCAGACACGGTTCGTCCGTGGACGGTGTAATGGCCACGTTTTACATTTTACCTCGCTACATACTTGCGACATCGATAAAAGTGTTCCCCGTGTTTTCTCGAACGTTATGCTCGTATTTTCCTTCGCCAAGGGATGAACGCGTTGAGAAATAAATAATTATTGTAGGAACGTGCGCAGATCGACGGGTTATTGCTATGATGACGAGGAAAACATTTTACCGGTCGGCGACAAACTGTCCGGCAGTATAAATTACAAGACTGCGAACTGCAATCGCACGAATATGATTCACTTTTGATAACGAGCTGTACGAGGTGTTATCTGGCGTGCGGGTTCGGTTAAGCTTTTGGACCGTTTATTATAAGGACAATGATAAGTTGCCGGGTGCGCGTTAAACTCAAAACAAAAATACTGTGCTTCGTGACATTTTTCTTAATTTCTTGACCTAGGTCGGATTTCGATTCGAGAGTCTTTGATTAATTTTGTTTACATAACGCAACCACTTAATTATGCCGATTTCTATTCATGAAATTACTCCTTGGATGTGAATATCTTTATCAAAGATGAGACAATAATATTATGACAGGGTGATGCTAAAATGTTATATAATATTAATCAGATAAGATGAAAAATTTTGATGTACACCTTTTGATACATCTTTTGTGGAATATTTAAAGTGGTATATATATGTAAGTATAGGTACAAGTTCAGAATATTGTCACCGCCACGTTGCAAGCGAAGCGAAAATAATGCAAACATTCTTCTTTCTGTATGCTCATCGTTTTCTTGTGGATGAAGATTTACGTTAATAAAATCATTTTATGGGCAAATCGAACAGGATTATTAGGACTTGGTCGTTTTTACAGTTTTATTCATTTTCATTTACTTGTATGGAACGTATTTATATTGCGATTTCGTTGAATTTTATAATCAAGTATACACTACGCTTCGCGATAAAACTCATTTTCTACGTAATTTATGTTTTCTGGGAAAGTTGTGTCAACCATTTTCGTTGCCATACATACCTATCAAGGGATCGTGTCTTAAAAGACCTTTCAAAAACTCTGAAAGCAAGTAGTTCGCGTTTTAAACAATTTTTTTTATTAGTATGCTGGTTGACACAATGACGATTTTTTTTTTTGTGAAATGTAGGGGTGCTGAAGCAAAAATCGCGAGTGTAAATTTATTATAATTTCCAATTTATTATAATAATTTTCTACGGAACATTTGGTCTTTTCTTAAAGATTTCCGCAATCGTTAATATATCTTTGCGCAATGATGACAAAATGACTTACCTCTCCTAAGCGTCCCTGAAAGGAGATTTGCTTTTCGGAATCTCTGGTGACAAAATATCGAAATCTGTTGATCGTTTAACCTAATATAATCCGTTTCCGATGGAGATTAGCGAGGTAAATTTTTCTTGGAAGTTTTACTATTATTAAAATAAGCTACGTAAGTCCGTGTTGTTTACTCTTTTGCACAACCGTCCACACTTATCAAAACAACGAGGTCCTGCTTTAAACACACCTTGCCTGGCATTAGTTGCGAAATGCGGAGTGCGTTTGACCTTCTGCGAATCCCTGACAAGGTGTTCTCTCCCTGCTCCGACCTACAGAACGCCGTAATGCAGAAAACTCTCGGGTCCATCTTTCGGACTTTTGCAGCGAAAGGAGACGATTTTCTGCTCTCTTGGCTGGCATTTATCTCGAGTAGGAAATAGCCGCAGCAAACAGCAGTTATATTTAGTAGTGGGGCGTCTATAGACACTAACGGCGGGCCTGCTCGGTTAGGTTTCCGTATGTATGAGCTTTTACACTTGTATCCATGCCCACGGGTGACGTGTATGTGCGTGTGTGAGAAAATCAGGGGGAGAGAAATAGAGAAAGAAGCCAGATCGAGAGCCAATGTAGCAGCTGTTCCCATTGGTTAATCCTCCCTGTTAATATCGTGGCCCTACATTAAAAAATGGCGATCAGTATTTTTGTTGTAAAATGTGACCGGGATAAGTCAGTTTTAAGGTTGTTGAAAATTATTTCAGTAGTAAAAATGTTATTAAATTTGTCCTTAATATTTCTATTATTCATTCTTATTTCGTATTTGTAAAAATGAAAGTTGATCAAAAAAGTTGTATTCCTAGTAGTAAAAATAGTTGATTGGTTTTGAATAGAATGTAATAGAAAGACGATCGACTTGAATGTTACATTGAGCTAGTAATTTTTCATAACTTCGTGTAATGGTAAAATACTTACATGATCTTTATCTATGAATGACGAATTTATTCTTACCTTACAATGAGAAAGTAATTCCGTGAAACTTTCAATTTGTTATAAATTCTATACGATAGAAATTATACAGTTATGATGGACACCTAATGGCTCGATAAATATGCCGGGCGATTCTGTTCTGACAAAACCTATTCAAGAATTATTTCAAGGTGCACATAAAGTATTTGCATAATTCGACTCAAATTATCGATTGCTAAATATGCAAGAGAAAATTTCAAATGATAATAGCGGGGCGGAGGAATCGTCAATTCGTTAAGATTTTGAACTTATAAAAGTTTAAAAGAACAGACAATGGACTTCCAGAACGTGAATGTCATATTCGTTATCGATAATATCTTACCGGGCCTTGTAACTTTTAGAGCAGTTTGAACTATGTAGTTGCACCAAACTAATATAATTTATTGCTTTTTTTTTCGCTTGACCCACGCTTTATACAAATATCAATTATAACATTGTTTTTTAACGATGGTTCATTCATTTGTAGTTACTATCTTTTCAGTTTTTCTTGTATCGCGTTAAACGTGGCAAAAAGAAATCCGCTAACGAGAAAGAAAAATGATTTCTTTAATACGTTCAGCGCACGCCTGCGTAACCGCTCGCCTACCGCTATCCTACCGCCATTCTCAACGAGACTCGGAGTCTAAGTAGCACGATATGATTATCAGCTACCTCTAGTAGCAATTAATCTGGTGAATTTATTTTGGGTAACGCTTATTTGAGTAATTACAACAGAAGTCATATAGAGTCATCAGACAGGATATAATAAGATCATCAAATGATTATAAAAGTAACATAGAAACATGGCTCATTATTAAAATCATTCGCAATATAATGATTTGAAACATTCTATACAAAGTTGGGGTCGATCAAGGTAATCTGGACAAAATGTTACTGTTTTTTTTATATTTCCTTGTGACATTATAACGATCCGTATAAAGTCTTTCATTTACGTAGTATAATTTGCAAGCACGTTTAATACTTCGTCCAGAAGCATATTTTCGGATGGCCAGATTATGTTGACTATGTTGAACAGAAGATTGATTTACATTATCAATCAACCCTAATAATTTCATACCCAATAATTCTATAAATTTTCTGGTATTTACATTCTTCTTTCTTGTATTCTTGTAAACTATTAAAATGTTCATCATATCGCGCTGCTTACACTCCGAGGTGTTCAAGCCGACAGCGGTAGTTTGAGAGTTTCCGCGGAAACATAACCAACGCCCATACCTGGGTGTCGTAGCGTTCAACGTGTTAAACTCTTGACTGACGTGGCTCACTTTTCTTACTCACCTAACGAGAAGATAAAGCTCAACTAACTGTGACGTACATGAATCACGAGCACGGTGGTGCATTACACGAGAAATAAAGTGCGATGCCTAGTACGAAACTGCTAAGTACATAATAAACAACCTTCACGTAGGATTCAGCATGTGGAACGGTCCTCAAAATTCCAGAGGGGCAGGCAATAAATTTAAAAGTATCGCTTCGATCTTGACAATAAGCGTAATAGATTCGTCGCTGCTATTAAAGTAAGCTCGATAGCTGCTGACTTAGTTAACAAGCGTGTAAGTACAGTCGAAGCTCCTTTGCATTGCGTAAATAGACCTAGCAGACAGGAACAAATTACGCAAAGGGGACCAATGAATATATTAATGGGCGTCGGTGCCAGAATCGATTGCCCGAAGCTATGAAACAATCGTGCCGCGTGGGTCGTTAAAGCTTGGTGAAAAAGAAGTCATCGCGATGCCTATGCTGTATTCAAATGAGGTTTCGTATTAAGCTTTAATTAATCCATCTTCATCGCATTTTTTTTGTTCTCATGAAATTATCATTCGTTTATTGGCAACGCACGGAACTCGGGTGATTTGTTTAGGCTCAAATCAGCCGTGCGTCAGCTGTGTTGCATCGTACCGCGAGTTTCGTTTCGTTTAAAAGATACCGAGATACGTGCCGCCGTTGTATTATGAAAATCTTTTACGGGGTGCTTCACGTGACCAAAAAGTACTTTTCGAGAACGTTTATTGAGACTGAAACACGATTACCAGTGCGTCCAGTATCTTATATTTATTTTATTATGTTTTTTTTCAAACATTTTTTAGGAGAGAGGAAAAATATTTTGTGAATAAAAACAATCTGATAATCCGCGGTTTTAAATGGAACTATAGTGTTTCATAACCGATAACTGCCCGGCTTTTACCCTACAGTTAAATTTAGATCATGGATATGTCAATATTCTAGTATATTCTGTACGTTGCATGTATGCACGCTATATAATATATAGGACACGGTGTAAACTAAGCTACAAAATAGCGCACAACTCATGGAAAAGAGGCACACGTTGGAATTGCCTTCAGAGGCACGGCGATTCTCGTGAAGGACTGCTAAATTCGAAGTCTTGTCGCTTCCATGAGTTATGTACTCTGACATTTATGGGACATTTCTGGGAACATATATATACCTATGATATATACCTATAATACACACACACATCACACACATATATATATATATATATATATATATAGAATACCTATAAATTGCTTAATTGCAGTGTCGTATTTAGATATTGGTATTTCTAACTCAAGAGTGGGAATGATTTGCATATACATTTGGTTATCTCTACATTTATTTGCCGGACATCGTGTAGCGTGTTCATACTTGTAACGAGGCTACAAAGAACGAGAAAGTGGAAAATGTACGTTTTGTAGTTTTATGTCAGCCGCCATATACGGCCTGCTGTGGGTGTCGGGATCGTTTGCATATTGCTTGGGAAGCTTAAATCGATTGTCTATGAACGAAAGTTTTGCACGGTTAACCTCGCTTTTCTTATTCTGCGGGCTCACATGCATCATGTTTTAATACTTTCATGGCGCGATGGTTTTTCCAAGTACAATTAAGCGCATGAAATGAGTGAATTAGGCCGTGAAAAATCGAGTAGCGTGACTGAAAGCTAGACTGTATTTTTTGCTAAAATCTTACTTTATCTGCGTAATGATACAGTGGAATATTATTAATACGATCTTCTGTGTCGGGGAAGGCATAAACGCATTTTTTGTGCATATATTCATGGTTTAACATTTGTGTTGATATTTTCCATATAAAATTTACAGAACGAAATTTGTCTGTCGTAGAGGCATAATATTTTATACTATTAATTGCTTGGCATGTAAAACTGTCGAATATTTTCGTTAACGTGACATTAAAGTTGCTTAATTTGATAAATTTCTAACAGTCTAATAATAGGTGTTTAGATTACTAAACACGTATACCTAACCTGGTGGTCCGCGCACACATAACGGGATGTGTTATGTTTATCGACATAAATAGCGACATTAAAATTCAGTATCGCCAACGGCAGCCAACAAAGACAGTGCAAACGTAACTCAACTACAAATGGCCAGATTTACATTCGTGTAAAAGATTTATATCATTAATAAGAATAACATCCTGCGTTTATTAGCCGCGCATCATAACAGATCGGTAAAATGCAAAGTGACCATATGTAATATTTATACGACACTATAACGTTTATAATTAGATAACTACAGGTGCATAATGCAGGTTATTATTAGGTGTACAACTCTGCTTCCGCCGTGATCAACGATGGGCAATACTTAGAATCATAAATGTATAACCAGTTTTTTACAATAAAGCATGGAGTTTCGGACAAAAACCTGGCGAAAGCAAAGTTGTACTCCTAATGTAAATTATCCACGATTCTAACTTACATTGTATAGTTTACGGCAGCAACGTTGGCAGACAGGGTAACATAGAGAGAAGCAGAGTATTCCTCATGTTCCACTCTATCCCTACCATTGATGTTTCCATAACCTCCACAATTCGATTGCACGATACACTCGATAAACATATTAGTAAGATTCTCTTATTAGAGTAGAGTTTATCGTGAAACGTAAGGGGGTGAGCAAAGAATAACGCCAATGGCCATACGTTTAACACATCAGCCGCTCTATTTCACTCGTTCACGATACATCTCATTTAGTCTCTTTGTCGCGCAACTGGTTAGCGTACGTAGCCGTTCCCGTAAATAGCGCACCATGTAGAAAGCACACGTGAGAAAGGACGCCCTACTTGTATTCTGACCACTATGATCCGTGTCCTGTCCGCCGCCGACTTTATAGCCATGGACTATACTATGGACAGCTGGAAAGAAAATGTGCTCGATGGCACAGGGGCAAAGTGTGTCCTTCGTTCGACACTTCTATCCTCAGATTCGTGATCATAGAGTCCCCACATTTAGTCTGTGACATCATACGTTACGACGTAGTAAGATTCCCGTGTTTGCGGAGAATCTACCATAATCCATGATTGACTGTATCCGCGTATTATGCCTGTGTCTACGCTTACGTCAAGGCTCTGATCCTCGTCGCGCACTTTGCTCCGTCTCACTTCTTCTCCAGACGTTTAATTCATTGTCTTTGTCACGTGGTTGAATTAGTATAGGTTGTCATTTCAGCAAATAATACGTTAGATCCGAAAATATGTGTGAGAAAGGGGCGTGTGCTTTTCAGTTGGGCCAATTAGATCTACGTTTCTGCCATAAGGTTTCTTTTCAACTCCCAATAGTACATGTAGATACGACTTGAAACGAGACGCCGAATCGATGAGACAATCCTTGAGACCTTTAGCCTTTCGGAAGGTTTGCTGATAAGGCATTTATGATATCGTTGTTTATATTAAAATGGGGCAAGTTTTCAAGGTTAATTAGCTGGATCAATGAAACTCTTACAAATTTAATACCGCTTTCGCGCAATCCGCAAAGGGTCATTAATGTGCCTCAGCAACAACATGAGATGTGATAATTTTTATTTCTCTGATATGTATGGATGATTTACAGCGTGGTAAATTGCTAATGAAAGTTAAAGCTTATCGAACGATCTGCTCTAAACCGAAAGAATGTACTGTAGCATATCGATCTAGTTTTTCAACCGTTATTCAATTGTCAAACTGGTAAGATAAAGTTAGTTCCATGCATGTATAGATGGTTATATAATATCAATTCTTATAATTTCGGACCAATATTAATTTAGCACAATGTGGCGAGACATGATTTCTTGAATGGCTCTTGAACGAATAACATATCAGATGTTTCCGAAATTTCAGCTATTTACGAGAGACTAAAAATACTAAACCATGCCTAGGTTATGTCGAAAAACATATTGCGACTTAGATATATATACTGTTATATTTGAAACATCGACAAAATTAGAGTTGCCCAGAGAAATAAATTGGGACTAAAATTTGAAACTTAAATGTACTTGGACTCTCTACATCGTTTACGATTTTAATTAAAAGTACATTAAAGGATATATTTATTTGAGAAAAAACAGTTGTTAAGTAAAAAATAAATCTGCGCAAAATGTTTTTCAGTGAGGATCTATTATCTAAATCTGCTAAACTTGTATCGCCTCTATGCACTTCCACCAGGCGAATAGCGATACGACTACAAATCATTGCAAATTAGTTGATAGAACTTTACCTTGCAGTTTTGGTACTTGCAAATTCAGCAATACTTTGGGAAGACGTTTTGCGTAATCGCTTGCTCTCTCAGATGATCGAACGGTCTAAAATCTAGGTTACGGATTTACACGCATGCCATTTAAACGTTTCCATGACCAAAATAGCTGAAAAACAGCGTAAAATTCTACTCCTTCATTGTATTACGTTTTTTTAGTTATCGTTGTTTAGTGTTCACCATGGCAATCGGTCTGTTAAAGCCTTTTCGTTATCGAAACGCGATGCGACTTTTATCTAATCGAACGGACGTCACGACGATAATGTGTCTGCTCAAGCTTTGGGTAGTTCAATTGTATTGTGTAAAACCATGAAAATTACGGATTTTCTTAATATCTCATCTACATTAGAAATATGGTTTATGCGAACGGAAAGCGCGATCAGCGACCGAAGAAATTTTACACTATGTAAACCGAGACGTAGTTGCATTTCACTTTGATCTTATATTATGTATAGTAGAACGAGCACAAACTTCACAACAAATGCATCCAGTAGCGACGAAAACGGTCTGCTCAGCTTATATTTATGGAAATTAAAATATATTCTCCATACTTAATTTTTTTTTTAAAAAGATGGTTTATTTTTTATTCACTCAGTTTATAGATATTTTAATTTAACGCAGAATTATTATAGGATCGCGGCTACAGTAAACTATATTGGAGTTATATTAAAATAGAAGGAGTATAGGAAACTTTGGTATAACTTACCAGAAATATCTACGTTTACTTTTGTAACGATCGCACAACTTTCTACCAATGGGGTATAATTTTCTGATAAGATAGTATTCGTGAATCGATTGACGCGTATTACGGTTATGCGTGGCCGTCGCTCGAGATAAAAAAAATGCTAATAAGAAAACGATGTTTTAAAATACCAGAAAATTGTCTGGTGAACGCTATATCGCAGACGATATTGCGTTATCGTATAATTATTTTGGGTCAAATAATAATCGCTAGTGTTGACGTAAATAGAATGTAAGCTTCTCAATGACGCCATACATTCTTCATTCATTTTTACAGGGTTGTATTCTTTCACCTTTAATGAGAAATTCTTGTTATTCTTCTATTTTATAAAATGTAGACAAGTCATGAAATTAAGCCGGAATGCTTACGTTCATTTATTATTCATTGGCTTTATGCGCTAATACTACCATTCCACAATATTTAGCTTATACTGCCGAACTATGATACTTCATTGAAATAATAAAAAATCACGTAGAAAAGGAAGCATTTATTGTTTTTTTTTTTTTTTTATCAGAGCTGCCGATGTTGTCAGTCCAACAATGGAACTTTTTTTATCAGAAGCATTGCAGTACAGTAGTTCACTACATCGAAGATTTTTTTCCCAACCTTACCACAGAAACACGCAACAACTCGCGAAAACAATAAGTAATACTCGATTCCTTTATTGGATACCAACCATAAGAAATACGCGGTCCGGCTTATTTGTCGCTTACACGGAAAATTCGTACCGAGAAGCATGTTAGTCTCGAGCGAACAACTTATTTATTTATAACGCGACAAGGACACAGTATTTTTTCCTTGTAAAAAGAAAAATACGTTTATTCAAACCATCAATCAATCATATTTCCAAGCGAGATTCGACTCTCGACAGGTACATTTTTGAAAAATCCGTCTAACGCGAAAGAAGTCGCTGTCATAGGAGCCATTAGTTCTTCCGAGCTTCCTTTGCTAACGAGGCAGAAAACAATCTGGTCGGCACACAGTGTTTACTACCAACCATGCTACAAACGATCTCGACTGCGCTCCCGGCTCGGATTTCGGCTTTTAAATCCCGCGGTTAACGTTATGCAATCCAAACTCTAGCGCACCAGTTTAAAAATCGATAAGGCTTTCCGACCCACCATTTACGTCTCCCTACCTTCATCCTGGCATAAAAGACGCAAAGTGAGTCGAGCTGAGGTTGGCCACGACTCCGCCGTTCGAGCAGCAATCGACACAGCGGAAGGTTTCACCCGATACCTTGACATTGCGTCGAACCTCCTTCCCCTTCACGCAGCCGCGCTGCATCTCGCTCCGAGCATTTTCCTTCTTGGCGTGTGCATATGCCGCGCATGCACTCGTTGAGATTTTGCCTGGCTCCCGTCCGTAAGACGATACCACGAGAATTCCGTGTCCGTTGATCCGCGTTACGTAAAGCCCACGCTATTACGCTAACGCATCGCTTCCTCAATAGCGCCAAGTGGAGTGGTCGGATACTACGTGCGCTCCCGTTCGGGCAATGCCAAGAGCGCTTGCTCTCACGATCGACGCTTAGTATTTTGGTACCCGTCGGTATGGCCCGATAATTTATGAACCACGTAGCTATAGAAATTGCTGGATCCTGCGTGGCGTGCCCGCGTACTCCTCAGGGAGCGTATATATTGGATGCCGGATGTCCTGGGATTTCGAAGGATATCGCTAACTTGGATGCTCGTCGATCGGCAATTATCGATCATCGTGATTTGGCGTATCGGTACTTTGATATGCTCACGAGATTAATAATGCGCGACGAAGTGTAGGAGCACTTTTGGTGCACTGCCACGATTTTAGCCCGTAAAGGTGCGTTTTAGTGTCCTTTGTTGGATCCAAGAATAATCCACGATTATCTTAGCATTCGAGGCGTCTCTGCTTCGTTTCGCGAAATCACCACTGCCAAGCGCATGATATTTATTTATATATCTCCTCTGAAGCACGGCCTGCGGTTACTTTTCGACACGCTCATCGGACCATCGACTTTCATTGCTCTTCGTCGTTCATCGGCCAGCAGAGTATACAGACGGAACGTTGCGTCGCCAGCTGACTAAGCGGGTTATTGTCTTTGAGGTTTCTCGAAAAAGCATCGGTGGAATTCTTAGAAAGCTCTTTCGAAACGTTAGGAATTATGTGAGCCCGACTTTAACCATTTATTGGTAACGAAATGCTGTATCGCAATCACGGCACTAATCCTTTAACCGATAAGATATTTTAAGGCCTGCTCTTTATCGTTACATTTACGAGCTGAGCAATAGTAATAGCTTAATCATAAGCTATCGACGATAAATCAGGTACTTTAGTTTAACTTGCTTTGGAGTTTTTGCTTTATCCAAAGTTAAGCTTTAGCATTAACAATACATTTTTTACAATACATTTTACTTCTTCCGTTTGCCACCTCTATACGTGTTTTCTTTGCAATCGGTAACCTTACTTTGCATCTTCAACCGCGGGGCTAGGTTTTGTCTTATTCCGGATTACTCATCATCAGCCTCACTTATAGGCAGTTTCTTTGTGCCGAGTTAGTCCGGTTTACGTAGTCCTTTTTCTTGCTCGGCCACAAAACATGCTGCAATTTGTAGCTTAACAAAATATGCTAGAAGCCTTTGATTGTTCCCCCGCGGAGACGTGAGTGTGCGGCTTACCTTGCGTTTTTCATCTTTTATTCTTCGATCAGCTTTTTGCCACGCCACGATGCTTCGAAACCCTAATATTGTGGCCAAAATATGAACACGTCCATTGATTTGCATGAAAATTAGTGTACTGGGGTTTTTGCGGTTACCGATAACGAATATAAAATCAAATTTACATTCAAAGCAGATTTTCCCTTTCTTTTATTATTAGGATTTTATCTTCATCCATCTATACCAGCCCAGTTTTGAGAATTTACAGGAAATTAAACAGCGCACAGTAGTAGCTCATTTTTCCAAATAGTATATTAAGATCTTTTTGTGACAAACGGCGCATGTCAAATAAAATATAAATCGCAATTGAGTTCTTACCATACCAGTGCTATTTAGATGTTTAATTAAAAATGTACAGCGGAAACAAGCGACATCGTACGATAAGAGAATCAGGACATTATAGCGGGTAATACAGCGGACATAGCTATGTATATAGAGCTTTTTATTGTACTTCGACTATCGAACTTCGGTGCAAGTTAAGCAAAAATCCATCAAAGCACATTTTAGAGGGTGGTTTTGGGCGGGGATTTTCGCTTTCTGAATCACCGTGCACTTGTCCCTCAGTTCATCCGCATCGGCCGGTATCCCCCGTTTCGTTCTTCTCCCTTTCGGTTTTCTCGTTCGCTTGTCTCTCCACCCGTGTCTCCTCGTCATGCGAGACGAGCAAGCGAGAGGTAAGGGAGAAAGACCAGGCCGAGAACGTGCAATGGACTCTCGAAGAGCGTTCTAATATTACTCCACCAGTGGAATACACTCTGAGTCAGGGGCATAACCGAGTGCGTAGCGATGCGATGAGAAAAGACCGCGGCACGGAGAAGGATAAAAAAGGAAAGGACGTCTGGATGCTCCGGGTTCAGCAGCTTCTTAATGTATTACGCGGCCTTTATCCCCAGGTGTTTATGGCTAAAGACGTTCACAATATCTCACTTGCGCGAGGAAGGCAAAGTCATTAAAGTCTCTTTAAGCGCGCGAAATAACGAAAGTGTGGAATAAAATATTACCCCTTTGATGAGATACATTTACATGTTACTTGGGTATGTTTAGCGATGCCGATGTGGCCATTTCGCAGGTTTTGCTCGAAGAGTCAGAATTATATGCGGTAGATCTTTAATCGGAATTCCGGCACGGTGTTAGGAAATACGATGATAGGTGTCGTTACTCTTGGAATATCTACCTGAGTTAGATAGAGCACTTTTTATAGCGGTGCGTTTTTAAACGCGACTTATTTTATCTTCGATGCGTGGCAAATTCTTATTTTGGCCCCAAAGGACTTCTTTGTTGGATATCTTGACGTGCGTTCGAACTGGGCAGTGTATCGTTTCCTGATGTCTTGTCATTGCGCACGATCGAGTAATCGCCGATAAAAATAGCTATAAATATTAACGATGAAAATGTCCGTGCGATTCCGTGGAAGTGACCTCGAATCGATTGCGAAACGGTCTGGAGGTTAACGACACCAGCTATAGACGATAAAAGAATTTATCTCGTACGCGGGCGAGATGCGGACCTTTTAAATGATCATCCGTTATCGAAGTAAATATTTCGGTGTTTCCGTGCACATCGGCTGATCTTATTTGTATGTCAGAATGCACGTATGATTATTTCTGTTTGCGACGTACAATCATTCATCGTTTACTCTTAACGTCATGCAAGTTGCGTATCGATTATCCGGCAGTTAGCGCAGTCGTTTTATTGTCTGCGTACAGTTGAGTAGTCGAAAGACGTTTAACCCTTTCCAGCCCATTGATGCCATTTGGCGTCATCCGTATAATCTGCTCCTACTGATAAAGTACCTTTAAATTATTTTTCTTCAAAATTCAATTTTCTTATTAAAAGAATAATAATTTGAGCCGAGAAAGGTTAAAAGAAGAATTATCGACCGTTATTTCGACGTATTTTGGAACACAACATATATTTTTGAAAAAATAATAGGAGAAGTAAATAGATCTATCCGATTATTTATTCATTTCTAGAAAAATGATCGAACATTCCGGGAAGTGCAAATAAGAAATCAATCGATCAAAGCAATGCAAATAAGAAATTGCAAACGGGTCATTTTGGCTGGTTCGGCGATTCTGGTGTTAAAGTACGGAGAAACCTGTTTAACCTGTTTTAATGAAACTGAGTAGCTATTCTATTTGGCTGATTGACGTGTCAGTGGCGTACCACCAGTGTACATATTTGAAACAGATTTTTGCCTCGATTAACGTACGTTAGGATTGTGCTTGACGCGATGCGATACAGAGTCGAAAACTACTACCGTTGAATAATAAGCCATACTTATTATCGCCAGGACGGCATTGGATTCGCATTACATTAACATTAATAGAAACATTACTTTTCGAGGAAAACTTATGAGCGCGGAATACAAATGTCTAATTAAAATGTAAATTAATCTCTTCCGCTTTGACGATCGCGAACGACGGTGGGATATTTCGCGTATAAATCAATAGTGCACAATTGCCAGCCAGGCCAGCGTTCGTTTTCTCGTCCCACATCCCGTTGCGAAATCGCACGATTGTTTCTGCTTTAGCTGTACGTGGAAGTTCGACCGGAAGTCCATGGAAACCAGGCTATTTGCTATAAGAACGGCAGACGATCGAGCGCGGCGTGCAAAGAACGAGCAAATGAGTATATATATTTGATTCACTTTCGCGTATCTCGTAGAACACCGTGTTATGAACTGTCGATCGATCGAGAAACCTCCCTTTTTAATTTGTACTTCGATATACCACGCTCGTACATCACCTTAAATTGTATTTTTCATGATGCCTGAATATTTACGCGGTTTACGACCAAAGTTCGTACATTTCCGGATATGCAAGATTCGATAACGGATACTTCGTCCTCTTGATAAGTCAATAACCGGTGCTGCTATGTTTTGCAGGCTCCACCTTAACCGGATTTGAACTTTCATTTATTCTGATGAAACACTTTACAAATTGTCATCACAAAAACATAATTAATTGAAAAAATTATCAAGACGAACTACCTTTTTTTGGTATAATTTTATTTTAGGACTTGAGTTACTTACGATGTTTATTATTTTCTTAACAGAATATCGACAATCACATTTTTTTTTTCCATGCAAATTCTATCTACATCCGTCTCTTAGGTAAAATTTGGTAAATATTGATCGTCTTGAATGCGAACACAATGTATATGATGACTTTTTTCTTCCCGATATATTTTCCATTTTCTTATTTTATTTTCATGCTAGAAGAATGAGAAATATCTTCTTTTGTAAATATGTTTAAGAGATGGATGATATGAA
Organism: Ampulex compressa; assembly: GCA_038496175.1. NCBI lineage: Eukaryota > Metazoa > Arthropoda > Insecta > Hymenoptera > Ampulicidae > Ampulex > Ampulex compressa. The sequence goes on along the minus strand of JBCFXI010000096.1, from coordinate 287,158 downwards.
ATCATACTGCGACGTATTTAAGGAGTGCTTCATTATTTTACTTCTATATGTACTTCGTACATTTTCGTATGAATGAAATATAAAAATAGCGACAAGTTGTCTTTGAATATAAGGTCTTTAATTTACATACAGATACAAATGTCAAAATGTATATGTTAATTAGATAAGGGCTCCTATACTGTTTAACGTATCTACGCCAGATGTGAAATGAATATTCTTTGTTAACCTAAAAAAAAGGTCACGTCCCTTTTTCCGAGCTTCCATGTAACCCAACCCCTCTTACACGTCAATAATTTTTTGTGTAGTGCCTCAATAATTTTCAGTAATTTTAAAACAAAATATAAGGGAAATTGAGCCTTTACATATCTTCCATTAAAAATGAAATAGAAAATGAATGGTTATGATCAGTCAAAGAACAAACACTGCCTGAATGATTATAAAATTTACTGTGAAAATATTAGTCGAAAAAAAAACGGAAAATGAATATTGAAGCAGAAATTTCGACAAGTGAGGATTTTAAGAAAAATATGAATATTTAAGAAGATAGTCGTTTTTAGTTAACTTAGTATCATATATATTTTTTTATTATGTTTATGTGATAGTTATTTTCTTAAAGAGCGCATCAGGCAATCGAATTTTGTCACCGCACGATTTATTTATATTATATACATATGCAGATGAATGCAATATTGATTGGACAACGCTAATATGTGAAGCCATGAAATGCGTGGGATACGTGCGACTACAAAAGATGTCATCCAATTACGACGATGATCGGGGAAGCAATTAGTGGCGTCATATTCACGATGATGGCGAACGATCAATTGTCTTAATGAATCGAGCGAACTTTGTGCTCCATATCTGCTAACACGCTAATTTATGTTTAATGAATGGCAAAGGTTAACATCGTTGTACGTTTAAAGGATTAACCGTTTCCTCCTTCACGTGCGATCGGAAAAAATAACTTTTCGGTTTAGCTGTGCTAAAGGATATGGCGCCCAAATTTCTAGGGATTTTATGTAATTAGGATACATTTCCAGGATGCTTAGTTATTCAGTATTTTTCAACTTAGTTGCTTAGTTATTCAGTACTTTTTAAACAAAATTCGTAATGTATTATACGTCTTGTTTACTTTGAAGTGCTACATAGTCCTCGAGTAGAAGCTTACGAAGAAGAATGGTTGTAGTAGAAAAAATCCAGAATAGTAAAATGGCGTCCTTGTTGATGCAGCCTCGAGTTAACGATAAAAATGGCTTTTGCGTAATTTCCGTCTAAGCTTAACATACTTCTATTCTCTAGGCTCGGAAAATGACCGAGGTTCAAGACTACTAGAGAGCTTCCACTATACATAAATATAAATGCAAATCGTTCGGTGCAAAAGAGCCACGTAATACAATGTGCACGAGTGGATTTCAAGCGCGTTGGCATAGCTTGTTTGTGGAATCCAAGAGTCTGTTAGCATAAATGCAGTATTACGTCTGGCGTCTGTTATTTACCTCTGCATTACGTAAAATAATTAATAGAACGGATTATACTGTGGGAGTTATGCCAGCATCGGTATCTCTCTTACGCGAGCGATCGACGGTTTACTCCTACTGCCGCATCGATAATGTCTTCCCTCGTAGCGCACCGCTTGGGAGAGGCTTTCGTCAAGGGTCCACGTAATGATCTGGCTTCGAAAGTATCGCCAGTTTGCGATCTCACGTAACTCAGCATTATACGCTCCTATGCCGACAATTTTCGTCCGTTCTTCGCGTATTGAACTTTGGGGCCGACACGCCCGCGGTTAACATTTTTGCAAGCTACGTGCACCGCAATTTACACAAAGGTGAGTGTACTCTTATAATGCAAAACACGATAAATGCCTTTTGCTATATTACCAGAAAAGGTCGGTGGTGATATGTTGTCTTGTCAGGTCTAAACGAATCCCATTCCGAGCTACTCTGCAAGCGGTATTGCTCGGATTCGCGAAAAAATATAGATATTACCTTATGTCTCCTCGTAGGCGTACCTAAAATATTGTACGCGCAATACTCGTATGTCGGAGTTAATATTATTTACGAAGCAATTGTGTCAGCGATACTTGTTGCACCTTCGCGAAAAGGTATTGCGTAACGTGCAGAAGCCGATCGGTTTGTTATTAAACAAATTTCCATTACGCGTGTAGACATGTACGTCGTTTATTCGAGTGCGTATCATCTGTTTTGAAACGTGAGTCGGAAATGTTTGTTCCGAAGACCCATTGATCGCGGTTTAATGTTACTAAACACGTTCGACTGATCACTGATTTAGCGGAATTGTCGATCGGATAAATCACTCTGTTCGGAATTTAAAACGTGCCATTACAAAATCTCGAGTGCATTCTCATTACGGGCCATATAGTCTTTTATGGTGTAAAGGCATTAAGATAAAATTGTTCCGAGAAGAAACAGGATGGTTGGATTATTAGAATTCTTTGTTTATAAGAAGCTTCTATCGTGACGAGCCAAACAGGAAGCAGGAAACCGGCTCATAATATGACGCTGGCAGAAGAAAAAAAATGATAAGGCGCGTGTACACCGTGATGTGACGAAGAGAAGAAATAAACACGGAAAAGGCAAGAACAGCCCAATGTATCTGGAAAAATGACAAATCTGTTCGTGATGTTTTTTTGGAATTTCAGAGATAATCAAATAATTTCTTTTTATCATCCTTATTACATTTTGCCTTTTTTGCTGGATACGAATAGATACATTAAATACTTACGAAGATTCGTGTAACTTAGTTATACGTGTTTTATACTTTTTTATAGCTTTAGTTGTGCTTTATAATTTAATATAAAATATTTAACCAATGGAAATGTGCAATTTAATTGCTACTTTAAAAATCATATATCTTTGTTTGGTTATCTATACTAAAATAAGATGAATAAACTTCTCACACGCATACAGCCTAACAACCTCAATCGTAATCCACACCATACCCAGATATGGCTGATGTAACTGCTGAAGTATTAATTTTGCCGCACAGTTCAGAATATACTACCTATATCGAAACATTGTAAAATATCCCTGGATAACATACAGTTGCTACAAAAGAAGAATTGTACATACATTGAAATTGATACACGTTACATCCTGTATTAACATGAGTATGTATCAAATTGAATAGAGATGGTTTACATAATTAATGCGTTAACGCATTACATCATATTCGGATGACGAAGCCCATACATTATGAGTTTCCTATCAAACCCAATGTAACACGGTGTCTTCGTATGTATCGGCTGACACAAATTACATAGTTTACAACAGATAAATACCGAGTACCAAATATGAAAATCACGAGCAGTATTTTATTTCAATCGGTACGTCTAAGTGGAACCCGTGAAATGTACGAGCCTTAAATTTCAACCAACGCAAGAGAGTGAATTCTTTTTTTTTTTTAACTAATTTTCGGCACCAGCTGCTAAGGTCATTTGGCCAAGGACCTACTGTTCAAAGTGGATTCCAAACCACCAGAGCTACAGTATACGTATCACACGAAAAAACCAGAGGTGATAGGCGAGACTCGAACTCGGTTCTCCCGCGTGGAAGTCCGAGCTTCTATCCACCACACCACCGTGGTTTCTAATAAAAAGCTTTATGCGCACGTACGAGAATTACAAATATATTTGTACGCGCGTCGCGATAAGGCAATCGCAACCAGAAATAAACAGCGGACTAATACGTAAAAACATCGACGCCTGCTAATACGCATCGATTCGAAATACGCAACTTCAACAAAGTAACGAAAGATGTATTTGTCTTTTACTTCTGCACCCATCGGCATCCGTGTATTATATTAAGTCCTTTGCATCTCGTACTGCGCATAATTGTATTAGTCATTTAAAGCCTACGTCGTATGCATAATTAAAATCACGCCGTGGCTGCGAAAAATCAACGCGCGGCTAAACAAGAAGGATTCCCGATGCGCGTGTCGGGGGAAAAACGATTTTGCATTAACCGGTTTTTCCTGGCGCGACATACGAAATTTCCCAGGCATCGGGGATTTTATCGGCGTAAAACGTAACTCTTAATGGGCTGTATCTCCGGTCTGTTCTCTTATGCAACGACTGGTAAGAGCCGATCAGGAAGAACAATTAGAAAGCTACACGGAGGCGTTCTTGCGTATAAACGCCTCGCGCTATCGGCCAGGCAATCCCCTCGCAGAAATATCGGCCTGCGGGGAGAGACTGCTTTCACGCGCTCGATACGTCCCTGGCTTCGGTCACTTCTGATACTCCGCGCCTCAAACAGCGACACTCTGTTTCTCTTTCACTCCATCCCTCTCCTACTATTTCCCCGGTGGCCAGTAGATCCTAGAGCGCTTAGGCCAAGACCGTGCAGTGACGAGGTGAACTTGGATCACGCCTGGACCGTTCTTGTCCTCCTGCACAAATCCCATTCCTCCTACCTGACCAAAGCCCCCTTTCGTCCCCCTAACTGGTTCCTAAATTTTCACTTTTTCTTTCTCCACTGCTACCATCGCCGCTCAAGTCGCAGCGTGCGCGGTTCTCGATTTCCACGGAATATTTAGAATCGTATTATTGACTCGATACGTTCTTTCCCTCGACACTACGCCCGGCGATTACGTCAATTCTGAAGTATAGTTCCATCAGGAATGTAATATATACCCTCGCGTGTATCTTGTTAATGAAAAAGTCACGTCTGCGCTGTCACTCGTTATCCGAGATAGTGTGGTAACGAGATTTGGAGTTGTTAAAAGATTATATCCCCTTTTAATGGGTATATTGATCAATGCTGAGCGAAACGTTGTTTTTGTTACCGAGTGAACGATAAAACACAATGGCCGATGGATATATAAGTCTCTTTGGAAAATACGTTGTAAATAGGGGGAAATATCCTTCACCATGTCGGGATACGTGCGTTATGAGTGGATATTGTTGTTTCCTTAATTCGCTGTGCATTGCATGTTTATGAGTTTTTGTTGATCAAAAGAGAAACGTTATTAGATAGGGAGAAGAAAAGCAGCACCTCTTGCGATTGATGTGCTGAATATAAACGAAAGAGTTCCACGGGTGTTTTTTTTGGTTATGCTTTTATTAATCTCATAAATATATGATAATTGTTACTCTAGATAATTCTATCTGGTAATTAATATTCTAATTATTCAGCATTTTTCTATTATAGCGTGATAAATCATGATGGTAGATTGTGGTCGACTATAATTCGTCATTTGCTGGATATAATCCGATTGTTATTGTTATCATCTTGAAAAATTGTTTTTCCTATGTCTAGAAGACTGATAATTCCAGGCGCAATTAATGCCTTTATTAATTTTGACGGTACAGCGTTCCCAGCATGTTTGCAAATTCCAGGCGCGAGTTACTGTGATACATCGTAATTTCTACCCTAACTGGTTTAACATCGCCAATCTAAAGTACGTGATTTCCTATCTCGACAAATTGTATGTGCAAGTAATATTAGCTGCATAAATGTACTCTTCAGTTACACACCAACTACATATCTAATTTCTTATATGTGAAGAAAATATTTTTTAGTAAAAGCTTTTCTTCTGTTCAAAAATCAGGCCTCAGATTATCAAATAGAATATTCGTAAACCCAAAGAAGTGACACGTTATGGAGATCTTATAAACTCTCAAATAAACTGATTTTGAAGGAACGAAAGGAAATCTTAAAATATAATCCTACTGACGTTTAGCTTGATTCTCCTTAACTCGAAATAGAATATTTCAAGCGCGGTTCAAGTGACATTTATATTCCACTGCCGTTCGGCCTCGGCGTTCGTTGGACGCAGAAAAATAAGACGCTCCGATCCTTCCTCTCCCTTTTTTATTCGAAACCTTTTTTTCCCTCTCCAGGCTTATCGTAAATCTCGTCGAAAAACACATGTTTATTTATGCGGCGTTTCGCGACCAGGAAGTACGATGTACGTTATTACGCTTTATATGCGTTCAGCAGCATTCCGATTGCCGATATTTATCATACCGATAAATCAAAGAGTTTGTCTACGTGAGTATTTTGTTAGTATAGGACAATCCTGGTGCAATATGTGGATATCAAATCTTATGACATAGTATATCGATTTTCACGAAGAATATCCAGAATAAATTTATCCAATAAAGTTTAGGTCATAGTCTATAATTTACATACTTACGATAACCTAAATTATTATAATATAATGCTCCGTAGTAATACCCTCGTGTTGAAGCCTGTAGAAAAGTTTTGCGCGATAATTTAAGAAATGATCTTTCAAGAAGTATCTTTTAAGCTGAATGGTAAGAGATATCCTAAAAATATGATGTCAAAAACATCCAGTAAATTATCCCTCTTTGTTGGATCATTCTGCAGAGAAAATGGTAGGCGCTGCTTCCAGGACAATCTTAATGCGCGAGGTGCGCAATTTAAGAAAGTCTGTTGAAGATTTTGCTAATCTCGAAAATTTATTTCTATCGTCGTATTTTTGCGACAGTTGGACGATCTTGATGTGACAGTGGTATAAGACCGGTTCTGATCGCGCAATAGTAGGAAAATGATATGGAGATGTTAAAGTGGCCTTTATGCGCCTTCATTTGGGAGTCACATCTCGTGTTCTTCATGCAAGGATTTCTGGTATAACGCAGATATTTCTGTCGCCATCGTAGCAAAACTGCATTGCACGATGACTCAAAATACAAACATCCGGTAATATAAATGACCAGAGTTTTCTGTAAGTGCATCGTTAAAGCCAGAATGGATGTACTTCGATATTGAGTATGCTTAATATAGATTACCCAGACCTATCCGTGTTATTTACGAACAATATAAATAACCTTTTATTTTTATATTTACAATATTATTATAAATGGCGGAGGATAATATTACTTTCTTCCGTGTACAGGTTTACCGAGATTTTATCTTAAATATTTATCACGCGGTACCTCATTACGTTACGTGGTCCGACAAATATTACTTAGCGTCTTGTTAATTATCTTGAATAATAATTGCCGATTATTTGATACCATCGGTGACGTGGATAGCTTAAAACATTTTTTTCTGACTCGATTGTCTTACAATAATGGCCGATAATATCCATGGCCATCGATCACTTTCTAAATCGTCGAGTATATACGCTGCACGATCATTGATGTTATCACTATAATGTACAATTATTGCCTAATTTCTGCACTGTTTTAGTCCTCCCTAGGGTGAACCGTCGCACAGAACGCGTAACAGAGCGCGAAGCAATTATATCGAATATAATTTTCAAACATTCGCCGTCCGAATGCTGCAATCATAATTGCGGTACACTTTTTTCTTGTCGTACTTTCGCAGTCCCGGAGTTCGGAATACCCGCAAGCGTCGTAATCGTAACGTCTATCGCGTGCGAAGTCGGTCGAGGCTATCCGGTGATAGGATTTCAGAATATTTCATCTGAAATCGTATTGTCGTACATCCCATTGTTTCTGGCGCCAATATCACCGAAATACCGAATCACGAGCAATCTCGAAATCATGATGTTTTAAGCACCGCAAATAAAGCGTGCAACGTACCACCAAGTTTCGAAATCAGGACTCTCCTAAAACAATCGATTCGCTTCGTAAAACAATGAATGTGCGCAATAATTTCTACGAAAAATGATCGAACAATAATGTCATTGCCATTTCAAATTAATTGCGCGCCATGCATCGTTAATTGCTGTAACGTTTCGGAAAAATTTCTTCCTATCCGCGACGCAAAAACGGTTGCATACGTGTAATCCGTATGGATACACAAAAACGCAGAGGTGTACAAGGACGCAGTTTGCGCCACGTAAGGCGAAAAAGGAATAACCGTGATTATTCAAATAACTTAAATCGAACAACATCGCGGAATGACGTACGAGGAAGAGAACATGCTTTGTATTGTCTTTGAATTCGCTTGTCCGAGGTCGACGTATAGGGTATAAGAGAGGAAATGTATTCATCGGGTATTTCACCGGACAGGCGACAGTAATTTGTAATACGCCGAAACTAATTATGTTTAGATGCTAAGTATGCCGTGAATATAGTTGATTTATTTTCACGGAATGAAAATGAATTTAAAATAAGTCCATAACGTGTCGTTTACGGGCATTAAATATCTAAACACACTCGCGATCTGTGATAGTCGAAACGCAACCTGTATCATGACATACATATATATAGAAATTTAACTTACGTTAGAACGTGAAATCAGTTAAGCGTAATACATTTGTGACGGCGTATACTTGATTTTTATACGAAATGTATGCGGTAGTTTTCCATAAATAACCATAATAATATTACAAGCATTTTTTAAGTAAATCATTTGCGGAAACTAATAGCTGCAGCAGCTTTGTGGTATAATGGCCACTGTATATTCCCATGATTCGTAATTTATGATTTTCGCATAAGTAGATGTGATAATAATTTTCTTATTCCCTTTGCAGAAGTATTAATTGTTTGACACGATGCTTAGTCTACAACTTAATCCGCACCGAAATGTTATAGGTCAAAATGGATCATTTTCTCCTACAAGTGCATATGCCGTGTGCAGTTGAGGTACAAGCAAGATTGTTTCAATGGAAGATTTCTTGAACTATCGAATACTTTGCAATAAATTTTATTTATGATGGCTGCTTCTTGTTAGGATAAAGTGGGTTAAAGAAGAAAATTGAGAAAGTCAGAACGCGCCAACAAATAAAATATGACCGCCCTCCAAACGGGTACTAAAACTAACGTTACGATCAGAAACGAAGGAGAAGAGAAAATGGAAATAATGTATGACCTTTTATTACTAAGAATAAAGATCGAGGAATAACTCGAATCGGATTCCAAAACGGTCAAATACGATTACTCCGAACGCCAGAGCGCAATGAACCGGTCTAAAAAAAACCTCCATCTAGACAGTTTACATTAATTAAGTATTCTCGGAATCTTTTTATCACGATACACCTTTTATAATATATTCTACGACACTTTGTTATTCACTACAAAGTTTTTTACACGATCTTACGGCACAACACGATCCTAAAAAGTACGAAAAATAATGGTTTATAAATTTTCCAAAAGACAGGTCACATTGTATTAGTATATCAATATATTAAATCGTTATAAAGCAGCATTATAAAATATTTGTATTACACGGTTAACGATAGTGGGACATTCTCACGCGTCAATTTAAGTAGTATGAGCACACTTTCACACCGACATACGTTTTCGTGTTTACTTTCCTGCAAATAACTGCACGTAGTAAAATGTATGTGGCGTAAATTTAAAGAGCTTCGAACGGTGGTATCACTGACAGCCTGAATGATACATTGCCAACGTACACGTTTTATGGGCCAAAGTAGCATATCATTTTCCAAAGCGTTAAGCTGAGTAAAAGCGAGCATTCCTCTGTCCCAGCCTTTACGAGATTGTTTCGGCTACGCTCGTCCTCCTTACCCACATTTCATGGCAAGGGCAAAAAATCGGCCGGACCCACGAAAAAGAATATCGGTCATTCGAGTAACGGAACACGCTGCGCGCACCTCAGAAAGTCTGTGGGAGGAAAGATCGGGCGCGGGCCAATGAAAGCGTAAGAAAAAGACGTCAGAGGCTAAATACGAGGAAAGGAATTCGTTACGGTTGGATAAAAAGCGAAAACTCGTAAATGCAGGAGAATACGTAGAACATATGTATTGCCGAATTATGAAGAAAAACGAAAATCAAGGGAAATTAATGAAGAAAGCACACGATATCATTAAGCTGAAACAAATAGGCAAGAAGATCGACATAATCGTACGAAAGTGGAATTTGATGTACCGATGGGTCATAGAAAAGAATTACCAGGACGAAGCTACATTCGTATTTTCCAGTGGAATAAGCAATAGGAGGACGTGAGAAATAAAGGAGGAATAAAAGAAAGCGAAGAGATGAGCAATCTTTCCCCTATTCGGGGCAGAAGCGCCACGCGCTCCGATGGTCCGCCATGCGTCACGGTAGGCCCAGTGTCGCCGATTATTCGTTTAACGGGACCTATACGTCCACTACGGAGGAGAACGATGATTTCTCCAGAAGGCGATCGGTGGGTTAGGGGTTCAGACCAGTCAGTCGGTGTCTGCTACGCGAGAAGATCGCCACAATTTTTGGAGGAGCACATCCTTGTTAGCATCGGTGACCGCAAGTTTCTTTCGCGTATAGCGTATCAATAGAAACCTTTCGTGCGACAAATGTGCAGTGTAATGAGTATAACAATACTTGGAACGGAAAACAATAACGTTTACAATGTTTAAAAAAGTCGATAAGTATATCTGCTGAATAGGTTCGATTCTGGAATATCGCAACGGATTTCATTGGCGGAAAGAAGGCAACGTAATAGGAAGAAAGATCGTTGAGATAACAGAATACGTAAGTGAAAAGGAACAAAAGTACGCAACGTCGGAAGATTGTATGGACTCTTCTATTTGCCGGTTGCTCCCAAGACGGACGTTTTGAAAGACTTCTCGTTTTCTCGTGAATTTCCGAAGGACGGTGCGGCGTGTAATATTAACGTCAATTTATTTGGGTACTCCCCATCGGTGACGTAAGGATTAGCAATCCTTCGTGCAAGACAACTACAAATACAAAATTCTCACTAAATAATTTACAAACCGTATTGCTAAGGGGCCAAACGAACCACGTGCCTTGGCCAAATAAGCCTCACTGAGAACCAAGACGCCTGTAACATCCTTATTCCCGCTTGCTCGACACTTTTCGTGACGTTTTATTTTAAGAAGTATTTAAGAGGAATCACGTTGCGTCACAAATTTTCTCCAAAGCGGACAAAAACGACGGACTTTATGGGCTTGGTCATCCGAAATCGATGACAGAAGTGGATCGGCAGCGGTTATGAGATAAAATAATTCCAAGCAAGATTAAACTCGAATCGTTCTTATGAACAATATCAGCATCGTAAAAATGTACCAACGGTATTAACAGAAGTGACTTGTTTTTGTGCACTGGACAATATTCATGAGCGTCGGTACGTGATGCGTATTGTTTTGGACATGTCGGCTGCTTCGATGCCGTACTGGAGTTTAGATCTCGTTTAGCAATAGTCTGAAAATCGCGAAAAATTCGCGTTTCACCGAGGGAAGGTAGACCAGTTTGAAGACTTCTGCAAAACGTGCAGAGAAAGGGCCGGCCCGGAAAGTGGATCCTCGGTGAGGTGGTACGCGAATGAAGTGGCAGGAGGGGGAAATTGAATCCAGGAGAACAAAAGCGCCGAAGCACGTAGGAGAATGACACGAGTTTGAGCAAAGCTGAAAGAAAGCCTCGTATTTGCTTCAAGTGCCACCTCGCAGAGAAGACCGGCGAATTTTAAATATTTATTATTTGCCCGAAGGGGACATTCGGTGCCGAGTGCTCGCGGTAATTCGCCTAAGCACAGTCGACTTCGCGATCTCCGCCGGAGCGGCGTTCGCAGCAGAGCAAAAGCTCGCGTAGATTTGAAGTCTCGGTGCACGAATCGTGCGTGTACGCACAAGGGAACATCTTAATCGGTTCAACACGGGTTCTGTACTATCAAACGTAAGTTTAACGGAGCGACCATGAGCATTGCAACGACAGAGTTTAGATGTACGCGATAAGCTATAAATTTGACGGTGAAGGCAATTGATCTCTTCATCGCGCTAGAAACACAGTGGCAATTAATATTGGACTAACCCAGTTGTTACACATTTCCTGTTCGATGAAAACACATTTTGAGGAGTATGTTTTACGCGCGAAGTAATAAATGAATATCTACGACAAATAGCACTCGTTCTTTGTATAGGATATAACAATCTAGATTAATATGCGTCTACCCGGGATGTGCGTCGATGATAAAAGTTGATATTTCCATAAAATACATAATAATGTATTTTTCAAAAGTTTCGAGAGTTTCTTAAGTTGATATACAAATGCTGTAATTTACATTCTTCTTTCCTTTATCGTGAGTGCACTTTGCACGTTTTATTATTCATTCATTCGTTCGTCTTCATTAAACTGGTATAATTAATTCAGATTAATTCCGCCAATGGCTTTGTGTATACCAAGAACAGAAATCGAAACTTATTTAATATCCTGTGCCCATGTTTTCTGCGACCTCAAATTCGATGTTCTTTCTCTGACGCGCTCTGAATCGGGATCGCATCGCGTGTCCGCTCTGAAATACATCCCGTACGAACAATGATAGCGAGGATAAATGCAGTGAATGTAACTGAAAGGGAAATAAATTCTTTCTGGCAGGTATTTTTAGAGCACCGGGGCAAAGATGAGGTAGGGCAAATAGTAGGCGCCAAAACCCATGGCGCAACACCGTTAGTCATGGCTTGTCGAAACGGACACTACGACGTGGCGGAGTACCTCATCGAAAAATGTGGAGCGGATGTCGAGCAACCTGGGTCAGGTAAAATCGCTTCACCGATTTTAAGTGCGCGTCTTACCACTTCGAATCTGGCAACAAAATAAATTCAAAAACACATCCTTATTCGCGAGAAATTCGTAATACACTTTTCAGTCCATTTCGTACGCACAACGTCATAAAGGGTATCTCAAAGTAAACTCGACTTACTACGTGCATAACTGTCTAAAGATTTTATATGTAAATCTTCGATGGCCTACATCGATGTAAGGTCCGTCCATTGTTTAAAGAAAACTAACGGTGAAAAATGTTTACAGTGGTCTTTGATGGCGAGACGATAGAGGGTGCGCCGCCATTATGGTGTGCAGCAGCGGCCGGTCATCTGGCCTTGGTAAAGTTGCTCGTGAAAAGGGGCGCCAAGGTAAACTCGACGACAAAAACGAACTCTACGCCCCTCAGAGCAGCCTGCTTCGACGGACACTACGACGTAGTGAAATTTTTGGTGCAACACGGCGCAGGTACCGGGGAAATGTTCCGAGCTTTTTGTCGCAGTACAACGACCACAACATCCGCCGATTATTTCCGAGAAACTAATCAACGTGAACGTACTTTCTCATTACAGACATCGAGATGGCGAACCGTCATGGTCACACGTGTCTGATGATCGCCTGTTACAGAGACCATATTAGAATCGCCAAGTTACTGCTTGCTCTAAAGGCGGACGCGAACAGAAAGTCGGTGAAGGGTAACACAGCGCTACATGACTGCGCCGAGAGCGGATCCCTGGAAATCCTGAAGGTACTCGTCGAGCATGGCGCCCGGATGGACGTGGATTCCTACGGGATGACGCCACTCCTTGCGGCAGCAGTAACAGGTTAAAGCAGAAAGTTCCACGCGCACGTTCGAAGGTTTCCTTAAAACAGTCACAATTATCGCTTCCCTCGAATGGTCCTTCGCCTTAAGGCCTCCCCAGGCTCCTACGAGAAACCCAACGATAATCGTCCCTTCTCTACCCTCGCAGGCCATACGCATGTCGTGGAGTATCTGATAGGTCTGCCGCATCTTGTCAGCAGGAAGGAACGTATAGACGCCTTGGAACTGCTGGGCGCCACGTACGTCGATAAGAAGAGAGATATGATAGGCGCTTTGGAACTTTGGAAGCGAGCCATGGACGAAAGGTATGGATCGTGGCGCATTACCGTACGACCATCTTTCTTTCGCGTACTTCCCAACATGACGTCGTCCTGATTTTCCCGCAGATATCGGGGCGATGGTCCTGTGATATCGAAACCACCCCCGCCGCCCGTAGTCGCGGCCTACGATTTTGCACTGGAGATATCCGATCCCGACGCTTTGGACGAGCTGCTGGCGGATCCCGACGAGATGCGAATGCAGGCATTGGTGCTCAGAGAACGAATACTCGGGCCTGCGCATCCCGACACGAGTTATTACATACGATACAGAGGTGCGGTATACGCTGACGCAGGAAAGTTTGGCCGTTGTATCGAGCTTTGGAATTATGCCCTGGACATGCAGCAGAGTATGCTAGAGCCCCTCAATCCGATGACGCAGAGTTCGCTCTTTAGTTTTACCGAACTGTTTAGCTTTATGATAGGCGAGGAGGGGAGGCAAACTAGCAGGGGACGCAGGATACCACCTTTGCAGAGGGAAGAACTGATTAGGGTCTTTAAGAAAGCCGTAAGTCTTGCACTCAGATCACAGTGATCGTCTTAAATCCTTCATTACGTCGCGCGCATTACGAATACGAATTAAATGATGAATACAAAATTCTTCCAGGTATTAGAGGTGAAACTAGGAAAACAAATGTTAGACAAAGTACCGGCTTGCGAGCGTGACTTAACTTATCTGAATAGGGTTCTTGTAGTTACTCTCCACTTGGCATGCTTGTTAACGCGAGAAACTCCGGAAGAAGGTACAGAGGAGTACAATGCTTTGCATAAAGCCATTTACGAGTTAGTGCGAATAAATGCCAAAGGCAAGCAGGTGGGTTATTTTATAATCGAAATCAATGCAACGTGAGATATTTTTATCGTACGGAATCAATGCATGCCGTAGCTGTCGGTCAAAAGTACGCGAATTTCCATGTACAGCACGATACAGCCGTCTATTCCCTATTAACGGTTTATTTTTTATCCTATGCATACAGGGCCGAGATGCGTTGCAACTCATTCACAGCGAAGATGGATCCTTGGTCGGCAGGTATCCGACATGCAAATTTCCTTCCCCCGATTTGACCGCCGCTTTACTCAAAGTCGGCGCCGACCTCACCGCGAGGGACAATGACGGGAACACGGCCCTACATCTGGCCGCTCTATCGCATCCTTGGCGGCCCGATCTGGCGATCGCCCTTCTCGACGCTGGCGCTCACATAGACGCGGTGAACAACGAAGGTAGATCCTTCGAGAAGATACTGTGCAACAAACGTCGATACGACTCTATCTACCCGATAAAGTACACCACGCTTGCCTGCCTGTCGGCCAAAGTGGTCAGGCAAACACAGAGGATTAATAGAATACCGAAGCATCTTCGAGCGTTCGTCCAAATGCACTAGTACGATCAGGAGACGCTCTATGACACGCCGTCGCCGGAGATGCCACCAAGGGTATTTTACATCGTTTGTCGATTGAACGAAGGGGTCAAGCGCATGAGCCGATACCACAAGAGTGCACTCTCTTTTTTCTTTTTTTTTCTTTCTCTACGCAGCAAAAATTAAATCGATACTGCAGTACGGCCCCGCATGCTGATGACACGAAGATTATAGTAACGTAATACTATGATTATCATTGATGTGATAATAAGAGGATGTAACGCGTATTATGTAGAGCGTTGTGCGATACCAAAAAGATGCGCGTTGATTTTCCGGATTATGGTGTAATTCTGACGAACCTATGGTGGATGAATGAACCTCTGACGAACCAGATGAAGGATGTTAAAAGATACTGAAGGAATATTGATAAATCATTTCATGCCCGGATATCAACTTGCGCATTGCGTATCTCTTTGCGACTCTTTACCGTCGAAGCATCAGGATGAAGGACGATATTTGTTCGAACTGTATTAAGAAATTATCTTCGTTAAGTCCATAATCGTGAAGTTTATTCGAAATCAATGGATTATTCCAAATTTGTGCATCTCTTTGGTATCGATATTCATTGTCCATATGAGAACTAAACTACTATGCGGAAATTATGCAAAGTACTTACTGGCGTCAATGCAACGATGGTTTGAGGTTACTGACGAATGTGATTATCTTATTGTAAACTTGGCTACAGGCCTCTCCCTTATACATAAACCCCATGCAAGCCATATTACAGGTTTTTCAAATTAAATTCACCCTTTTACGAGTCAAGTACTTTTGTATACGTATATATATTTAAAAAACATCAAATAATGTTAATTATGTAGTAAGAAGAAACATTGTATTATAATTCATACAATTACATAATTACATATAGAGATGATGGTATGTATGAAAATTGTGCGCAGATCATTAAGTAGTTCAATAATGTTAATAATTCAAGGAGAACCATACATTTATTGGTTGGGTTATATATACATATGTATATAGTATATACAATTCAGTCTGTAAACAATTCTCCTTGAATTATTATTGTTATCGAATTGCTAAATTATTTGTATGCATTTTTCATACGTACCTTCATCTCCATATGTAATTATTTAATTGTATGAATTATAATAAAATTTTTTTCCTTACTATGTAATTAACATTATTTCATGTTTGTTAAATATAATATATATATATGTAAAAATACGTGATTTGCAAAAGGGTAAATTTCACCTGCAAAAGCCTGAATTACATTTGCAAAAGGTAGAATTCCATTTGCAAAAGGGTGAATTTAATTTGAAAAACCTGTATAAAATGCGTTGATAATACTTAGTCGTAATATAAATGTACGTTAAATTTGAAGTTGTGTAATCGTAGAATGAAAATGACTTTTTACCTTGAGCCCTGTATAAAGCAATAAAAACGGGAATAAGATTTTATAATACAAATTTTTTTAACACAGCGAAGCAAATTCACATACGGATAAAAAGGACGTATGCATTATTGCATCGAGACTTTGTCCTTGAAGCAATGTAAAAATTTTTTTTTTTTGGGTGTAAGTGCATTCGTTTTATTTTTATTAGCTAGCCGACCCATTTCCTTGAAGCAATGTAAAGATTTTTTTTTTTTAGTATAAGTACATTCGTTTCATTTTTATTAGCTAGCCGACCCTATTTAATTAAGCAAATCTGCGTAATCAATAGAACAGAGTTACACGTGTGCATTTTTACACGATAAAAAGCGTTTGCTTGAGAAACGGTCCATTCGCATCGATTCTTGAGCTTATGAGCCTGATACCTTTATTTAAAATGTGATAAAACATATATAGATATAGATAGACTATACTTATTATATTCTTATTTGTGGTATGCTCGAGTATCATTACATATAATATAGGGTTTGTTTGGTCTATAATCGAGCAGAAGTAACCAGAATAGTACTCTATTAATAATTGTGAAGGACGAAACGTCATAATAAATAATAATGTACTATTCTGTTTACTTCTGCTCGATTATAGACCAAACAAACCCTATATTATACTTATTATACGCGATTATGTATATGCGAGTACACAACGCGCAAAGTGTTCAAGTAAGGTGCTTTTTTTGACAAGAGATGACACCATTTGGCGCATAACAAGACAATTGTCGCAAAGTCTTGAATAAAGTGTGTAAAAATTAATTTATTTAAAGTCTATGAAATTTCGCGATTTTCTACTTTTTACACGCTTTTGTGTTAACGACTATACCACGAATGTTATATACACAAAAAGATCATATACATACACAGAGAAATCGTTTTGTACAGGACGCCTTTTCGATTCTCAACAAAAAGAGTATCTTACGTTTAATCCTGTCATTGTTTTATAATGTAAAGACTGTGGAAATACAGGTGTGATTAACGAACGTAACTAAGAATTTATTTTATTTCTATTTTACAATACTACATCCATATGTAATACATGGCACTTACCACTAAACACACTTGACGGCAGACGAGATAACTTTCCTGGAAAAACAACATACACGTAAAGAAACAATTTTTACCAAGTGACACTTACCTTGAATTTGGAAGCAGAATCAGCTATGATCTGAAAATCATGAATATATCCATAGTATATCCAGCCTTTCAGAAGATAAATTTTATTTTGCAGTATTACTTTGCAGCTTTTTTTGTTACCGTGAGACATTTATTATTGTACAAGAATTTTGAGAAAGCAGAGAAGAGAATGTTCTTGCCCCAACATTATTGCCTACGATGAACACAATATTCATGTGGAACCTCTGACTACCCATTGTAGATGAATAATAAAAGCACAGATAGCCAACGATTTGTGGTGAAAATCATTTTACAACCCTTAGCACGGCTTGTGTGCACTATTTTAAAATTTCATCTCATAATAATGGTATTAAGAAAAAGGGCGCAATTGCCCTTTGGAAGGTGATGGAACAAGCTTTAGAACCACACAGCAGGAATGAACGCAGCTGCTATAAGTACCATTGCTATTCACATCGTCAAAGTTGTGCTAATAATCCGCTGTCGACCGCTACAAACGCCAGACTATAAGAAAATATACCACCACTTACCATAAATCATAGTTATAAAAGATTTTCCTGTTGCCTCATGAGGATCATACTTAGCGCATGGAAATGTAGAAAACATGAATCGGGCAAAATTATCAGTCACATCGAAGATTACAGTCACAATATGCTCTCCTTACTTCAGAATCAACCATAGTGTTAGAGACGAAAAAGCCACGGTAACCACCCATTTCTAGTCTTTTGCACAATCCATTGACTCGCTATACCAGTCTGTAGTAAATAGTTATAAAAAATCTGAGGAACAACTTGTTGAGAATGCCAGAATATGTAAACTGACAACTCGAGTATTGTTTCTCAACACTCTCTCACGGCCATTGTTAATGAAAGAATAGAGTATGATACCAGATACATTGTAGACAAACAATGTATTCTCGCAATGTCTTCGGCATAGAAGAACAGGAAAATAGATCACCTGAAAAATATCTCACCTGCAACGCAAACAAGGTGCCGCTTTGCAGAATACAGAGCCTCCATTTAACGAAATTGATGAGAGAAATTTACTTATTTACAAGCTCAAAATTTTCCAATGAGGAATCTTTTCCGATGATACAATATATTTAAAACTTTCGTTGTATATAAATAAATATATTGCACGCATGTTTCCGTTTTTGAAATGATATATCTTCATCAAAGATCAGAGCTTGAACTGCTTAAAGTATAATGATTCACAACAGCACAAAAATAAAACACAACGACCAGCATGTTTTTTTTTGT
This sequence comes from Ampulex compressa, assembly GCA_038496175.1. Taxonomy (NCBI): domain Eukaryota; kingdom Metazoa; phylum Arthropoda; class Insecta; order Hymenoptera; family Ampulicidae; genus Ampulex; species Ampulex compressa. Next base: position 268,409 of record JBCFXI010000096.1, on the reverse strand, counting down.
AGTCAAAACGGATTTGGATTTTATTCAATCACTGTCATGAGGTTGTGGTTATACAAGAGTGTTATACAATGCACAGGACGTTCCTCGAAATCTACATGGTGAGAGAAAATATGTTTACCAAAGAATAAGCTTACAAAATGCTCAGAATAATTTTCTCCATGCTTGCCATTTATATACACAAAAACCAAGAGGCTTTACAAAATTCTCTTACTTCAGGTAAATGGCCTGTATTTTTTGGTAAACATATTAAGCTGCACAGTACGCAAGACAATTCTGCCAAATTTTGGGACATAAAGTCCTCCAATGTTTGTCCGCCGAAGTATCGAAACGAATGAAGTGGGAGTGATCTTCCTAAACACAACTAAAATTTTTAAACTATGTCGGGGTCTCCAAGTTGTTATAACGGGATGGCGCGACGAGTACAGGCGAAAACAGATCGCAAAGCTACAATGAAGCACAGTCCCCTGTTGAACCATCACGTGCCTTGTTACGTATTAGATGTAAGAGCCAATGCACGAACGATGACACAAAGAATCAACACATGTCTACGATCTGCATAGGATTGTGCATGAAAGTATCTATCATATATGGATAAACAACTAGTCGATATTTAAACTCGTAAAACCCGTGATAGGTACGTTGCATTACTAATGACGTGATTAATCTGTCCCTGCTTGGTAAACCAGTCTGCAAACGATCAGAACGTCACTTTAGACCGGAGCGTCGGAATCCGATTGATCTCTCGTCATGAAAACTAAGAAGTAAACTTACAGGCTATTTCCTAATTGCTGTAAATAATATAACCTATGTACTGAAAAACCTACAGATTATGTAGAACATTATGAACCTAAGCCTAACAACTAAACTATGTGTCAATCACTCGAAAAGACTGATTTAGAAGTGAACACTTTAATAGACTTCCACTGTTGAAAGGAACGATAATCTGACGGTAAAGAGTTTTGAATGGAACAGTCGTAGCAAGGAAGGTTGATCATCGGCCGACATGAGTGTTTCAACGTTGAGTAGGCATACAACACGATTGTAGATCTTCCAACAACAGATACTTCTCACCCACTGTCCTAAGTTCAGCCAGACAACTAGGATGAATCTCAAGTATTGTCATCAGGAGTGGAATAATCCTGCAGACGACATACGAACACCCAGTCTCCTCTCGCTGCATCAATAAGTTATGGTCAAGCGTCAAATACTGCAGATGTTTTTTCTATCAACATTACCTTTTGTCTTTGTCCCAGTTCTTAGTAAAGGCGCACATCGATCGTTCTGCCATCAATTCGTGATCGATTCATCATAGCTATATTTTGTTAAGGAAAACTGTTTATACATTTTGCTGGAGATAAACAAATTTCGCGTCAAACATGGGCCATGAAGATTGAAAGAAATATCTGATGTGTATATGAAATGATTATTAGTTGTCAAAGGATACACACAGCGCGCTCTGCATCCCATTCGGATGCAAATCGTACCATTCCCATATCTGTGCCCCGCATTTCTGCAAATTTGACATCTCCTACATCTTGGAATTTGTCACGCAGCATTTGCCATGTGGTATTTGGTGGTAGCTGTGGTGATATTATTTATATATAATGATATCTGCGTTATCGAAGATGAATAGAAAGAAGATATAGGTGGCATACATTTCCTATCAGTATGGTGTCCGACATTGGCCGGGAGCCATTTGTATTCTGCCTATTACCACCTCCACCTTGTCCTTGGTTGCTGGAAAAACCACCTCCACCACCAGATACACGATCTCCATCTCCTCTATTAAATCCTCCATCAAAGTCTCTGCCACCTCCAAAGTTAGAACCACCGAAAGCATTGTTGCCACCAAAGCCTATATCATTGTCCAATTTAGATAAACCACGTGGAGCAAATGAATTGTTGCCTTGTCCACCAGCTAAAGAGGCTTGCAAACTAGACAAACCTCCGACTCCTCCTCCAAAGTTATTTAGATTAGAAGCCAGTTCGTTTGTCAAAGATGAGTTTAAGAGTGAACTGGTGGTAAGATTGGCACCCAAGCCTCCAGCAAGACTTGCTTGAAGAGCCGCTGCATTTGTATTTGTTAATGCAGATGCTAGAAATTCAGATATGATTTTTTTAATCCTATTCTCGATGTTGTTTAGCAGAGCGAAGATGAGATTGGAAATTACCTAATTGCGCTGGTACAACATTATTCAATCCAGCGCCAAATGCTCCGGCAGCCAATACGGGTGCGGAAATTGGATTTACTACAGGTGGATTGTTGGCCTGTACATTAGGAATATTCCTAGCTACGTCCATTAATCTATTACCACCAGCGCCAAGTCCCATTCCAATACCCTTTAAACCTGTTTCCGTGACGAGTATTTGTTTCATCATTTTTATTATGTATCACCATAACAACGCGTAAGAAAGGAAAATAAATACCTTCTGGTAATTTTGGTGGCATATCTGGTTCATTAGCTCTATCAAGACGAACAGTCATACGTCTGTCATAAAGCTGCTGATTATGAAGCATCGATATAGCCTGAACCGATTCGACTGGATGATCATATTCAACTACTCCGAATCCTCGAGATTTTCCATCCTTATCCTTGCCTAACTCTACGTGCAATACTTTACCAGCTAGCTTAAACACTTCCAACAATTTCTTCTCGTCCACTTTGTAATCAAGCTAGATGCATAACACAAAAATAAATAAATGAAGCGTTTCTGTGAACATCAAGAATGGAGCGGGGACTCTGAATGGAAGATGTACTCACATTTGCTACAAATACCCTGGTAACTAATGGTCCATTAATACCTAGTGACTCTAAAAACTGAGTGCTTAGACCATATGTATTCCCAAACTTGTTGTCACCACCACCGCCACCACCTCCGCCGCCGCCTCCAACACCTCCACTAGGTGCGGACATATTCTGTCGACCACCTCCTTGAGGCCTTGGCGGATCTCTGAACCTATCATCGCGAGCTCTGTCATTGTTACGTGCCGTTGCTAAGCGACCATATTTATCACGTTCAACATCAAAGTCCTACAAAAATCCAGTTTTTTAAACATACTATCTCATTGTCGATTCGTCTTAGGCAGACATCTTTCATCATGTTTCAAAAATATTGCTTTGACATTGCAAATATTGCACTACAATTTACCTCTTTGACAACAAGCTTCCTGCCTTTTATATCATAGCGGTGCATTTTCTCAACAGCGATTTTCACAGAGTCTGAATCCTCGAATTCCACAATACCACAACCCCTTGGTTTGTCATTTTCATCGGTAAAAAGTTCAACATGTGCAACCTTTCCAACCTCTGTTCTAAAAAGATCTTTGAGATCTTGCCACCGAAAATCATACGGAATGTTCGATACGTAAATTCGTCGATCCGACGCTTTTCTGCCGCCGCGATCGTTTCTTTCTCTACTCCGATCGCGGCTCGTGGAGTTTATACGAGTTTGTCTATCAGACCTTCTATTGCGATCGCGTTCTCTGCTTCTATCCCTCTCATCGTTATTCTGCGCTTGGTTCCTGATATTTAAGAAGATCGTTTATAAGTGGCATCGCGGATGATCTATGTATGATACATCATAGGTGAACCTATCATAACAGCAATATCCTTTAAATGGAAAATTCAAAACGTTGATTTCCGATGAAAGAAGAATGTTTAATCGAATGAGGTATGACTAAAAATAGGATATGCGAGATGCATGTTGCCAATAGTAATAGGATCTATCAGTTTACGCCGACGAAGATCGCGCGACCATGGTTTTCTATGCCGATAAAAATGTTTTAACGATTTACTATATAATTGGAACACTTACTCGTCCACTTTTATCATCCTCGCAGCCCTCTCCGCTTAAAAAGCGTCACGACTCCTTTTGAGAATCTGTATTACGGTCCGTAATTAAAAAGAATAAAAGATACAGTGCATGCAAACATACGCGATCACAAAGCGTCTTGTAAAATGGCCGTCGGAGGAAGTAGCGAAAACTACCGGAAACCACTGTGATCAAGGATGGCTCTGACAAAATTGGAAACAGAATGCATAAAAATTATTAAGATGACAATTTTATTATAGTTTTTGTTGGCATTAGCGTTTCTTAAACATCTTTTGTGCCTGTCGTAAGGTACTTTACATTCTTAGAATTCCGCAATATTAAACATAACCTTAACCGTGGTTTTATTAACTCCAGATTATGAGGTCCAGATAAATTAGAGATTGCGAGTGTGCAGCCAATCGCAATGCGTACTAAAAGATGAAAATTTTGAATTCTTTAATACTCTTATTCGAATTCCACGTGGTTTAGGACTTGCATTGGTTGCATCAGTAGCACGTCTTATCCGGTTTGTATAAATAAACTCTGAATATTTATTGTTCTGAGAAGAAAATTCTTCTTTCTTTACCGCTTATTTTACTCTTTCGTCTCTCGATCTTCTGACGAGATGTGGAGCCACTCGTCGTGCCCTGCACGTCGTCCGCTATCTTCCGCTTCCGAATAGCAGAAGACATTATCTCAAAGGGACCAATCACGAGCACGCTCTGTTCTTCTCGATTCGTTTTTGGTATCAGTTCTGACGTGCACAACTTCTAGTGGTGGAGGTTCATTTTTTTATACAGAAATTTACTAAGAGAATGGCAGCCCAGTGGATACGGAAAGCAGTAAGTAGTGCGTACTGATCGCGAGATCCTGGGAACTGCCGTTGTCCTACGTGTAACCCCACTTTTCCCTGAGCGAAAAGGTTAGAATTCTTCGTGGACCGATTATGTATCCGTCTGTTTCGTTGCTCTACCTTCGCCCTCCTTCGCGTGATCTCCTTCCCTTAGGCGTCTTTTTCCTGCTTCGAATCATGCCGCACTACATCCTACCATTTCTCAGCTTTCTACTGGTTTCCCTTTGGGAAACGAATCCGTTTTCGGCAGTGTGGTACGATCGGCAGTTAAGTCTTTTTTTGTGAATATTTCGATAACAGATTACCCCGAAAATTGGTGGTGCACGCCTCTACAGCAGCAAACTGCATAAGTGTACCCTGATACCAGGAGATGGGATTGGACCTGAAATTTCTGCAGCTGTACAAAAGATCTTTGAGGCTGCCAAGGTAGAGTATAGCCATTTGGTGGCACATTTTGAAAAATTTTAGTCTGCATGCAAAAGGTATTTCACAGTATGCATGGCTTTTAGTTGGCGATATGATTTCCAGGATGATTTCTGGTTTTTGTTCTTTTTCTTTTTTCTTTTCATTTGAATTATTTTACCCGAATGATTGTTTGCTTTATGGAATAATTGTGGTTTGCACCTTACAAGGTGACCCAATTCGTCCTAGCACTAACCTTAAGGCGTTTATTTTAATCTTACTCTTATACAGGTTGATCCAATTATAGGCTAATTCAGTGTGCTCTTATTGTAGCTAAGGTATGTTTTTTATTTGTACATTTTATGTAGTTTGAGTCTTTTTTAACACACATGTATATTGTTTATTTAAGTATCATGAATATTAATTAATAATATTGTCAGTACATAATAAAAAATTGCATGCACCCATATAGTTTCCTTAACAAGGATAAAAAAAAATGACTCGCAAAGTGTGATGTGGAAAGGAGTTATTATAGCAGTAATCTGAAACTTTGAGTTGTGTAATACTATTACTCAACTCCTATGTGGAGTTATATGTAGCAAGTGCTGTTAACTGATACCGGTGTGAATGCAATTGAGCATATGTGTAATTTGCAAAGCATGTTTATTCTCCGATTTTATATTTATACTTATGTACATATTTCTCTCATATAATAGGTACCAATAGATTGGGAATCTGTCGATGTAACACCTGTAAAAGGTCCAGATGGAAAATTTGGCATTCCACAAGCAGCCATTGATTCAGTGAATAGGAATAAAATTGGCTTAAAAGGACCTCTGATGACTCCCATAGGAAAAGGTCATAGATCTCTAAATCTTGCCTTACGAAAGTAAGATTGCATTTATCATTGTGTAAACAAGCTGCTATTCAATTTAGTCATAAGATACACAAGAGTAATATCTTAGGTTTAGTGCAGGCACCTTGAACGATACTGATATTATGTAATCATAAATGACATAGTAAACAAATATGGCTATGTGAAGTACTTGGTTGCTTCTAAATTTTAAACTACAGCTACAATTGAATATAATTGTATAAATAATCTGGCTTTCTTTCTGTTATCCTTTATAATATTTCTTTTTTATCCATAGGGAATTTAATTTATATGCAAATGTTCGACCATGCCGTTCTCTAGAAGGTTACAAAACACTGTATGATAATGTCGATGTTGTGACTATTAGAGAAAATACAGAGGGAGAATATTCAGGTATAGAACACGAGATTGTAGAAGGTGTTGTACAGTCCATTAAGTTAATTACCGAAGAAGCTTCCAGCAGAGTAGCAGAATTTGCCTTTCAGTATGCCCAGGATAATAATAGGAAAAAGGTTTGTGTTTATTACTAATTTGGTCAAATACATATGAGTTACTTAAGGAATATTCTTCTTGTAGGTAACAGCTGTACACAAAGCTAACATTATGAGAATGTCAGACGGTCTCTTTTTGAGGTGTTGTCGAGATGCTGCACAGAAATTTCCATCTGTTAAATTTGAAGAGAGATACTTGGACACAGTATGTCTAAACATGGTTCAGGACCCAAGTCAATATGATGTACTTGTTATGCCTAACTTGTACGGAGATATTTTGTCTGATATGTGCGCTGGACTTGTTGGAGGACTTGGTCTCACACCAAGTGGAAATATTGGACTTAATGGTGCTCTCTTTGAATCCGTATGTATTAAAATATGTATTACAATAAGCCTGAAAATCTTGCATCTATTTACTTTATGGCGATTTACTCTTTAAATGTAGGTACACGGAACAGCTCCAGATATTGCTGGTCAAGACAAGGCAAATCCCACAGCGTTATTGCTTTCTGCTGTGATGATGCTCAAGTATATGGGTCTCAATGATCATGCAAAAATTATAGAAAATTCTGCATACGAAACTATAAAAGAAGCCAAGTATTTAACTGGTGATCTTGGAGGATCTGCAAAATGCAGTGAATATACCAATGAGATATGTAAGAAAGTATCTGCGCAGGCCAAATAAGCAATGATGGTTGATTGAATAAAAACTGCCAAATACTCGTAGAAATGGTGTCGATAATACAGCGATGGTATTTTTAAACATCTTTGGTATTATCGTTTTTGAGTGGTCTTCTATATATATCTTTGGAGTAACTTTACGATCCAATCGAATAGATCGTACAATCTTATCATGGTAGAAAAAACAAAGCTTACTATACATACATGTCTGAGTTCTGTCTGCACCCGTCGATACACCTTAATTTAATTTCGGTAATTCGTAAACCTGATATGGCATTTAATATTACTTTATCACAAAGAAACACTGAAACCTTTAATCGTGCATTGACTGGACATGTTCCTCTATACATCCGTTATAGTCCACTCTATAACAGAGGAAGAATAGCAGAATTTGTAAAGATAGGCATGTGAATTAATGTAGAAATATGTATTATACTTTTAAATAAAATCGTTACTCGAGAAATGTGGCCTCGAAAAAGTTTCAAGAATTAACTATGCGCAGTATTACAAACCAATAAAATGTTATAACTCTTTAAATTTGATGTTTATTTACCCTTACCTGTACCTGTACAATTTTACAGACATTTTCTACAATCAAATTTCGATGAAATTAACATATGTTCATTAATCGAAATAAATGTCCATCAACCATATAATTACATTATCATAATAATTTTTTTTTTATTACATCAAACTGTGCGTTCATTTCGAATTTGTTTATAACGCATGTCCTGATCATTCAAAAGCCTACATGACAGTTTGTACATCGAATAATGTAATGGTTTACACTGCAAATAAACCGGAGATGAATGCAGCATCTGTCGGCTGATTTATCGCACTCCTGATTAGAAAGATAGCTATTTCAACGATTAGAAAGACGTACATTTTACGAAGTATTAAATCATGCATGTATACGCGCATACGTTGTACTGGAACAGCAGAAATAATGCAAGATATTTTTTATTTACACGCATTTAAAAGAGGAACGTGAAAAGGCGTAATATCCATGAAAAGAGGATCCTTCTGGCATCACTGGTACGTCGTCTCACCCCTAGTGGTGTTATGTTATAGTACTTATCCCAACCACTTCATAACTCCCCTCTTACCTCTGCCATTCTCTTCGCGGTACGGTATGCTTCTCGGGAAAACTCTCAAGTATGAGAAAAGTTGTCGGCTATATTTCACCAGCCCGGCGAACCGCCTGCGGCGGAGAGGGATAAAGAGAGGCCCAGTGTCATCTTCGCTGCTCGTTAATTCTTTCTGTGATTTATCGAGATTCCCCGAGTGAGTAATGAGAGACTTCTTATAAATTTCGGATATTACGTTTTACTTTCGACGTAGATTCATAGTCATGTCTCTCGTCTTTTTCTGGCTTCTTGGATCCACGATCGTAACTATGTAATAAAATCCTCGTAAAAATTTGTATTACACGTAACATTTCTGCGCGAACTATCTAGGTTCACCACGCGAACGCGGAGACTTTTCGCTGATATTATGTCATGTACTTTTTAGGGATCGAAACAAAAACACCGATAATGTTTCAAATGTACCTTATCCCAATCTGCCTCTAATCTTGCACGGTCACGTGTCTTACTTTCCGGCGGCAAAGAGTATTATTCGTATTAGGGTGTTATCGCGATCCTTTTTGCATTTTTCGCTTCATCGTTTAATATCTCGATGATCCAAGTGTAAGACGGAGGATGGTGCGTTTGAAGAGGTGCGGGAAGAGAAAGTGTAAACGCAAGGTACGAGGTGCAAGGTGCATTCCGTTGCTCGGGGTAGTTACACAAAGGTGGGACACTCGAGCGAAGTGTGGAAAGCGACACATGCATATTCAACGGGAGGCCGACGTAGTCATAGGAATAATAAAAATTCGAGGGTTGAAATTATTTAGATTTATGCCCGCTCTCTTGTTCTCCTGCCGTTGGCGACGAGGAGCGATTCGATTCTGGGGAACAAATTTCATGCATTATTCACGACTTGCCGCAATGCACCCCAGTCAATGGAAGCGATCCTTTGGAAAAAGTTGTTTTTAATCTCTCGTCGCGTTCCAATAACGCACGCATACTGCGCCCCGTGCTCACCTTTTTAGTGTAAAAGCCCTTGCTTTGCATCTTGTGCGCGGGGGCGAGATCAAGCGTGATCAGCGAACCGCTATCGAACGCACTCGCGATCAGGAAATAACCATATGTCGCAACAATTAATAAGAATATAATGGTCTTGAAATATACATTACTTCAGTTGCGCGATATAACGATGCGAGAAACAGAAACAATAAACGTAATACTCAAGACGACTTGATCTGAGAATAGCGAAATACGGAGCTAATAATGAAACATCGATTACATTACCTAAGGTATATCAGAATCTATTAATGTAATTCAAATGCCTTAAGAATGAGTTTCTGAAACATTTACTATTCTCCTTTGAACTCGTTACCAAGTACATTATATTAAACCGATGTGAAAACGTCGCGCGTTTTGAGGGTGACAGGTTGCGCTCTTAATTAATAATTCTGCGGGACGTCCTATAATCGCCTTACAATGGATTAACGAGTGTGGCAGCTGTCAGGAGAAAAGCTTCGTTTCATTACTTCTGCGAACGATCGAACGGAACTCAGAGCCAGCTTGGTTTTACGGTTTGCGCTGTACTCCGTCATTCCTGTGACAAACGTCAATATGAAGAGTTTAGAGTTATTGGCGTTTACCGCGTTTCTTATCACCGCAGCTAAGGGACGCGTTTTTTATTTACAAGACCTGGATAATAACCGAAATTTCGATGGGATTTATGCTCCGCCCAACGAGCAATCGTCCCGTGATTTAAACCTGAGCTTTACCGCTGGAGATGCCGATGAAGGTGCAGATGTAATTCACCCTATTAAAAAGGTAGACCATCTCATCTTAATAATATTCTACAGGACATATTGTGTTTTACCATAAAAACTTCGTCGTTGTAGGCTAGATTAGTAAGCGTCATTAAAATTTTTACGGCCTTTGTAAAGGACGACCTTTATTCGATTACATGCAAGTGTGCGAGTGAAAAAAAGTAATTTCGCATAAAAAATTAAAACTCCATTGAGTACATCCATAAAAGCTTTCATATAATGAGAATCTGTGACGGATCAATAAATTACTTCGGGAAAATAATATTCTCGTAAACCAATGGTCTCTTTCATAATTACTTCCGTGTATTGAAAAATCGGCATCATTTGCCGATCCATGTATCGAGCGAAAAGACGTGCATGATTAACGCAAAATTCTGCCTTGTATTCATCTTATGTCATCTTTTTTAAAAATCAGGTGTATACGCCCGTTAATCCGGAAAATCCATTCGTCGACATTAACAAAGAGCCGGACCGACCCATCGCCTATTACAGATTAACCGAGGTCCCTACCAGAAGGTACAAGCCCGACGACTTTGTCGTCACCCCAGAACAGAATCGAAAATTGGTAAAGATTAATGGCAACAACAAGGGTGAAGTTATTTTGGAACTTCGGGTAATAGCGAATCACGACAGCGTTTATCGTCGTTAATGTCACTCGTCTCGATTAACAAACACGTTAATAAATCACGGAAGCCGAAAGAATATTTCTATATTAATAGTTTGCAAGTAAATTGTCGCGCTGTTACAGAAATTGTACGTTCCTCAATCACATTAATGGCTAACGTACGATATCGTATAATCGATAAACGTTCGATATTTGTATAGCGTCTCACATAAAATCCTTTCGCACACCCTTATGAAAAAGCTCCATTTTCCTAACTGTTTCTTTCTTTCCTCTCACGCCATTTTAAGGTTGAAAAAATTCAGCCACGACGCATAATTTACCCGTGTCGATATCCAACTTTTGTATCTACCCTTTGCAAATGAGTGAAGAAATCGATAGCCCATGTCAGATATGCCCTCGTCCCTAAAAGCGGCGTATCTCTTGTCACCCCATATATAGATATATGTATGTATATACATATATACATATATACCGAGGTCTCGTCCCCCTAATTGTAGGACGCCGATGTATGCGTCGGAGAGGGGTGAATTCGAGAAACAAAACCGACTTTTTTCTCCGGGGTAAGGCGAGATTCGTGCGGAGGAAAAGGGTCGAGTGAGACTCGTAATAAAAGAAGATTGGCCAAATAATGTTAAGAGATCGGTCTAAGTGCGGCCGCATCCGGCAGAATGCGACACTCGTTTACGTTCGTACTTCGGTTCTCCATACGTGTGCCATCGACGGTGCTTCTAATTATAACGAGGTAGGATGTTGAAAAAGATGAAGAAGCCATACATTCAAGCGCGCGGTTGCTGGCTCACCCTCGTATCTTCTACTTTACCCTTTCGAGATCAAGCACGGCGAGCAGCTGGATTTTACACGGTTTGATGACGGTGCATTTATTATGGGCCTTCGGTTACATAAATGCGGCGACCATCAATTTTGAACAACCGATACAGTGTGTCTTTCGTTTATAATGCCGCTACCTACGGTTCTTCCGTTCCACGGAGAATTCTCTTCCGCACACACTTCAGACTCGTAATTCTACATCTGGTTGTTGCATGTACCATAGGAATTGTTTTTTAATATGCTCATTGATTAACTCACACCGTAACATTCGTTGGACAACATTCTGTAGCGAAATAAAATGTAGCTCACTGTCTTTTATCGTATTATTTTTATTACGTTAATTTACACGGTAAGTACTTTCTATTGATACATATAGATACATCAGAAGGCTACTATATTATTTACAGTGCATATCACATGTAATCGAATTGGGAACAGAGCTCGCTTGCTCCGTCAGAGTCATCAAGACATTACGGCTTTTGCTAGAAAGTGATTGTTTTAATGGATTCTTGAATGCAAGATAAATTTTTGTGGTGTAATTTTAAATCAGACTAGGCTATGTCATTTAAATCGGAAATTTAATATTTGGTGGAAAAGTGGTGCATTATATTTCAATGATAAAATATCAAATGATAATCCTGTGGCTACATATTTTGTCTTGCATATCAAATAAACTAATATAAATGAAAGGCATTGCATTCTCTACAATTTCTTTAAAAACGAATGCTTTTCAACATATAAACAATCCGTCCAGATATTTAAGGGATATTGGCAAAACTCATTGATTTCGAACGAAAGTAAAAGATGGTTATTCGAATTCGAACGATAGGATCTCTAAAACCGCTTCGTGTTCCGTGCTTTGAAACAGAATTACAATTTGCAACGATTTAGCGAAGATCGATATTTTTATATTACCATGACCGATCGAGTGAAACTGAGACGCGTTAAATCGAAGTACCAGGGCTACGTTTATGATACAGGTACGGTAGAGAAACCATTTTTGAAGATATTTACAGATTATTCGGTTACTTGCGAAGCTTGTTCGGGTGAAGGGTCTCCTTTTGGTTCCTTAACATAATCCACTACCAGCTCGAGGCCGATCAAAGCACGTAAATCCTTCCTTTCCTCATCCTGATTCGTGGAGTTGGAATTTCCTTCTTCCGGTTTCGGCGATTTCTCAGCTGCGAGGGCCAAACATTTCAAAGGTATCGTTTAGTACCGTTTTTTACAAAATATAAAGAAGAGATTAAATGAAAATTAAACAATTCAACAAACTACGATGCAATTGTTATTTGGTATCGTATTTGAGAAAGAAAATACAGACTTCACACGCAAAGATTTATGCGCGCGCATCGATCAGAGCATATGCACTTGCCTATGCAATCTTGTACGTATCGGTATTCCGATAAACGCGTATAGAACTTTTTCACGACGAGCGAATCGTGAAGTTATCCATTACATCGAAGGTCGCGATAAAAGTTTAAATCGCGATACTCACTTTCGTTAATGTCCTTCACGCTGTCGTCGCTCTCGGTCGTCGAAGTCTCGGTCCTCGGTGCCTTCTTGGCCTGCTGTATATCCCTGTAAGTTCTGGTAAGGTGCTTCAGGATATAATTCGTTCCGTGCGGATTCTCGTCGACACCTCTGGACGTGCCGGCCTCGTCTCTCGTTAGATTCAAGGGCCGATTGCTGTACTCCTTCGACTGCGGCACGCTGAAGGCCGAACAGTGCTTGCTCTTGAACGGCAGCTGCCTGCTCTCGCTCAGCTTTCGATCCCAGATGTGCCCGGAGACGCGTAAATCGATGAAGAAGTGCAGTGGATCGATCCCCGGATAGGACTGCGGCATTGGGTAAGGCGGATACCAGAGTGGACCCGGGAGAAATTCGGGACTGGTCACGTTTCCCGGTAGGCCGAATCCCTTCATTCCCTGCAAGACGTCGCATCCCCTTCCCGGTAATCCCGGAAGGAAGTTTCGGGAAAAGTCGAGCTTCTTCTGATCTCCGAGCAGCGGCAGCTCTTGACTGCCGACGGTACTCTTCGAACGTTCGTCGTAGGTACTCCTGTCAACGTAATTGCAATTCTTGCGTTCCCCCGACTGCGAGTCCTCCGGTTTGACCTTCTGCAGTTCCGCGGAGAATATGCTTTCGGGCGGCTGGGTCTGCTCGAAGTGCCGGGGCCTTTCGTCGAAGTAGCTCTTGCTCTGCTTCGCGAACTCCGTCTTGTTCTCGTCCCCGGGCTTCAGGATATCGGCGCCGAAGCTCGGCTTTTGCTCGAAGCTCGATGTTTTGCTCTCCGTGTCGTAAGCGCCGTCCCCCTGTTTGCCTCTACCGTTCTCCAACCGAGTCTCGGTTTGCTGTTGGCCGTGAAAGTATTTTTCCTGCTGTTGCTGTTGCTGATGCTGCTGCTGCTGCTGCTGCTGTTGTTGCTGCTGGTGGTGATGATGGTGATGATGATGTGGCCTCTCCTTCGTGGTCAGTTCCAAAGGACGGTCTCGCGCGTCGCGCCAGGATCTCTTCCGACGCCTCGGCGCGGCGCTCGTCGTTCCGGTCGACGTGGCTTCTGTCTTCGCTTGAACGAAAGAGCGCAGCATCTCGCTGAAGAAGAAGCTGTGAGGCGTCAGAGGAACATTGTACAAGTACGGCGGCGTTGCTGCGAGTAATCGCGAGACGAGATCGCCACCCGAGAGCGAAGACGGGGTCTTCAGAGTCGACGGATCACCCGTCGTTGTCGTCATGATGACTTTATCCAAGGTGGCCCACTGGCTGGACAGATACAAGAAGATTTTTTTGGTTTATTCCTACGCGATATATTATTGGGATTAAGAGAGATTTTCTTTGGACAGCACGATTATACAACGCATTAATATGAAAAAAATTCTTCGACATTCTGTCCTTCCTTTCCACACATCTCTTCCCAATTTTTAAAGTATTATGACGAAACATTAATAAAAAGGGATAGTAAAAGAATTGTTGTACGGTACGTGCGTGTCCCTTGGAAAGCGTGGCTGTCATGTATACTCGCAACGTCATGATGTAATTAACGTTGAATAAAAAGAGATGAATATTGCATGACGAGTTATTGATACTCTATCTACATTACCCGTACCAGTACCCTTACCAGTATCCGTTTCGATCAAATTATTAAATTTACACGTGCTAGGGATAATTCCGAAAAATTATAAGAGCGTAGAGAAACACATTTACATCGTGCCGATTAAAACGTCAAAATCGTTACGAGACAAAGTTCAGTAAACTAATTTCTTGTTAATCACGCTCGTAAGGCGTGGGAGTAGTTGTTCCGAATTACGTTTCTTACGTGCGAATGGTATTGTACGAGAATAAGCGGCAGGCACGACGATGATCTCGCACAAAGGATGGCATAGGTATGTACAAATCGGCGGAGCGGAAGCGAGCTGCTATTGTCTCCCGGAATTAATTGAATACCTGCCGCTGTTAAGTCTTAGACCAAGCAGGCAACGCCTACGGAAGGGTGGACTATACCGGTCCTGCCTCGCATCATCCATTAAGGATTACTAATTTCTGTCAAGTACACGTTCGGTTTCGCCCGAATGTCTTGAGAGGAATTCCCATGGAACTTCCGAGAAATCGCTAATGAGAATCCGCAGCCGAAGGCATTTCAATTATATCCCAAGGCGGCCGACGCGTGCACACCTCTTTAACGACGTCCTTCCTCTCGAGCGTATTATCCAAACCGCGATCTCGTATACTTTAATCGGCGATGCACTCCCCAACCGCGTCCTCGCATCTCGCGCATCGAGGCGACCCGAGTGCCTCCACGCTCCTTACCCGTGTCAAATCTTCCGTAAGTGCCGAGAAGAAGGAGGACGCATTGTCGCGCGATTACCGGGAGAAAAGAGGGACGTATCGCGCGGCCCGTTTTTATCCGCGAAATCGGGGTCCCCGAAGTCGCGGAAAGATTTTCCCTCGGTAGAGAGACCGAAGAACTAACGGGGCGTTGAAATCAGAATGGGTGGCCGTGTATTCGCGTCCGCGCACCGCGCGGAGGGGGGAAGGGATCGGGTATTGTTTCGGTCCATTGTTTCCCAAACAAACGGCGTCCACGTTGTTTCGTCAGGAGATATTATGTTCAGCCAGACAGGCAGGACGAACAGGAAATGGACTGCTGTCAGTTTTACTCTTCGTGATAAATACGAGCCTGTCGGCGGCGTCCGCCACGGCCTGCCCATAATTCCGCCCGTCTATAACGCCGCGAACGTCGAAAAGTTTCCACCGAGCCGGCCGCCTTTTTCCCCTTAGCGGAAAGATAATCACCGTCAAAGAGCCCGATTTAATTTATAATATGTAAATGGGGGCCGACGGACGAATGTTCTCGTTTCAATGCGTACGCGTATCCGCTTATTTCGAAATCGTGAAAGAACAAAGTGTGCGCGCGGCGTTGACGAGCGACGGAACGACTTTTTTTTTCGGGCTAGGGGAGGGGGCTGACGTAATATGACGAAAAAGGCGATTGGAACGAGGTGGAACATTTTGCCCTTTTTTCCTTTGTTTGTTAACATCTCGATTGCACGCTCGCGAGGGAGATACGGCAGAACTTGGTTGGTTTTTGCGTAGTTCGTTACAGCGGTTTAAAGGAAAATCTCTGTACATGGAAACAAGTTCAGTTTGGCATGTGCGAGCATACTCCATCGCCTTTGTTTATTCCCCGTATTATTCCATGGCTATGGGCAAAAATCTTTGGGAGAATTTTTATCTTTACCGTCACACGCGCCATTCTGTCACTTCTCCTAATCACGTTGTCAAATTCGTGCATCCACATATCTTCGATAAACTTCCGCCCGATTTCGCTGGAGATTCTTCATCCAATTATAAGATTACAACCGTAAATTATGCCCGTATCCCTTACTGCAGCGCTCCGTAATATGCGGCGATATCCGTCCTCCTTACGCAGAGAGATCCTGTCGCATCCAAAGTCCGCGTCTCCAAAGTATAGGGGAATAATATCGTCAGCAAATGTGACGATTTCCATTCAATTACCTCGACAGACAGGCACCGTGGTCTTGCGGTGGATTCGCGAAAGAAGTTGCCCATAGGGACTCCTCCGAGAGGGGAGGATTTTCCTTCACAATTCAACATTTCGAGAGGACGATTTTTTTCCTCGCGGTGTCTCTTGGAAGGCAATAATAACACCTTCCACCATCATCTTCACCCCCCCCCACCCCCCACCCCCTACCTCTCTCACTTAAAATCGGGGGCGAGGCTGAACCACTCTAAACCCGGAACTTTACGGTCTGACGTTACATTATTATTCTGCTTGAGGCGAAGCGCCGCGACGAGGTGGATCGGCGTCGTCTCACCGAAGAACGTAGCGCGTAGTTTCAGTTTCGCGCTACGGGGGAAGGCCGGTTTACGATTCATAAGACAACTCGGCGGATTGAATTAAGCGGGCGGTGGTGGCGGCGGCGGCGGCAGCTGCCAGTCCGCTCCTGGGCTGCCCGCGCACCCACCAGCCGAATCTGCATAATCCCGTTCACGTCGACGATTCTAATTGGCGGATTGTTTCAATCTCTGTCGTCGCCGAATATTTGCATTCGTGCCTCTCTCTCTCTCTTTCTCTCTTCGGTTCTCACCCTCTGGCTCTTCGTTTCTCCGGCTCTCTCTCTCTCTCTCTCTCTCTCTCCCCCCTCTCTCTTTCTCTTTTGGTCTCTTTTTTTCTCTTTGCTGTCCCTCTCCTGGTTTTCCCCATTTCTCGCAATTCGCAATTCTCTGCCTCTTTCCGCTCAGCCACCGGCGCCTCTGGCCCGCTTGCGCTCTTGAGTCACGCAGATTTTACGTACGCCGGTAGAACTTCTTGGACGACATTTCTACATTAGTCTCGTCGATTTGGTCGATGGTTGCCATGATTTGGTAGGGAGCAAACAGAATATCGTCTAGGTGGATTTTGATATAGGTACAAAAGAATTCCTGACACGTCGGTGATGTTTCGATGATTTTCAATGTAGTTGAACGAAGTTTCTTTGCGAGTTTTCTCTTTTCCTTTATTTTAATACTGCGTAATGTGGAATTATCTTATATGCGTTTGAGCCCTTTGTTGGGTGAAAGACGAAGGTTCGTATTTAGCGACGAGGAAGATTTGCGTTTTATTTCTATTGGCTTTGCGAAATTCGGAATTTATGCTTTGTTCGAAAAATAAGCCAACGGTGTAAAATTGTTTTAGAACCAGATGGTATGCAATGTCGTATATTGAAAATGAGTAGTTGGGGCAAGGAAGCGTGAAGATATCAGGAACAATTTATAACGAGTCATTTCTTTTTCACGAGGTGAAAAATGGATTAATGCTTGACCCCCGCGCATCTTTAGCTCGTTTATTTTTACGTCGCGTAGCATACGTTCTCATTTTCCCTTCGAGTAACGACGGTCCCTTTACTGTCCACATAAACATTTTTATTGCGGGGGTTCTCGCGCAAGGCGATCTCCCTTTGCATAGAGAGAAAAAAAATGTCAGTCGCAGCAGAACTCGGTTTTTTACGGTTGAACTCTCTGCGTAATTCGAACGTTCTCTTCACGTCCATCAGAAAACTGCTCTCGACGAAGAATACGGAATTGCAGAAAATTCCTTTTCTTTAATTTAATCCCAAATTTTCCTTGTTATTTATCCGGATAGACACTCCGCAAGTTGTTAGATGTTGTTTAAATGTAAAGCATGGATATTATTCACATTGGAGGAGCACATTTCCAAAAGGTCAACTTGTTTTAAGATGCTTCAATTTTCAATTTTGTTGCAACATATCCTATTTTGTTCTATTCAGTATCCCAAACCTATCGTTGGTGTATAGAATTTTCATAGTTCTTGCTCAGTATCTTTTAGACGGATAGTGCGTATATACCGTAGTGCGTTGTCTATTGTCTGGAATATAATTGATTGCGTGGTTTCCGTTTTGCAGATGTGGCTTTTCGCTGTTGTATTCCACACACAAATATCATATATCCGGGCGCGTTTGATTATGAGTTTTGTAAATTAGTAGCGTATCTTCTGTGCTTAGCCTCGACCGCCGATTGGATAACGGCCGATTGATTAATCGTGTCATTTGCCAACAACAAGGTACATATTTTTTTTATGTCGTATCATCTTGCATTGTCAAAATATCTGCTGCAGTAGTAATCAAATATAATTAGACAACGTGTCCCTTAATACCATAAAAAAATCTTTTAACAGGTAACGCTTTTAATAGATTCAAGCAACGTTTTAGAAGAATAGATTTTCGTAGCCATTTTTGTTCCATTTCGTTTATATTGTCTCTTGTTTGTTTGTTCATTTGAGTCTTTTCTTTCTATAAATCCGAACTGATGTTCAGGCTTTAGTCGTTTACCCAATGCAAATATGACTCGGTTCGATGAAGTCTTTACTCAGGATATATCTAATTTTCTTATCGACGCTACCGGTAGTATTGGTTTTTTTAGACTTTTCGTTACTTTCCACTGCAAATAATTTGTACCTTCGTTTGGTACAAAAATAAAGTAATAATGGTTCAGTTCTTCATTACGATGTTTCTACTTATATGATCTTTTTCATTTTTACTTCTTTACTTAATTTTTTATTCTTGCAAAAGACATTATGGAGAATAGCAGTGTGGCTGTCTACGATCAATGAGGGTTGATAAATATTCTGGCTATATTTTGGAATTCTATGCATCACATGGTCTACGGCATTCTCTATATGTTTTAAACTTTCTAGTGGGATTTTATCAGTTAGCTTTTTGTTTACTATTGTTTTGCACGTGTCCCAGTTTTTATATTTGTCACTTAGTGAGGCATATAATGCAGTGGACTTGATAAAAATATTTAGTCAATGTAAAATGTACCTTCGAAAAAATCTATTTGTAATACAACAATAGGTATTAAAGAATAAAAGATTTTTACATTAATATTTAATTTACTAGGGTAAACAAGTATGTTGCATTTAACTGCAACGCTGTTTACTATGCGGGAATCGCAGAACGTACACTAAAATGTAAAGTCTGATCCCACATAAACTAATACTACTTAAAATAGTGGGACAAAGCTACAATTATTTCAACTGCACCTTGAGAGATTTTGTTAATGGAAGAAGGCGAAGTTCAATAAAAATATAAAGAGATATAGATCGGACCTTCTCTGGTATATCGAGGACAATATTTTTGCCCTGATTTTCATGAAATTATCGGTTAATACTAATCATCGTTAACAATTTGACGTCCGCGGTATATGTCCTTCGTTTCATCCTTCAAACATTCAAGTCCGTTATCATTAACCATCATGTATTACAAAATATAAGTTAAACAAAGGAAAATACACCCGTATGAAAACTGCAATTTGTGAGTTTATTCATAGCACAGTATCAACTAGAAGACACACATGTAATCTAATAAAGTACTGTGGAATATGTGATACGCAGGGTATTTACACGCTCCATAATATCGGATCGATGCTTTTCAACGAATGATAATTTACGTCACTCACTCAAATTGCTATTCGGTTACGGTATGACTACGTAATTACATAACTAATCGAAAATCTGAATAGCGCAATGCCTCTGTCAATATTTCTGGTTTAACTATGAATGCAATAAACATTTATTTATCGCACCTGGGAGTAACATGCTCTTACTCGTACATTACTTACATTTATGCTCGCGTTCTTCACTAGACTATGCTTGCACTAAAAAATATAAACGTGACATGCGATCGTAACCACATTTCCTTTAACATCTTTGTTCGAAGAAATTGCGATTACATCACAAATCAAATATTTATAGATGATAAGCAGCGGAAAAGGCATTAAATATTTCGTTGTGCGCGGTACCGTCGAACTGCGTGTCATCACATTGTTACTGTCCCGACGTAAACATTAATCGAGCAATCTTAAGTCTTACAAAACTCCGCATGGCAATACTCCTTATCTTACCTGTCATCCAGATGCTTCGTTCGGACACAATTCTCCTATCGATCACCATCAAGATTTTTATGAAAACTGCGGAAATAACAATCGTGCCCGATTACATACCGTTCTTATCACGATCTCTCACCAAGCATCTCTCCTTCATCGGCGAATCCAATATGGAAACTATACTCACTGTCACGCGCCGTCATTCTACACCCTTGCAATTCACCCTTATCCACGGCGCACATTCGGCAACGTCACGCTCCCTTAAAAGGATCATATACTACACATGCAGCGTGACCCATGGAAAGGAAAGGAAGGAAAAAAAAAATAAACAAACAGTAACCACGATAAAAACTCACCTGTACGCGTCCCAACACGTTGCACGCTCCTTGTCCCTCCTGGGCCTTCGATCCGAACGATCAGGAGATCTATGAATCTCGTTCAATCCCGGCACGCACCGTGTCCCTCCTGGAGTCTGCGATCCAAACGGCGAGAAGATCTATAAATCACGCTCGATCCAGACGCGCACCATGTCTCTGCTAGGTGGCGATCCTAACGTCGGGGAGATCTACGAATCCCGTAGAAATCCCGTGGTCCGTCGCGTGGTGCTCGTGCCGGCAAATGAGATAATAATCGGAGGACTCAGTCACTCGTCGTCGGGCGCCGTGGCAGGCGGCCGTGGCAGGGTGGTTGTTCGGCAGCGATGCCGGCGGTGGGGGTTGTATTCCACCTCTGGCGACCGTCGAGGACGAGAGAGAAAGAGGGAGAGCGCGAAGGAGAGGCCGACAAAGAGGGAGAGAGAGAGAGGGAGAGAGCGCGCGAGAGGGAGAAAGAGATGGAGGGCGAGGGAAAACGACAGAGGGAGAGAATCAGAGGGGATGAATGCCGGTAGGAGGAGGGCTGGAGGCAGAGGGTGGTGGTTTTTGAGATGATCCGGCCAATCTGCGCATCATTTCCCCGATGCACCCCGCGTCGCGGCAAACCGGCGCGGATTCCGCGCCACCGCAAGCACCGTGGAAGCCCTGTTGAATGCCACATTTCGAGGCAACGACGGAGAGAACGGTGGAGAAGGGCAGACGGATTGGGGGAACGTGGGCGACGAGAGGGAGGAAAAGGGGAGAGAGAGTGCGAGTGAGAGAGAGAGGGAACGCGGCGGTAAAAAGGGGAGAGATACGAAGGAGAGAGTTGCGCATACCCCGCTCTGGCGGAAGGGGGGGGGGTGGATAGAAAAAGTGGAAAACAGATATAGGCAAAGGAGAATCTTTCTGCTCTTTCTCTTCGTCCTCCCGCTCGTCCTCTTATTCTCCTTATCCTACCTAGTGCAGCTCCACCCCCTGCCCTCTTCTCGCCCCGTCCACCGTCGATCGTGTCTCTTCGATGTACAGATGTATCGAGGATGTGTTTACACTTTCGGGGAGGAAGATTCCGCTCGCATACGACTCGAATATCGATTTCTAATGCGCTGAAGGATTGAAAAATTCATGCCTTTAGAAAGTTTGTATTCTGTAAAAGCGCGCACGGATGGTTGCGTTATTAAATGTCAAACTGGATAACGTTACACGATGTTTCTAGGTACTTTTTCGAAAATTGGTCGAGTATACGTTGGATCGAAAAGTACATAGTGAGCCCACCCCTTAAACTGTCTTTCGGTATCAACACGCGAACTCGTTTACGTGCTATTTATATTTGAGAAATGAGGTTTTACCTGTTACCTACAAGTTGACAAGAAAGGGGAAATAAAGACGGACGTTGAAGGGTAGATTTGATTCCGGGTATCAACGAGGCAAATTCAGGGGGTAGATAAATGGCAATGGATTCCGTGCGCTTCGATTTAGACTTTAAAGGATTCCAAGGGGTCCCTCGATGCTTCAGCGACAGCCACCGTATTTTGTCGTGTACGTCGACGTATGGCGAATGACGCAGCATTCAATGAATGGAAAGGATATAGAGATGTGTAAAAGCACGGTTAACGCGATTCTTCGATTATGTTGCCTGAAATCGTCATTTCAGAAATTCGCTTAATCTTCGAGAAGATCTGACGTCATGCTATGTTTAATTACGATAATTCTGTTATATTTAATTATTGTGATTTAATACTTTCTTTCCTCACTCAAAAATATTTCTAACGTAATACCAAGGTCAAATACTCACCGTGCCAAAGTTTTCATTAATACTCTTCAAAAATGTATTGGCAATATTTTATAATCTATTTCGATAATGCAATACTCATTTTTATGCTGTGCCAACTTTGATCGTGTTTTTAGTATAATCAATGAAATTGAACAAATGTAACGAGAGAAGTGGTTACGTGTTTACATGTTTGGTAATATGTGCTATGATAAGCGCATGATAATCTTATGGAAAATTATGCACACATACCCTTCCTTACGTGTATAGCACTCATTGAGCATTTCGTTTTGGTGAAGGCGTAATTTTTGATAACGGATCTACTAACCGAGAAGGTTGTATCACCACTTACGCTGTTTGGTGAAACACTGCTAATTAGTCGGCTAGGACAAGGTAACGTGCGAAAACACTCGCTTCCACTCGTCACACCACCCTAAGTTAGACTTGTTTCCGGGTGTACCTTGAAGTGCCGAAAAGCTGAGGGAGTCTTTCCAAAGTGAAATGTACTTACCAAAACTTTTAAGATAATACTAAGAGGAATCGATCGACGATGAAAGAGGTTCTTATCAACTATATAATATGGATAATATTGGTTTTTTACGTTAGATATGAAATATTATTTTTTTATATTATACGTGGATGTTGCAACAAAAAAAAAAACAAAATATATGCAATTGCTGGGTGGTGTTTAGAACTTGACGGTGCATAGGAAAATATCGTTGCAAATCAGAAAAGAAGTCGGTAAGAAAAATAATAATCGACCCGTGGCTTTAATACCGAGTAATATGAATTCAGTTTAATGGTGGATATTCTTTGTGCGCTTTGAATGTGCCTCAAAGTAGTTCAAAATGTAGCGTAATAAAAAAAAGAATCGTTAACGTGCTAATAGCAAGCTTTAAATAGAATATATTTTCTCATGATAAATACACGACGATGCGATCGAATCTATAGATGGATCCATAATATTTATAGATTTATAAGCAAGAATCCAAAAAATTCAAAAATCTTTCTTAATCCACCTGTCAACCCTTCACCTAAGGTTATGTCCTTTCAACACTACAAGTCCAATCATATTATTCCTACGCGATTATTCATTTTCTATTTTTTTTTTTGTCGAATATATATGTTACTAATTCTGCAATTACAATATTCATCTCTAGTTTGTCTTTCTTTCACACTGGAGACGAGTTAACTCTTTAATAAGGGCGTGTCAAAGAAATGACCGTCGTCAATGGATGGGACCTTGTATCGTCTTCACCATGGTACGTATAGCCCAAAAGAAACGAGGCCGCCGAATCATTACAAATTTAAGCTCTGCAGTAAGCCCGGGTCAAAGAGTCGCGATTTAAAATCGGCGAGTAGGATCGGCCGAGAGCCGTCGGTGTGCCTCATGGACCCAGGGATCGCTTTGCCCGGCGGGCAAGTACCCTAAATTTAAATCGACGATTCCACAGTACCTAGAATATCTCTCTTCTGGGCGCTGGCGAGAGGATTCGAAGAGGTAGGGTGAAGAGCTGGGGGTATAGTGGGCGGGGAAGGGGAAACAATTTACCCGAAATTCGCCTCGTCGCGTTTGGCGACTGGATACACTCTTATTTGTCCCCACGGCAATCTGTCGGCGCCGAACGCTCAACCCCTTCTCCTCTGTTCCTTCTACTCCTCCACCACCTTTCGAGCCGGCCCCCTCAACCTCGAACCCCTCCACCCCCCACCAGCCGCCCCCTTTAACTCGCCTCCCCTTGTCCCGAAGCGCGAAACCGCGAAGCCTCACGGGAATTTTAAACACCTGTGATTCGTCAATGCTCCTTCTTCACGACAGCTTTCTCCCTTTCTCTCTTCATTCCTCGCCCCTACCTACCGAGGTGCTCCTCGCTCTCTGCGGCTCCGTCTCGCTGCCTACTAACCGACTGGAGAAGCTCTTACGAGGAGCTTCACCACGACGAGGAACGACGGATACTCGGCCGAGAATGCGGTAAGATCCGAAGCTGCCAGGCTTTTTCCCCCGGCCTGTAAAAATCGCGGCATAGCCGAGCGAGCTGTGCCACGGCCGAGATCGTCCTTGAGGGTGGGGAAACGATTCCAATGCTGTCACACCCTTCTACGGGCCCCTCGAAGGGTGCTCCAAGTAGAGTACTTACGTGCCCGTAATCTCATAACGAATGCGGGCGACGAATTAATCTGTCTGTTAGGATCGAGCTCGTAGGAGCTCAATTATGCTGCGCCGCTATCGATGTCGATCAATAGCCCACGATCCCGGGTTTATTCCCTTAAGTGGTAACACGATTAAATCGCGTTAGGGATGCAGCCCCCGTGCTAACACCTTCACGGATGCTGTACTGGTTCTTACATATGTTCACGGGATAAAGAAGTTATGCCGTGCTGTGATGCCCGTACATTGCACGATATTTACTAGCGCTCATAAATATGATAAATATAACGATTATGAATTTGCAATAGTCAACGTTCGAAGGAGGATTTTATGAACGATTTTTAAAGTGCCCCATGAAAGTGGTGCGCAAAGACGTTGGTGGGATAATATTTCCTTGCGATTACGGGAGCGTTTGCGTATATGGGTTTGCAAAGTTTGTACAAATCCCTACGCGTGAACGTCGTCGGTTAATGACTTAACTCCCGCCCGTCGATGTCTGTTCGTCCGTCGTTTAACAGAAATCTCGACAGAGACTGAGCAGCGTTGCGGGATAAAAAACAAAGAAAAAGGATGGAGACAGAGAGAGAGAGAGAGAAAGAGAGAGAGAGAGAGAGAGACTCAGGGCGGTCGGTTACCTCAAAAGCGGGCGACGTTTCCATCAGATCGAAATTCATCTAACGCAGAAGGCCATAAATACGTGCGCGTTGTTGCGCATCTGCCTACCGCGAAAGAACGGGACGGTTAGGAAAAGGGCGAGAGATGAGGAATCACTCGACTCGGTGAGAGCTCACGGCGGGGCGTGTAATATTCCCGGGAAGTAAAGCTCCCGAGAATTTCAAGACCCCCTCCCCTCCCCTACCCAACCCTACACCGAATCGCTCGTCTTTCTCACACTCTCTCCCTCCCTCTCCCTCTAATTCTCTCTCACTCCCTCCCTCTCTCCCTCTACCTCTCTCACTTTCTCTCTCTCTCTCTCTCTCTTCCTTTCTCTCACTCTTAGAACCCCTCCCCACGGCAGGCAGTAGCAGCAGCAGCCGCCCCACCGACTACGAAGGGATGCAAATAACTGGTGATAACAACAGATAGCTCTGCCGGTACGCCTGTGCCTCTGTATCCGTGTCCGTTGCCGCTCGGTGGTGGTGGTGGTTAGGTTTCGGGAGTAGGGTGGCGTAAGGGAACCCCCGCAAAAAGAGGGGGCAACGATAGGGAGGAGGAGACGATGGGAAGGAAAGAGACAGGTAGCAGGTCGGAGGCGGTAGAAGGAGGAGGGGCTGGCAGAAATCGTAGAGCAGCGTCAAGAGGAGAAGTGGGTTGGGGGCCGCAGGATGACGAGGGGGAGGGGGGTGACAACAGAGACCGGGTGGAAGGCAGAGTGGATGGAAAGGTAGGTCTCTCTGGCGGAGGTGGAGAAGGGTGCAAAAGGGAAGGGTGAGGGTAGGAGTGTAGGACCGAAAGGGAGAGAGCGTGGGAGTAAGAGAGAGTCGTCGGTGGGTACGCGAGGAGTGCGGAGAGACGGATGGATGGATGGATGGACGGTGGTGGTGGTGTGGTGGTGGTGGTACGTTGGAATCGGAGGAGGACGGAGAGGGGCGGAGGGACGTCACTCGCTGTCGCATCGAGCGCGAGCGATGAGTGGCGCGCGCTCGCTCGTCTTTTGTTTGCGATACGATGCGACTGCCAGCATGGTGACAGCGGAGACGGGGCGGCAGGGGCGGGGGGAGGAGCAGGTGCAGGGGCGAGGGTGAGGTGGCCGACGTTGGAGGCGGGGGCGAGCAGTTCTGCGAGGGGCAGAGGGGAGAAGAGAGTACTGAGCTGGGTGCCGGGTGAAAATCATAGAGCTACGCTACACTTAACGCGACCCAAGCGTATATATACATATATATGTATATCACACGGGCGTGTACGTACAGATACAGTGAAACGTGTACGTAATGCCTCCGTTGTGCCGGCTATCGTATTGGGGCCTTGTTGTCAGCAGGTTGCCGGATATACACATCCACCTACGGATCCTCCGTTCCGCTTTGCCTTCCGTTGCGTCACGCGCGCCGGTATGTGTGCCGTGAGTACCGAGCCGTACCGCACACGCGTGCGAGACGCAGGACATTTCGGGGATAATTTGTCTGTACGTTCTGCAAGTGCTGACGGCTTATGGGTGAACTCGTAGGATTGTAAGAAGGATAGCTAAAGGCGCGAAAGTGCAGAGGGAATTGCTCTAAGGACTGACCGCGGTGACCTGAACTTTCAGCACGAATCGAAACTTTGTCCGCTGACCTGTTGACAATATTGCACCGGATATACCGGTTGTGCGGTGGTCTTGTACATCGATGTTCGCTTCACGTCAAACTGATTTTCTTGCCGATATCAAGATTGTGGACATTAAGGAGGTTTGAAAGAGGGCGGATTCTAGGTTAGACCGCAAATTATTCTCGGATAAAGACGAGCGATCTTAGGTAACGCGCGCACGTGACACGTGCGTGCGTGCATTATGGGATAGTGTTAATTAAGTAGGACGAATGAAATACTCGCGGGCTATGAGGTAAATGCAACCGCAGGGTAGGAAGCGCAAAATATGAAATTCGAGACTGGTGACATTCAATCAGTCAGAAGCAACGCAGAATCTGTTTCTCGTATGTCAATCACTCAATTTCTTAAGTTTCGGATTACACGTTCATTGTGAGCCATGCGAGATACACTGAAGCAAATGAATAATTATTACAACGAGGATCTGGTCTATCGCCGATTCTGCAGAGAAAGTTGATTTGGGTATAATGCGCTTGGGTATTTTCCAAGTAGGCGTAACCAGTGCATAGCCAGACTCTAAAAGTGGTTCCAGGTTGAGAGAGGAACTGTAGCAAAAGTGATTGATAACTGAATATATGCTTGCAAATATTTTTTGAATGGTAGAATCGCCCATATAAACGTTGCTTTCAACAACCAAACACAAGATATGTATGCTTGTTTATGTTTCGGGTTTCGATACGCTGCATGTTCTCTGTTGACTTTTACTCTGCATTTTATCATCCAAGTTTTAATTTCGATACAAATATTGTTACAGTTAATATAAATATCACCTATATTGAGATCTATTCTTATCCGTTTTGATAGATACCAACGCGAAGAAAAATACTCTTAAAATAATGTCAATGACCGTGAAAATTTTAAACGTTTCATTTTTAGTAAAACAATTTCACCTATCATCGTGTGTGTTTGTTTCAGCGTTAACGTTTTCCACACAAACATGTTTATAAATCTATCAATAATTCATAGCTTCTCTTTTCTCGTATTTATAAATAACCATTTTTTAATATAATAAGATCTGCATTCTCAAAAGTTCCAAGCGTCGGCAAATTATTCTAATAATAATTTTTTTTTTCACGCAGAAAAGCATAATGTAAATGCGTTTCATTTACACGCAAGATATTTGAGTATCCTTATTATGCATGCTATTTTATAATCAAATAATGTTCAGTTCATAAATTTTAGTAGATACTGTAAGATTGAACACCCTTCTAACGTAATCGTGAGCAATGCATGTTTCTAAAATAACAAAATAATACTCGTGTTACGAAGAAAGGATATTTATTAATTAGTGCAAGAATGAAAGCTTTTGTAATCCGATACATCGTTGTCCGCATCAAACCTTCATACTTCTACATGACCGCACGTATGTGAGAAACGTTGTGGAAGCCGTTGGAGCTTTATCACGGGTAAGCTTCAAGTGCGAAGTGTTCGCTGCATGCACTCCCGGAATATGCAACTCGGATTTTAGAGTGCGACGATGTGCCACGTTGGAGAATTTCTACGGAAATAGAGTATATCGTCGCGGATATACCCGAATGTAGAAACGCATCGTACAAGTACCCGATGCGTATCGTAGGATATTCAATATCTAACCCACCCCCCTCCCGCTCGCCCTCTCTGTATATATCGAATACCGATCCAATCCTCTTTCAAAATATCACGTGTGAATTTTTAACGTGCCCAAGACAAATTTGTAATGCTGCAGAAATATATTGCTTTACGACCAACACGCTTTGTTACATATGCGTGGTAAGTGATATTTTAGATCAAAAATCGTTTTTGCGTAAACATCGTCGTTATTCATCCGCGCAGAATTAAATCTATTCTGCACATATTGACAGCAGTTTGTCCGTATACTTGTTTAAAATCATTTACGTACATGCAAGTAATGTACGTAATCATATATAATTTTTATCTATTACTTACAGCTGAGCAATGTACACTAGGTGAATGTACACTAATTTATTTTTTGCCTTCAATACCCCATCAAAATCTGCCGTTTCTTTTATTTTAGTTATTTATAGAGTTATTCACTGCTTAGAAGCAGCGAATAATTTTTTGTTGCTTTCGAATATGGCACTTTTTACAGTAGACAATCGTGTATGAAATAACCGTTCCGTTTCACAAAGAGGAGACGAAGTAAGTTCGAGATGACGGAGCGGGGTCAGAGGATAACTCGGGTCTCGACCGGAGCTGCTTTTGACACGAATACGTTTATGCGATCGCTTGGCCTCTCGTTTCTCAAGTTAAAGCTCAGTTCACACCGCCACAGTTTACACGCCAGGCCGGTATTCCAACCGGAGATAAAAATATTTGCCTCGCTTGTAAAGAAAAGTACTTGATAAATAAAAAATTATTATTATTGATTCATAAGGATTTCTAAGAAAAAAAAATTCCTTGAACACGAGAAAACATCTTTATGTTAAGCACTCGTAGATCGCGTGACTCGTTTTACACCGCATATTTGTACATTTGCTATAGACGATGTTTCATATAGCGAGCCTAACAAGTTTTCATAATTACATCGATGTATGAATAAGGAACTGGGATACTGAAATTTCTATTTGTTTCTGGCGTGTCTGTAAATATGCCAGTGCACACGTTTTAATCTGCGGGCAGTAACGAGGCAAGCAAATCATGGGATGAAAAGTGAAACTACAAATAGAGAGAGGGTGAGAGAGAGTGAGGGGGGGGGGGCGTGAACAAGAACGCCGATTGTTACCTGAGAAATATGTGATAGAAAACATTCGTGCTTCACGGATGTACGACTGTCTTGAACGTTTATCACGGTGGAAAATAAAATGAATACAAACTATATGGTGCACAATACCTCATATTTACCCGACAGATTTTAACTGCACAACAAGCTGGTAGACTCGAGCGGGGAAAATTTTTAATAATTCAATTTAAGCCAGCATTCGCGTATTACAACAGTTCGAAGTAGGAAAATAACTTTTCGCGGAACACGTTTATGGTATTATATATTCGCATTGCTTTCAAAGAAAATAATAATAAAGTAAATAACGCTCTAACTAACGTTTTCGTAAACATACAGATTTACTTATCACGACATTGGTAGGAAACTAAATTATTCCCGCTTGTAAAACCCCACATCCGATTTACATTCGTCCGTAAGAACCGTAGCACGTTTTCACACCTGCAGGAAGAAAAATACGTACATCGATCACCGAGTTAACGATTCCAGTATTTGCCCGGGATCCTGTAAAATGCGTGAATTAATCAGGGATATAGAAGAGTCCTGAATAAGGACAAAAAATTAATGAATGCTTTGGGAAAGTCACGGCGCGGATTTACGCGCTTCTTTTTTTTTTTTTTGCAATGCAGCTTCCTTCCCACTCCGTGCCACAGACCGATAGTGACTTCCGGTAACGTGATGACGAGCATAACTCTCAGAGCATCCGACGCATTTAATGCTGGGACAATTAAATGGCCCCTTCGCTGCCTCCCGGCGGTAAGTTATCCCCAAAGTTTCCGAACTTGGTCGTGCAAACAACTTTAATTAAATATCTATTGTCCAAGTGTGCGTGTATGCGTCGAAGGAAATCAAGAGAGCGAGGGAGATTGAGAGAAAGAGATTTATAGAGAGAGAGAGAGGCGGGTTGGAGGCAGAGAGAGATAGAGAACGGCAGAGACGAATGCGGGAGCAAGTGATATAATCCTGGTTTGATTGTCTTTACGAGATTGGGTATTGCGCTTCATCAAATACATATCTCCCTATGTGCATGCGCATATACAGACACACACACATACATGTATATGTATATATCAATGTACAAGTAAAATCGAACGATGTACTAGATAATAATAGATACCGAATTGAAGTTTTATTAAACTTTCATAGTTGGACGGATTAGCAATACTGGAAAACGATACGTTTATTTCTTTCCTCGTGTACCTTTCATATTTATAGCAGATCGAGGTGCTTTATTATCCAGTATTTACGAAGTATATCGATATGCTAAAATGTAATTGTTCGATGACCTTGCATACGAAGATGGTTCATTCGAGATTTGGGAATTTTCACGAATCTTTGAATGCGTTTTCACGCAGTTTTCTAACTTTTATTCTTGCGTTGTTCTGAGATCGCTCAGCGTGCTTGTTTCAGAAAAGACATCGCCATCGAACGCCTGCTTTAAATATCCAGCGAGTCTTAGAAGTTAGAGGTAGTGTCGCATGATCATTAACGCAGCGATAGGAATGTTCGAGGCAGAGGGATATCCATTGATGAAAAATGAATTTCGACTCTGGCCCTCTATCGACTCACCTTTGCCGAAGCACTTTCCTTTTAATCTCTCTATCTGTGCGTCGCGGTACTCCTCTGTCTCTGGGGGTTTTTGGGTAAAAAAAGAAGGAAGAAAGAATCTGTGTGGAATCGCGAGCGTCGAGTACGTGGAACGCATTACACGATCATCGCGTACGGAAAGCCCAGATCAATTACATAATGGCGCGACTGAAACGGATGCTCTCCAACCACCGCCAACCTCCCAACCCCCCGCGAACATCCCCCACAGCCCTGGCAGCCCCTTTTGCAAAGTGACTATAGAACAAAGGGTTGAGCCTCTTCTCTGCGGGCGCAGTAATTATTATGCTCTTTGACGATCCCTCTGTCTGTCAACGGTAACGCCGTGGAATCGATACTTCTAAAACTTTAATCGTTTCACGTCGCCCTGCTAAGCTGGATGTAAAAGTATTCTTCAAACCGTGATATCTCCAGTATTGAATTCGGATTGGAAATCCATTAAAAAAAAAACGTTCCTAATCAAAAAGTATTATGCATTTAATTTTGTCGCCTAACGACAGTGATGCGAAGTTGTGAACGTTTTAACATCGACAACAAATTCTCGATCGTGGGAAAGATGTTGAAAGAAGAATATTTACTACGTAGGCTACTGACTTTTATCTTTTATTATAGAGTTATAAAACATATCGATCTTACTTTCATGCTACTTGTTTTACGGACACGCGTATTGGATTTTGTGCGTCAGTGATTTTCAGACATCTCCTTTTCTTAATTCGAACAGATTCGCTTCTTGTTACACATCAAACCGTTTTGGCTACTTTATACTTTTATGTATTGCTCGTAGGTATATCTAAACGTAGTACATAGTGGTGTTGTAAATGATGTTATCTTAGATCATTGGTGAAAAACGATAAGGCTCGCTCGCGCCGCAGAATATTATTATCTTGTCGGAAAGACGAGAGCTCCTTACAAAACTTCTTTTTCCTCGAAATGAAGCCCCTTACGATGCGGAGATGCTTTCTTCCTCGGTCTTAATTTTCTTGGTGACTGGCGTAGGCGACGCTTCGCACTGCAGACGGCAGTACATTCGTAGGAACCGTTAATGACACCGTGGATACACACGATGAATAACATCGTAATAACGAGGGCCAACCGTTGTTTGCATGAACCCCTTAATTTTCCTGCCTAACGTTTGGATTAATTTTCCGTTCGTCTTTTTCATGCGTCGCATTTACCCTCATGAGGGAAAATAAAGAATATGTGAATTTGGCAGCCAGGATCGAAATTCTGTTAACGCGTACTTGCGAATGTGATACGTTCACATTGCATATTTTAGATATTCCGACAACTTTACACTTCCTTACTTTTGTACATGCAAATAAAAGCTATATCCAGGTTAACGGATAAGTTTTGTAAAATTAATACCAAAACTGTCGTGCAATGCAAATTGTTCCTTTACGATAAGCCTCGATGTACGCGCAAAGCACAATTTTGGAATTAATCCTTAGTAATCCTAATTTTAGCGTAGGATTCTTTTCGATGTCAAACATTAATCGCGTTACAACTTGAGCAATGTCTGCTTCCTGAAACTATGAACTTTTATATGTGAGCATATATGGGCATATGTCAGACGAAAAGGACGGGGTTGCGATTAGTGGGATTTTGCGATTTATCGGAACTTGCGTTATCGTGGAAAAAGCAGCGGTAAGTACGTAACTAGCGGCACGCCGGTAGAAAAAGAGCACGTGAAAATTCTCTGACTTTTCAAACGGGTTTTTGAAAAGAAATATCGCGTATCACTACCGTATACCGAGAGACGCTGCGGTGCTCTTGGCCCGAGCAAAATCTCAGCCCGCAGGAATGACAATAGACTGTCAGATAATGAATCCCCGCTGTCACCCCCTGTACCACCCTGCGTCCTAAAACCCACCCTCCGCCGTTCTCCCACCTCTCCTTCCCTTTCTCTCTCTCCCCAGCTTTCTCCTTCCGGAGCAACGGATTCGAAACTGCCGTGTTTCTTCCCGGAGAACAAACTTCTCCGATTGCTACCACGAAATATCGCTCGATAAAATACGGTGACGTCCTGCCAATTTGTATTCGAAATTTCCGAATACAAAAGAGTAGAGCATTCTGACCTTCCTGATTTACACTGATTTCAACGATAATACCGGAGCTTTTGTATAGGATAATTATACTTAAAAAAAAAGAATAGTTCGCAAAATATTGATTTCCGTTTGCTTACAGTTACGAGCTATGCGCGAAGCAAAGTTGCGAAAAAATATATATCTGCGTCTCATCGAGTAAGCTATTTATTGCATTATAGTGAAGATTTATTAGCGACGTTTGAGTAATCATGATTTATAGTAATTTGCTGATTAAAGTTATTTTGAGATTTTTAAAGGCATTTAAAATTGTTTTCTCTTCCTACAATCGCGAGCAAATCATTCGGGGAGAATTGGAGAAATCTTTCGCTGCGTATCAGTCGTACCTCTCACTAACGGTAGCCCCTTGTACTTTCCACCCTCTGCTCTTGTAACAAACAGGACTATGACCGAGTAGGCGAGGCGTCCACTTAGCGCTAATGCCCCTTTTATTGGTCAAGATTTCAGTCAAAAGCTGAATAGACGCTTCCCCGGGTCGCTCTTCTACATCAGGTTCCGCTGAAAATTAAGCGGACGTATCGATCCGCATATTTTATAAAATCCCATGCCTTTGACCGATAATATTCGACTGGCGAAGCGACCGTTAATTACGCGAATGTACTTGTTAAGTGTAAAAAAAGCTGGGGAAATGCCTCGCCGATCCAATTACAAATTCATTAACCTTTGACCCGTATGCATCAAGCTCGCTCGGTGAATTTTCCCTTTTTTTTTTTCACTTAGTCACCACGTTTAACCCGCATTCGATAATCCGTAATTACGATTCTCTTTCATATGAAAATGAAGTTCTGGCTCTGCAGGCTTATCGCTAAGACGATTGCGCTTTTTTTTCCCTCAGAAACATAATGCATACTTAAATATGCCGCAGAACGCGCAAATCCTCTTTTTTTTTTTATTCGTCGCGTGAACTGGGAAACGAATGGGGTAAAGCTGAAAAAGAAAAAAAAGAATTGGAACGTGAGGTGTAACATATCGAACTGAATGTTGAGCCGGCGGGAGCGAGCCGAAAAAAAATTCGCGTGGAATAACTCGAGGCAGAAAAAGAGAACAAAAAAATTTCCATAAAAATGCCCACCCGCACGTATAATCCGGATGAAGCTTAGCATCGTGCGAATGGGTATACCACCGATGGAAATGGCTGAAAAGGCGGAGAATTGGCGTGGAGAGATGGTGACATTCACGAGATGTAAAAAATCATTCAAATAGGAAAAATACGATATTATCTCAGAAGATAATTCTATTTGCTTTACCCAAAGTTAAATATCATATATATTTACTTCCGTTGAATAAGAATTTGTTTCCCTTCAGAGTTGTCTATATTAACTCGTATTTGGTTTCATAGATTTGGTATTATATTATGCAGTTTCTCAAACACGTTCAAAACATAATGTTGCTTAACTATCATATAATAACTATCTTAACTTCTTGGTATACGTTATATCTTACGCCATACAGCTTCTTAGGAATTATTTACCTGGTTTTGATATATAATATATACAAACTCCAATTCATGAAATGTACGTATAATGCTGCTACAGCTTTTTGCGTCATGTTTGACGTTATTATTAAGATTAGTATAATTCGCATTTAATGTAGTAAACAGGTTTACTGTAAAAAAATTAAATTTTTAATTATTTTTAATAAAATAATATTGTATTATATTGTACAAAGTGAAACGTACACACAGTACATTGCTATACTATACAGTATTATATTGAAATAATATTATATTAAAAAAAAAACTTTTCTTTTTTGTATTAAAAACAAATTATATTTTTTATTCGGACAAGAAACTATATAATACAATGTAAACATCATAAACACTTATATAAATTAGACTACTTACCTGTTATAAAAATCTAAGATTCCTTACATATCTAAGAAGGATGTAAGACTTGAAAATAACAAGATAAATTAGTGTAGAATATGTTTATTACAAAATACTTCATGTAATATATATATATTTATCGTATTTGCTGATGTAGTGATACACGATCTCAAAGATTAAAATCATGTACACATTGGAAAATTCTTATTTTGGAAGTGTTATAAAAAATTCACGTTCAAACTTCATGGCATTCATTATAGTGATTTGATGAAAAAGCTGGAAGTAACAATATATTCTTTCAAGATGCGCAAGTTTATTATAAAAATAAAAACGATGAAAAAAAAAAAACAATTCTTTCATATATGTAGCATATGAATATAGCTTTCGGTGATGATCAGTTGTCCCAGACATTTCCACAAAATATTTCTCTACATACATAATATTTATATTCCATAAGATATATTGAGAAAGCATAAAACACGTTGCCATGAGATCATGAATTTTCTAATCGCGCGTCAGTCTTTAGACTGTTAAATACACTGATTATTATCAATATGATAAGCTTTGCAGATCACAAAAGTACAGTACTTTGCGTTTAACAAAAATATCTTTTTAGGCATTTTCACTGGCTGGCCTCTTCTTATTCTAAAAGAAAAAAAATGATTGATTTCAGCTATGCTTGAATATAATATGCTAAGTAGTACAGTATGAGCATGGTATAAACGAGTTTTCTATTTCTTTATTCAAGAAGTTTGTCAACCTAATGATCTTACAGTTTGTTTCGATGGCTTGACATCTGCACTTGAAATGCGAGTTTTGGACCTCTCTTGTTCCAGTTGTGCATGCAAAGATGTTACTTCTGATGTCAATTCATCTCTTATCTCTTGCAGTTTTGCCACTTCTGCTAATACTGATGCTTTATCCTTCACTGCAAATGAAACGACCCAAGTTACATTAAATGTAAACATCATCCAACACTTTCCAGTCAAAAAGTCATTTTTTGACTGGAAACTTACTTTCAGAACTTACTTTCCCCATGAGATAATATTTGATAAAGCTTTTTGTTTCTTTTTTTAACCTGGGTCAATTCTTCTTTTAACGTTTCAACTTCTGTCCTTAACTGACTAATAATTCCATCACGCTTTTCTACCTCTACCCTCAACTGTGCGGATGTGATTTCATTATCAATTTTATTTAACCTTGCCTTTAGTATGTCTTTTTCTTTCCCCTTTGTGATTTCTTCTTTAACTTCCTTCTCAACTCTTTCAAAGAATTCTGGATCTATCTCTGCAATAATTACAAATATTTTTAATATCTGATAATAATACTCACATGGTATATAGCATTACAGATGGTACCGTTATGCCAAGTTGAACACTTATAAAAAATATAATTAAACCTTGTTAAAACATACCTTTCAATTTACTATCTCCACATTCAGTTGGTAGAACAACAGTTTGTGCCGTATTTGTGCCCATGTTGTTGAATTCTTCTAATGACATTGTCGCCTTCTTTGATTTTTTACCAGATTTCTTATTCCGTTCTTGATCTCCCTCAGGCTTTGAGGCACTCACTAATTGTTCTTCATAAGCCAGCTTTGAAAGTAAGATGGCCTGATGCAACTCTTGCTCAAAGGTTTCTTCAACAGCCTTAAGGAAATCACAATTGGACGTGATAACACACAAGACTTATAAATATGTTCACTACTGAAACAAAACCTCAGATTTAACACTTTATTACTTCAGACTATCCCGCTATTCTCATATAAATTATTAGTAAAGCCTCCAGCACCTTTACCATAATAAAAGAAAAAGAATATAAATAAAAGATTCATTCACATACAGATCTGTAGAAATAAAACAATGTTCCTACAATTACATTGTTGTTCTGAACAAAATTTTCTATACAGCTATCAGCAAATAAACTCATAATAATAAAAATATTAATTAACATATTACCATTGAGTCTTTTTGTTTCCATTGTTCCCATTGTTGTTCTTCATTATTGATCTTTTTCTTTTTACCCTATATATCAAAAATGTAAAAATATGTCACATTACAGCAATCAAATAAGTTTATCAATACATAAATATATAACGCATTTTATAAAAGAAACTTGTGGATTCAAATGTAGTTATTAAGTTTTGCCCAAATATAATTTATGCCAGATAAACATAAACGCAACAAATACTATGAAAACTTAATGCTTTACAATAGCATATTTTTCATACTCTCGAATGTAACAACCGTAATAAGACAATACCAATTTTCTCTTAGAAGCTGAAGGAGACACATTTGAACCGCGCAAAAATTCCCGCCAGAATACCTCGTATCGCATGACGTTTGGCCGGCTGATCAAAAACAGAAAAAAAAACAACAAAGATTGCGTGCGTCATACCTTATTTTGCTTTTTCTTATCATCCTTCTTTGGTTGCTGCTGCTGCTGCTGCTTTGGTTTATCGCCTTTTCCTTTCTGACTCGTCTTGTTGGCGGCAACATTCTTCTGGGCCTTCTTCGGCTTATAATCGTCGTCCTCGATGCTTAGAACGGCAAATCGCGACGGCACAGCGGTCGCCATTTTTGTGAAGTGCGGGACACGCACACTGATAAGGGGTATGGTGAACTTCCGGTATCTGTGGAAAAGCAAAATTTAGGCGGTGGCCCGTGGGCAATGTGGCCGCAGTGCCGTACATGGCTTGTACGCGAAATTGTCCATGTTTTTTTTCTACTCACGCGGCCGGACTGGTCTCCGGTAACAGTTCGTACGATAAGAAAAAAGAAGAATGTCGTCGGGCAAAGATGTAAACCGGAAACGAAATAGTAAATGCCGAGGTATCGACGCCAGCGCCGTGAACGTCAAATATTGCTGACTTTTTGGTCACCCGCCCGGCGACACAGTTTTGCCAACCGCCGAGAGGAAAAAAGGAATTTAAGATACGTTCCTCGCGAGAGCGGCTAAGGTGCTTACCGACGTGTTTTGTTTATATTTGAAATTGACCTTATATCGTACGACGTAAAGCAATGCAACGTTTAGTGATGTGTACAGGACATTTCCGTATTCAAGAAAATAGCAGTTTGACAATTATAATTCTATTTATTTTAGGAAATATATTTTATACTGCAGAATATACATTATAAGTTTAGAGATGTTGTTATTTTAAGGTACATCGTACAGAATGATATAAATAACTATTTCTGTAAAAGTAAACTAAAGGGTTTAAATACATGCAAAATTTGATACGAATTTTTTTGAAAAGAAAACTGTATTAAAGGAAAGATAATCTTGCTATTCGTAAATACCTAACTTATTGATTTTATAGATAATAATGATCTGTAATTTTTTATTACTTTCGTATTAGTACAACACAATAGAGAAATATACGTACAAATTTCAAAGTATCTCAGCGTTATTATTAATAAAAGAACATCAAATCGACGTTAAACTTCAAATAGCACAATCCCGCACATAATTGTAAGTTAATACGTATCATTAATGCATTCTGCATTGCCGTAATGTGTGCTATAATTCGTGTATATATAACCTTCACTTATAAACAATATGGTTTTGTTTATAAATAATTTTAATATAAACCCTCGTTTTCACAACGCAAAGTAAATTAGTGGACACGAGAGAAAGCTGTGGTAACAATTCTATGCATTATACACAACCTCTTACTCCATAAATATCTTTTTCAGAATTTTAAAATTATTAGCCGCCAAAAATTCGGCAGAATTAAATCTATCATCCGGAATTCTTATCTGTCATACTACTAGTAACCTTTCATATCAAACCGTTGAAAGGAACCGTATCGAAAAGCAAAAACCATTTGAACAGAAATTCGCCAATTTTTTATTCTTCCAACAATTTTGCCGTAGTTATTTCTGTTTATAGTCGAACAGTAGCCTCATTATTATCCAAACACGACACGTAAAATCACATAGCCGCTTGTTCATGAGTTGGTAAACCTGGCAGCGGTATCGAAAATCTTGTGCGACGAGAGAGAAGGAAGTATCTATCTACACATCCATCCATCTACCGTACGGGGCCCCGTTGCACGTCGGGAAACCGAACATGTACGTACGTCGTACGAGCGACGTAGAGCGTTGAGTGTGTCGTTTGCGTTCGGGGTTGGCTTGCACTTTTCGCGGTTGTATGTGCGCGCAGCAACGTCGCGTGGTCGGTTATCAGAGTGCACGAAAGGGTCTCCTGGTGTGCGCTGGTTGGAGTGGCAATAGGCGAGGCGAAGAACTCGCTCCAAGTCTACTCTGAATTCTCTGGGACGCTCGCCAATTCTCGGCGCGCACGGCCAGATCGCGGCGTCGTCGGGAGGAACGGCCCGGGAGTAACGTGAGGATTGGACTTGCATATACGCTTTTACGGGCGCCCAATCACGGATCCCGCAAGTTAAAGATGCTCGACGTGGCTCTACCGGGCACCGTCGGCATCGAGACCAGGATCAACGAAGCGCCGAACGACATTAGGGGCGACGCTCGCTCCTGGTTTCCCGCGAATAAACACCCGGTTCTCCCGTTGTGCCTGCCCGCGCTTATCACCCATCGGATCCCAGATTTCTGAATATCCAACCGTGGCTGCGCCGCTCCCGGTTTCGGGATAATTCGCGTTTAACGTTAACATGGATGGCCGATACTCTAATCGACGATAACAACAATAACACGAAGGCGGCGTTACCGTTTTTTCGGACATCCCGTGTGGAGCATGTTTGTGTGCAAGGTTTTTAGAACTGATCTGGAAAATGAACTATTGCAGCGTAACTCACTGATTCTGTGGGATCTGATAATCAGAGCGCAGTGAACGTTTGGTCAGGAATGATCGAATAGTGCAACAGTACGTATTGTTCGTATCTTGATATTGGTAAAGAATATAAGACGAAGGACTGGGAAAGGTTTGAAAGTTTGTTTGTGGCTTGAATGTAACGAATAAAGACGTGCGAAACATTGGAATGCGAGACACAGTGGAAAAGCGTGAAACAATCTCTTTGTTTGGTATTGAACCTGCATTTTATATTACTTTTGTATAGTTTCACGTCTTTTTGGATTCTTTCATTGGCGAGGTGATATCCAATAACGTCACAAGCGTAAAGACTATTATCCGAAAGCTGCCTGGAACATATTTGGCGCTTTAATAAATTTTTATGTTTAATGTTATGAATAATTCAAGTTGAATGTAAACAAAGCTATAAGATATCCGTATTGAGATTCAATGTTGGGTTTATGAATAGATACGTTTAAGTACTATATTAAGATGTGCGAGCAAACAGAAATCAGCTATTTGGATGGCGATATCGTTTGGGTCAAGCTTGGAGCGTGTTGGTGGCCAGGCCAAGTCACTGGGTTTCATAATTTACCGGAAGACATACAAGATGAATTCCAGAGAAAGCCATTAATAGCCGCTGTAAAGTTTTTTCAGGAGGATACATAGTGAGTAATATAGTGGTTATGGTACATTATAGCAGCTGTTTTTTATAATTGAATACAATAATCATTTTCTTCTTTTGTATCGCTTATTCTATCCATTATATTTAAAAATAATTTTCTTTTAAAATAACACTTTAAAATAAAAACTACAGACAATTTTCCTTTTCAGCGAATTTGTGAAGAATTATCAACAGATTTATAAATACAACTGTACACTTAAAGATGAATTTATCAAAAAAGGATTGGGTACGTTCTTTCAGAAAATGTTTTGTAATTTTTACTGTTATTACTTAGGGATAATCTTTTTGTTACTAAATATTGTAGCAGAATGTTGAATTATAGGTTTCCAATTTTTAGGTTATTTTTTTTTTTCAGATAAATATCGCAGTAAAAGTAAAGATGGTACCAGTTATATGGATAAGTTCCCTGGCGATGTTGAAATGGCTGAAAAACTCACAGGTGGAGATCCGGATATATTGAATCAAGATAAGTTTAGTCCTGAAGAGAAACCTGATATATCAGCTTTATTTGGAGATAAAAAAATTCCAAAAAAGAAGCGAGATCGGGACGATGCACAAAGAAGAAGCGACAGAATTGACATTGTAAGAAAGATAACACATCCACGATTTTTAAAAGAAAGTGATCATGAAGTTCGAATTCGTCAGCAGCCCAGTAGTTTACCGTCGACTCCAAACAGTGGAGGTTCTCCACAATATCCCTGTCACTTGTGCAGCTTTACTTCATCTCGAGTAAATGTCATTATTTGTCATATTAAAAGTCATAGATCTGGTGGTTCGCCAATGGCTAGGACAAAGATAAAAACATACTCGCAGCAGAAGGTCAGAATTTCAGATACGGATACGCCGAAGAGGAAATATGTTAGAAAGGAGAAGAGTCAATCGCATAAAAATAAAACTGAAACTGGAATAGATACAGGTAAAAGAAAGCAAACAAAGCAGAATGACAAAGCAAGCAAAAAGAAGAAAACTGATCCAGAACTTCGTGAAAAATTACTGGCAGATTGGGATGACGAATCTGACGAGGATCTTAGTCTAAATCAGACTACTCCTCTTGACATTAGTTCTATCATCTCGCCAACCAAGGAGCAATCTAACCAAGAAGATGAAGAGGAATCTAATCAAAAGAATAATATAATAACGGATAATAATGAGATTATAGAAGGTGCAGAAAAATTACTTAAGGAAACTGAAAAACTAACGTCTATTCATATAATGGATGAATCCCTGACTGGTAATGTTAATATTTCAAAAAATATACAGGGCAGCATTTTCGATAAGAAATCAGAGTTTGAGAGTGACAAAGTCTCTGATCACTTGGACAGCGAACCAGTTGGGAGATTTCAAAAAGAAAAGGAAACTTCAAATTCTGACAACGAAGGCAAGCACTTATTGATGGAGAACGAAGACAAAAAAGCTCGTTTATCTTGTTTTGATTTCGATGAAGATGACATGCCTGAACCATCAATACCGCCTGTTAGAAAAATACCCAGGCTTTTTGGAGAGAAGAATTTATCACTGAAAAAAGAGATTATTAAGGAATTTGAAATGAGTCAAGCAATGAAGACAGAGCAAGAAAAAGAAAATGATAATGAAAAAGCAGAAATCGAATCGCCTGAAGATTTGGATGCAAATTCAAAAAATTCTGAAATTTCA
Source organism: Ampulex compressa (assembly GCA_038496175.1). Classification (NCBI taxonomy): domain Eukaryota; kingdom Metazoa; phylum Arthropoda; class Insecta; order Hymenoptera; family Ampulicidae; genus Ampulex; species Ampulex compressa. The sequence continues at coordinate 226,124 of JBCFXI010000096.1, read as the reverse complement.
AGTGATATGCAATCTACAGATAGTGATCAAAAGTCAATGAAAATTAAGAAAAGTATCACTGTTGCAGACGAAAGTCATTCAGCTAAGAAAGGTAGCGGAGAATCGAAGAAGCCTGATAATGATGCTACATTAGAGGAAGATCAACAAAAATCCACTGGTACTACTTGCGAAACGGAGCTGGAAATAGTAGAAATATTTGAAGTTGAAAGAGACGAAGCTGACAATGAACTTAACTCAAATACTGCAAAAGATCTAGAGAAAGAATTACAGGAAACCATTGTAGAAGGTGACACAAGTAAAACTGCTGCTGCTTTGATGGAGAATAATGAATTACATTTGGAGGGTACATCTATTTCAGAAAAAAAGGAAGTGCTATCTAAGGATACAGTTTCTGATAATGTACTAGCAGAATCCACAGATCATTCATCTCTGAAAGAAATAGATGAAACCTTGTCAGAACGCTTTACTACAGAAACAGAGGATGAAACTATTTCTGAGTCTGCCGACACTTTTCCAGATCAAAGTGAAACTTCAGATACAGAAATGGTGGACTTGGAACGAACGGCTAAACCAGATAATGAAAACATACTATTAAGTGCAGAAGAAGAAGAAATTACTGAACAGATGGTCAAGAAGCGTAGAGGTAGACCACGCAAGAATGCAAAATCTGTGCACACTGTTACAGGTAAAAATGAAGCTCTCAGGATAAAAAGCAGCAAGCTAGACAAGAAGATTTTTGGAAAGATAAATATGGAAAGAAAAACATCAGAGTCAGACACTGAACGTTCATATAGTGGAAGAAAAAGGAAACCAAATAAAAAGTATTTGGAGTCTGATATATATGTTCAAGATACTGATCAAAGAGCATTTAAAACTGATGAAAGTCAGTCGGAAGGTGAGGATAGAACTTCTGAAAGAGCAAAAGGTAAATCAAGAAGAAGTACAAAGTCTGGTGGAGTCAGCAAAAAGAAGACTGAATCAACCAGTGAAATAGAAGAAAAAGAAATAGAGCTCTCTCAACAAACTCTAAATATAACGGAGAAGAATACAACCGTGTCAAAAATAGATGTGAGACACGATTCATCTGAGAGTAGTTCATCAAAAGGTAAATCCTTTTCTGAATTAGATAAAAAACTCATTGAGGCTCAGATCGACTTCGATTTCTCTGAAAAAACATTGATACTGAAAGATGAGGAAAGTTCTATGTCCAAACCACCAGACACAGAATCCCCATCAGGGGAATCAAAGTCACCAATTACAGACGACAGTGATACAACAATAACAAACTTGAAATCTCAGTTGACACATGCTTCAGATAAAGCAGAAGCCGAAGACTTATTAAAGCAAAATGAATTTAGCAATGATAGTTTGCAAACCACTGACAGTAGCTGCACGAATATACAAGTGGAAAGTTCTTTGGACAAAATTGATAATAATCAGGCATCTGAGGTATTCAAGACAGCCGTGGAAATGCTTCCACCAAAGAAATCACAAAGAAAGAAATTTGAATTGTCACAAATAGATTTTTTTGATTCCGAAGTATCGGCTAATAAAGTCACTGGAAAGAGTGAGAGTGAAAAAGAAACGGTTAAAGCAGAACGTTTATTAGCAGAACTCGCTAAAGGTACACAAGACGAACAAACGGTTGATGCTTTATTAGAAAAAGACAAATCTTTCATCGATACCTCGCAGGTAGATTCCACCAGTAGGAAAACAACGGATAAAGTAACTATCGAGAAAGGAAATTCGCAACAAGGCAAAGAAATACTCTCAGCTGTGCCAGAAGAAGGGCAACAAGTAGAGAAAAAATCACTTACAAAGATACAAGTTGAAAATAATCCGGAAGTTAAAGAAGAAACATCAAAGGACACATTAAAGACATTGCACGAGCAACAACCGTTGAAACGGTCGTCGATGCAAACCAGATACAAAGGAAAGTTTACCCCTGAGACGGGTACTAAACCAAAAAAGGATAAAGATATGTTCCTGGAAGAGAAGCCGGTGAACACATTCCAGGAAGCATTTCTGAAGACTTTGCAGATGGACAAAAAGAAAGGTGCTGCCGAAGATGCAGATACTGCTGCTGGAAAGGGTAGGAGGGGTAAGAAATTGATCAAAAAGAAACTGGACGAACAAGATGATACGGATCTTGGATCTGTCCTAATGCAAGACACGAAACTGGGCAGTTTGGAGGAAAACATGGATATTTCAGAAAATATAGGTAAGGTACAGAGCGAAGAAACGATTTCTCGCACGGTTTCCATGACCAACTTTGAAGGCGTCGAAGTGGTGGTCGAAGAAAATCCTGAACTTGACGCAAAATCGGACAGTCCTATGTTTCAAAATGCTGGTCAACTTACGCCATCGTCAGCCGACTTTGGCATTATAGGCGGAGCTTTGAGCCAATCATCCGGCCCAGAAGATGGCACAAAGGCCATTGGCTTGGACATGCAAAAGGTGGATGAATCCTCGAGAATATCTGCGTCCACTCCTTCTCCATCATCCGACGTAACGGTGCCAGTGAAAAAGCGGGAAATGCCGAGAATAATCGAAAACATTCCACTGACCGAACCGGTGCAGATATTGAAATCAAAACTGCTCGATAAGCTGCCCCAGAAGGGCGTCAAGCATAAATTTGACTCCGAAGGATCCAAGAAGGGTGATCCGAAGGGAAGCCCAAAGGCTAAGATAATGAAAATCGAATCTCCTTCCTCCAACAGTAAAATGAGAACAGGTTTAAAGGTCACCTCTCCTCACCTGTCCTTAACCAAAAAACTTCAAGTTTTGAAGGCAGAGGAAGCGGAAGCCGCGGCCATCATGGAGGCGCAAAACGAACAATTGAATGCGCAAACCTCCCAGTCTTCCACGGCGACGGGAAACGAAAAGTACATCCAGCAGAGCACTCAGAGCCTGGCTGATATGGAACTGGACATAAACTCCATGCCGTTCGTATTGAGCGAAGATGTACTAACGCCGGAGAGTATCCAACAGATGCCCGTGGTGATATCCTCGATCATCCCCTCGTCAAGTTCCATACCTGCAACACTGTCCTTCACTCCTACCACACAAGTGGTCACTCACGGTCAGCCACAGTTTAAACTGACCGGCGAAAGTGCTGGGGAGTCATCGCCGTCGAAGAAGAAGAGCGGTACGCCGGCTATACTGAAGAATAAGAACAAAGCGAAGCCCACGATTACGAGCATCAAGACTCTCGTGCCACCACTCACTGGCGGTGTGAAGGGGATAAAGTTCCAGAGCAGTCAGGGAAGCAAGACGCCACCCGTTTTGACGCAGAAGGGAACCCCTGGAAAGTACGTGGTCGTTCAAACCGCCGGAGGCCAGCAACTGCGTTACAGCGTTCAAGGGAAGACCAGCACGCAGCAAAAGATCGCCATACCTACAGGTAAAAGCGGAGGGAACGCCCAGGTACTCCAGCAGGGTGGTAAAGTAGTTATACTAACATCCGCGCAGTCGGGGCAGACGAAAATGTTACCATTAAACATGTCAAAGACGTTGAGCGGAAAGGTTCAAAGAATTATGACGAGTAAGAGTCAGGTGTTTTGCCCTATCAATCCGCAAAGTATAATAACTTCAAAGACGATCATTGCTCCGAAAGGGGACGGGGTAACACCTACGACGTCTAAACTTGCACCGGCTCATAAAATCATTAATACGCAGGGTATCATTACGTCGAAGAGTGTACTCACCCAGATCCCAGGGACCATTGCTAAAACAGCACTCCTGGGTACTCTCTCTCAAGGAATTCTTACGAAGGATGGTATATACACGCCGATAAGCGCTTCCTCTATCGGCGGAAAAACCATAATTGGTTCGAAAACTTTAATCACAAAAGGTGCAACAATTTTATCTTCTCAAAACTTAGGTAGCTCTAAGACGATCCTGGCGCCCATATCTCAAACTCTCGGTGGGAAAACTATTTTAAGCGCTCAGGGTATCGTGAACGCTAAAGGTACTGTATTAACGCCGATAACCGGCCAGCAAGTAAAGGCCATAGCAGCGAAAAGCCCGACAAAGGGCAGTAAGGTACAATATCAATCTGTGCAACAAAAGGTACAATTACCTATGCTACAAAAATCACAAAAGGTACCGCTTTCGTCGTCTACGCAAGGAAGGTCCCTGAAGACTTCGAGTAATACATTGGTACTGCAAAACACTGGTTCTGGACAGAAGAGTGTGCAGCATGGAAAGAAACTGATCAAACAAACGATCGTACAGGGTGCTACGGTCCAAGGCTTTTCGTCCTCGGGCAATGCACAACAGACGGTAGGCTTGGTATCCCAGTTTCAACCCAAAGGGCACCAAAAAATGGCTTCTACGTCCACGGTGCAGAAAGTAATTATACCGCGCGGAACGCGACACCCTAAGGCTCAACAAAAGATCATTGTCCAGAAAGTACAGGAGCCAACGATGACTCAGGTGCAAAATATCCAATCGAAACAAACGCTCTCCGCTGGCCCTGCCAATGTCTCCGCGGTTTCTAAAAGCGCAGCTTCGCAAAAGCATTCGATTGGCAGTACTACCGCTGTAAAGGCTGGTGCAAAGAGTCATGTACCTAGTAAAACTCAGCAGCAGTCGAAGAATTTGTTGAACATAGCAATGAATTCCGTAACTGCCAGCAATCTGAACGCGAACATTTCAACCTCTCTATCGCTACCTCCGTTAGAACCTATCGAGCCGGAAAAGAAGAAGGTGGATACTGCGGTCGTTGATACCGCGCAGAAAGACCGAACGAAGGTCGAGAAATTCAACATCGAAAAGGGCAACGAGGTGGAGAAGGTAGAGGAACCAAAACTAGCGGCCCAACCCCAAATAATGGCTTTGCCAACGGAAAGCAGCGACGGTACGCAGACATACGTTTTAGTCACCATCGACGAACAAGGGCAAATACAACCCCTCGATAACAATACGCTCATGTCGCTGGAAGGAACGACTCAAAATCCAGACGGAACTAGAACACTGTACATAGATCCCAGTTCGCTCGGAGAAGCTGGTACTCTGGACAATATCGTTCTCCAGTTCGACAATGGAGTCCTGCCGAACGTGCAGACCAGTATCGCGGAACCCAACCAGACGATAATATCCGAGAGTTTCCCCACTTCCGAGGTAATCCAAACGTCGAACCAAGATATCTTGGCCGCTGCACTGGCCAATACAGATTTCCAACAAGAGATCAGTTTGTCAGAAAATCCGACAGCCAGCGTCATGACCACGGGACTGACACAGACCAGTCTTATCAATCAGACCATCTTGCAATCAACGATAATACCTCCTACCGAGCCGATATCGTCTCCTTCGGTGCTAGAGACGTCGCTCACTTTAAATCAACCTATCATGACACCGCTCGAGGTTCCTAGCAATTTACCGATACAATCCGATTCAGCGGCCACCTCGGTCGTATCGAGTATCCCTTCTTCTCTCGAATTGCCAATAACTATCACGAATCCTAGTATCTCTTATATATCCACCGGGGAAGCACAAATTCAGATACCAGGTAACTCCATGCCGGACATAGGCGAAATAATGGAAAGTCCCGCAACGTCGGACATCACACACGCTGATATTCCTGCGAGTACACAATATTTGGTAATACCAAGTCTAGAAGATAATATTACAGTAGAAACTCAAAGTGTTCAAAGTGGTGCTATGTCATTGCCGACCGTCTCGTACTCTGTCTCCATACCAAACAACATAGTTTTACAAAATCCTCAAGTGCAAACCACCCCGTCGATGCCTATAATAGACGATACTTATTCGGAAAGTGTGCAATTCACGACATCCATGGAGTCCTCCATGGCGGCTGAACAAACGTTCGTCGACGTGCCAGTCTCCGAGATGTTGGTTTCGAAAGCGCCCACTTCTACCGAGAGCGTACAGTCTCACGATGTTACCGTCACATCGGAGATGATGATCGTGTCGAACGACGTTCCAGCGACCACCGAAGAGTCCGTCGTTGCGACCGACACGCCGCTGCCGACGGTCGAAACGGAGGATGTGTCGATGCCCTTGAAGGAAGCGCCCGTCACATCCGAGGAAATGACATTGTCAGAAACGGTGGTCGAGGAGGACACGACTTGTACGCCAGAAGCAACGAAACCAGAGAAAGAGGCTGCGGATACGGAGAACGTGGTCGATATTCAAATAACCGAGCAGATGAACGAACCGATGACGAGCAGTATGCCGATAATAGACGAGAGCTCATTGACGACATCCGACGCGAATGAGAAAATAGGGACGATGAATTTTGGCATGACGGATTCCTGCGAGATTGAAAATACCAATACGCAGGAGGCCGAGGCCACGACGAAGTTCGAGCAATTGACGTTCGACGAGCAAGCTGACGACAAGGTTCATTCGCCCGCAGCCGAGCAGCAAGCGGCGACCTCGGTCGAGGAGACTACTGCTGCGCAAGAGGCATCGCGCATCATGCCCTCGGAATCCCCGAATCACGTAGACGAGCAAAGCATGGAGGTCGAGGAGAACGTCGAATGCAAGACGTTTGCTGTTAGCACGGTGAAGCATCCGGAAGAGTCACCGCGCGACGAACCGACATCGCAAGGCGAATCGAGCGGTCGCGACATCGAAGAGAGTATGGAATTGCAGTTCGAGGAGCCCCACGCGGAGACCAGTCAAGAAGCACCTTCGCAGTCTTACGAACAGTTTGGCATATCTATGACCAGCGACGCCGCCGATTTACCTAGTCAATCCGCTACGAAGGCCGAGAACTCGAGAGAGCCATCGCAATCGGTGGCGTACGAACCGATGGAAGTCGACGAAGAGGCTGTAATCGGGGAGCCACCGAGCCAGTCCTTCGAGCATTCGAAGATAAGCGAGCCCTCTCAGTCCTACGAAGCTTCCGCAGAAGCGAGCACGAATGCACCGACGCAGTCCTTCAACGAGCTGATGCAGAGCCAGGACGAAAGGTCCACCGTCGATGAGGCGATCGACGACCAGGCCTTCCCCACGCAGAGTTACGAGGTCGGCAAAGCTGACAATATACCGGAGAACCTTGAAACCGATGCCGAGATCAGTCAGGAGGGAAACATCCCCTCGCAGTCTAACGATATCGGCACCGATTGTATCGGAACGTCGTCGGTTTCGACCAATAACTCCGGACTGAACGAGGACGAAACCGCGAGTTCCTCGTACGTCCCCGAAACGCCTGAGAATCAGGAGAGGGATCAGGATCAGGAAAGTGCAATAAGTACGTCGTCGTACGAAATACCACCTTGCGAGGAATTGAACATTGCATCGTCGAGCGTGATACCCGACACGTCTGTTCGCACAGAGCATACGAGTATCCATGACAATGGGGTGCCCGAAATTCCCACATCTTCCTACAATCTAAACCCGGATATTAGCTCGACCCACGTAGATTCGGTACCAACTTCCAGTTACGAGGATCAGGTGATAGTCGAGCAGAACGTTTCGACTTCCTACGAAGTACCGATATCGATGCCTGGCCTAGAAGAAACGTGTTCCCAGAATTTTGTAACAGAGAGCACCGATCATAGAAATGAACCGTCTAGTTACTACGCCCACCATCAGGAGGTAACCGCAAGTTATTACGAATCGGTGGATCAGGAAACTAATTCCAGGTTGGAAGGGGATGCACAAGGGGAGGTGACCCCTAGTTACTACGAAGCAAATCCGCAAGAGGCGAGTCAAAGTTATTTCACTCCGGAAGAGGCAACGCCAAGCTACTCCAGCCATAACGTGTCACCTAATTATTACGATCCCAGACCGGAAAGCGAGGCAAGCCAGAGTTATTATTCTACCAATAATCTGGAAAAGACGGAGCAATCTTCGTCGCAAAACATTGAAGCGTCGCAAAGCTTTTATCAAGAACAATCGGATGAGCTGAAACTAAGGCAGCAAGGAGAAGCGACTCCTACTTATTCTGAAAGATATCCGGTTGATTATACGCTAGACAATTCACCAATAGAGAGGCACGACCTTGTGGAAAGTTCTGTACCAGCCACTAGGCCTATGGAAAGGTAATATATTGCAATGGAGAATAGTAAAGCATTGTGTTTACGAGAGTCTTGTTTTGATAGACTCACTAGTATCACAGTCAGTGGTCGATAAACTCGAGTCTATTTTCAAATGTACATATAATGTTACGATAGTAAGTGCTTAGACTAAGTAATGCTAAAGTTAGATTCTTACTATAATTTATATCTATATATAAATATATATATATATATAAATATATATGCATACATATCTATATGTATGTATATATATATTAAAATGTATATGTATATACATACTAATTTAATGTGTATGTATATATACATGTGTAAGTCGAATGCGGATATAATCCGTTTATACAATTCGATATATAAACATTGTAGATTACAAAGCAGAAATGTGGTTTTGTTGCAGTAATATCATAAGCTCGCGTTACGACTCTGTTTGATATAATAAAGAAGATGACTGTTCTTGGCTGGACAGACTTGACTGTCGAATATAAGACGACTTTATGACTATTCTCCTTCTGAATTGTCATACACACACACACACACACACACATACATACATATATACACAATCCCTAATTTTTCGCGAAATTTCATTCTACATCATTGGAGTAGTGGTAAGATATTCATTAATCATTGTTCTGCGCGATGAGAGGAATACTGTGACGAAAGTGTGTTTCATATCACCAACTCATTCTGATGTTATAAAATCTCGTCGAATTATATATAAAAGAAGGGGAAACAAAGTTAAAGAATATTTTTACATTATCCTAGCTCTTGACAGAAAAAAAAAAACAAAATAAACTGCTGAAGCGATAACGTATGATTTTACTGCTACTCTGTAATATCAGGATGTGTAGGGAGCAATTCTTAGTTCGACGTGGGAAGGATGAGAGAGAGAGAGAAAGAGAGAGCGAGCGAGCGAGCGAGAGAGAGAGTATAAGTGAATGTAAAAAGTAAAACGGCACAATATCTCTAATAAGATACCGGTTATGTGCGTTCTAGAAATCTGTAAAGTGAAAATAAAGACTTTCGGGCTATCATTCGAAGATTTAATTTTGCAGATAAGTTGCACTTTCCCTCATGAAGCTCAACGATCTATTTGCAGATTGTGATTTTTACGATTGCGAGTAATAATGGATATAAAGAAAGGAAAAGGGATGAACGGAGGATTGTGTTTATTAGTCTTAGCGTTTACTTTGTAGGTAACAGTTTACAAACATTTATGGAAAATAAAGATGCCTATTATTTCACGATACGATGACGTGTAATCTGTGTGTTGATGGGATTTAAACAGAGAGAGAAGGGATTTGTTAAAAAATCTGTCATGTTTGAGATATCCCCGATTTATGCTTATTTAACACAATTTTTGAAATAAGGCCATAGCTTTTGAATGTCATTGAAACAGGGCAACTTTGTGCATAAAAATCTTAGTTTTGTAAGAACATAAATTGGTATTTGTATACTACATATTAGCATACTTGTGTATGAATATACATATATACATATATATATATATATATATAGAGAGAGAGAGAGGGACAAATTTAATCTTATCAAATTTGTATTTTACAATGAGTTTCTCAACATATATCAAGCTAGACAGCTTAAAAAAATTTAGTTACACAAGTCCCAAACAAGACAGATTTATCAAATTGTCCTAAAAAAGATTATATTATATTCTTTATAGTCTCATGTTATCACGGATAAATCTATGTTTTTATATCCTGTGGCGTCATTAATCACAATTACGTGTGTAAATACTACGTTAATGCCAAGGGAGAGTTATTAATTAGCATATATAATAATGAACGATATGCAATTTTAATAGAATATTTGGGATGCATTTACCCCAACAAATTTTCAAAGATGGACTGAATTGTTAATGTTCTTTAATTAATCTTTGAATTCATTTGATATATACACCTCTTCCGCTCTAAAGAGTTATATTGAAATTCGAGTACCTATAAATAGTATGTAATACTGTGAGATGGCGGAAACATAGTTACATTTTCTATTTAAACTTTCTGGTACAATCGTAAGTCGGGATACACATACTGCTACATTAAAGTAATATGATCTAAGTGGCATAAAGTGATACTGGATAAAAAAGCAATGCTGCGTTCTTGTATCAATAAGAATTTGATATTTTCAACACTAACAATATTATCATTTTATTTCTACTGTGTGCACCACATACACGTTTTTAGCTAAGAAATAAAATAAATATATGAATATTTACGTAACAGATTATATGTACAATGAATATGTTTTTTGTTGCTTTCTATCTCAAGATATCCCATTATAATAAACTTTACTCTATAGAAAGTGTTATTTGATGTCTTTTCCCGCATTTTCATGGAGAATAAAGTATGTGCAATATATAATGAATATCTGTTACTGTAAGCCTTCACAAAATTCTGCAAATTGCAATGCCATCATTGTATATTATAAGATAATTAGCTCTCCTAAAACATCACTTTGTAAAAGAACCTATAATAGGACAAATTGTACAATCCGTATCATTGTTGTTATCAAAGGTTTATTACCTAAAATAATCCCAAAATACAATAAATTATATTACATTTATAGTCACGTGGTCATTTATGTACAATATAATAGTATCTTTAATATTTGTAAAGGAACACAGTCTTTCTCGTCGTGATTTCGATAGTTCTTTTTATATCCTTATTTACGCCAGTATTGTGCAAATTTGTGAAGTTGTTCTACCAACGCAGCCATCACGGCTGTTACCGACAAGTCCAAAAGATTGTGTACATAGTGCACCGCTTCCTCGTCACTCAAGTCCAATCTCAGCTTATCTTGTACTTTTTTGACAGCTTTATCTGGCTCTAATGCTATATCCGGAACGCTAGCATCAACCATTAATGAGAACAAATTCAATATTAGATTAGCATGTCTGCGTAAGTGGAGGAATGCTGTATAACACTGTTTTCGAAATTCCTGATAATGATCCGAACCAACACCGCCCATAGCTTCCACCATTTCTTTGCTAAGCTTCATCGGTGGTGGTAAAGGCTTTGGGTCTCTGCCAAGAATGTAACCAAAGTCTATGTGAAAAAGTTTACCTAGAATGTATATATGATTCATGATTCTTCCAGGACAAAAACCCAAAGGTAAATATAAATTTCGAATTTGATAGGTAAGATTAACATTACCTGACGTTGTTAGGAGTAAGTTATCCAAATGTCGGTCACCAACACCAAGTACATATGTAATTATACAATATCCAGCTACAATGAAATAATATGTAACAATCAAATTACGAAGCACTTTGTGATATCGATTATACGAAGAGAAATGTTTTATTCTTACCACAACTTCGAACATATGTGTCCATAACTTCAGACAAAACACCATATGGACCTGTTTCAGAAGGATGATGTTTGCGAAAGAAATTTAATATTGAACCCTCACTGGCTAAGACCTCAGCAACAGTTGTAGATTCAATGAATTGTAAAAAACCATGTCTAGTACTGGTAGCAAGTACTCTAGAAAAAAAAAATTAATCATCTACTTAGTATATATATATTATTAGCCAATGCAAAGTAGAAATATATGTATATGCTATTTGTAATTTTAAATCAGCTGATATTTTGACTATAATCAATAGCAATTTTAATACTTTACCTATAGGGAGTCAACTTTAAATCCAAATTCTCTCGTCGTAGTAATTTATCCATGAGCGCTATTGTTTGTAAAATTAGTTGATCTTGTCTTAAATCATCGCCATGTTTAAAAATTGCTATATATTCACTGTTTCCTGTTGTTAAAAAAGTGAGTTTTGAAGGCATCAGGGCCGATTTGAATAAACTTGCCCTGCCGAAAAGATATAATAAGTCAATGCATATTAATTTAATTAAAATATAATAATTAGCACTTATGTAGTATAGAAGTAACATTTCTACTTTTCTGGAATAATCCCTTTGATACAAATTTCCGGATCCAATGGAAACGGGATTGGTTCAAAATTTGAAAAGTTTATTTTAAATGCCGGATCTGGATCTGCTAATAACGCTCTAAGTCGGTCTGTTTTCTTTTTGCGGTTTCCACTTTCTCGAGCAACTGCTTTTACGAGAGACACCAGCTGATCGATAAACATTTTCTGGCGTAAGAGAAATGCTCTTCTCTTTTGCCAGATAGCATTTCCTTGTGCAAGCATTGTCGAAAACATTGTCATCACTGTGATATACATCTCTTTGACACGTGTATCTTGCTTTGCACTTATAGAGGGGTCAGTTTGGTCTTCGCATTCAATGGATAGGTACCAATAAAAGTAATTGGCCAATGTCGAATTTTGACATGCTCTTGTAATTAAAAATGATGCTAAATCCATGAGAGAATCATGACTAGTTGATAACTGACCATTTTCCGATTCACTAGACTGAAAATATTATTGTAATGTTTTGGGTACAAGAAGACAAAAATGTCCATGTGTTACTTTTATGATAGAAAGCATAAAAAATGATAAATTTCTCGATATATAGAAGGTATAATACTTACAGTTGTTACAGGCGTTGATGAGGAATCATTGACTTTCATGTCTCTGTCAAATTTCTCTGTTTTCTCCAACTCTTTCTCCTTCATTAACGTTTGATGAGCAACCTTGATTCCTTCGAAATCCTCATATTTTAAAGCTTGGACTAATTGCAATAGATAGAGCATTAAATCGTCATCTGGCGCTTGATTCAATCGACCGATAGCATATCTTCTCACTGATGGATGGGTGAATGCAGGTCCTAATAATTCTAGAGCATCCTCCGGATCTGGGGGTGCCCATACAGCCAACATTTCTAAAGCCTGCCTTTCTTCCCCAGCTACTTTCCAGTTAACGCATTTTACGAATTTTGTTAAAGCCTTCTTTTGATTAGACAAATAAAATCTATACTTCCAAATCAAATCTTGCTCCTCTGTCGATAGAGCTGTTGTTGGAGGATATCCTAATATTGTATTTAAAGCATCACGAACAGTCGATGTTGGTTTTAGTTCTCTAGTATTTCCACCACTGCGCAAACTACGAGCCAATTTATGATGCTTGGCTTCCACAAGATTTTCCTAAAATAAAGGAGGCAATTATATTTTTCAAAACGAAAGTACAATAGGACATTGTTTAACACTATTCCTACCAGCTATTTTCCAGACATGTTTAAATGTACTAAATATATCCTTAAGGAAAAAGAGGACAAAGAAAAAATGTCGATACATTCATTTATCGATCCTTATGCTGCAAGAAAATAACGGAGAATCTCAGAAGTGACTGCGTCTGAAAATTCTACAATTTTTCAAAGAAAACATTGATCGGACATTTGACCGCTCGTGGTAGGAATAGTGTTAAGTATTACATAACAAAAACGAAGAAGAGCAAAGGAATAATGTAGTATATATGTTGAGAGGTCAGTTAAATTCATTTTGTTTTTAAAATTATCTAACAAAGTTGTTAAATCGTTTTTTTGTAAAAATGTCAGTTTAAATAAAAAAATTTAGTGAATGCAAAAAAAACAGTACTTTATTTTTTGTAGCAAATTCATAACTTTCTATGCTGATTAATTTTAAATGAAAAGAAAGAAGCCATACTTTGATTAGTTGAAACATAAAATACTCTTGGAATGAAGTAACACAGAGCAAAAACTAAACTAAGAGCATCCATGTAAGTATAGTAGATTTGTTTTAACAAGGCAAAGTATTAATGATTATTGTAATGATTTTTACTTACCTGCAAGATTTCATAGTCAGGAAGTGTTACAACATCTGGTTGTGACCTATGTTGTACAACTTCATCCCCATCTTTTTCATAGTACACAATTGAGTACTAAAGCAAAACAATTTACAGATATTTTGATCATTACAGTTATATAGGAATGGAGCATGCAAAATATAAAACTTAATAATATACACTATCACAGATAAAATATATACCGGAATTCCATCCATCGTCACTTCTGGAAATTCCACCATTAAGTATAAATATTCTGATGCACGTTTCTCTCGTTCATTGATCAATTCTATTTCTCTAAAAGTTAATCTATCTAACCAATCGACTTTGCTCATTTGCCCATTTCTGTGCTTTTTGGCAAGTTTTGCTAAACGTTGCATCTGTTCCTTTCCATGATCCCTGGTTTTTCCTGGAGTAGTGGTAGGCATATTACCATCAGCTTCTACTCCTGGCCACACTCTAAGGTCCAACATTCCTTGGCGAAATACACCATGCTTCCCAAAAAGGGATATTGTTGTTCCACCTACTGGTAACTGTCTACCAGGGCCCGCGCAGTCATATAAAGATATACACAATTGAGCATCCCTTGGTAAGTCAGAATAAGAAATTGGAAGGGCAACCCACTGATTCCAGCTGTAATATTGGATACAACTATGTTTAAAATGTTCATTTATTTTACCTCATATAAATCAATTTATATTATACGTACTTCCATCTTGATGTAAAATGTTTGTAGGCTGTGTGAACTGGTAATGCTAATGGTCTGCCGCCGGCCCATACTTGTAAGGATGCGGCTAAATCTCCACGTCCTCCACTAGCTCCATATAACCCGGAGTATTTCAGCATTGGATCAAGGAGCAACTTGTCATATTCTGGTCGTTGTCTTTTGCCTTCCAATGTTCCTCTGCAAAGTATATATTCGATGTTATACGAAAAAAAAAATGAAAAACCTCTTTGCTCTTGTACAGATCCAGAGGAATAAGTTTTTGCATGAAGTAAATATTGAATACATCGGTCTGCATCACGATTAATCTATGTAAGCCGATTATTCAACGTGTAATTGTGACGTCGGCGGTCCGTCTGTCTTCGCCGGAAAGTAACGGAGATACTTTTATTATCATAACTTAATACCAGCTGATACTGACAGTTGTATGTATAAGATAATCGCGGATGATCCTTACATTTTAATTTGTATTCTCGTGTCTAAGGAAGAACTGTACACATAGAAAAACTTATCGTTAATATCTTCCATGTTTCTATTACGAAATAAAAAAGTTTAGCCCATCTCACTGTTTTACGCTCGTCGTCATCATACGCGTCTACAGTAGATAAATATGGTGATACACGCGTATACATGAATTAACCATCGCTTTCGAATATTTCATTCGAGTAAAACATTTTTGAGTCGCCATCTATCAGTGCATAATATAAGATTCTTTCAACGAAATCCGATATCGTTGGTTGCACGCGGAACGCAAGATAATTTATCGAACAAGCTATAATATTCCATCGAGTCCTTTTCATGCTATGAATTAAATTCGTTCATGCTCTTTTATTAATTTCTTGTAATATATTACAGATATATTAGTTTTAAAGGTGCATTAAAAAATTGCAGATGTTATTAGTTTTTTAATCCAAGGAAATATATTCAGAGGTAAAGCAACGTTTACAACGTAGAGGGCAACTCAAGAATTTCTCAGGCCCGTCTATTGCATTTAATTCATTCAAAAACGGTATAGAATTGAAATCTTTTTGATCACAAAAATATTGCAGAAAATATGTTGATCTCTGATTATGGCCCATAAGATGCTTTAAATTGGAATTGAAAAATCACGAGAAATGAGGCTAAGGCCTTACTAGCCCCACTCTGTTTGAGACCGTCTTTTGATCCGTCCGTTGGCAAGGTTTCTCTCATTAACGCATACTTCGTGTTTATACCAGTCCGAAGAGTTTTGTTCAACCGGTTATTGCGTGGATCGATCTTTTCTTTTCTTCTAGAATACTCCCACGTATATTTTAACGGCATTTTGAGCTAAGTAGATATCAAAGTTAAAGAAACAAAGGAAGAATGTTTGGCCCAGGCGCTGGTCCAATTGTGGTTCTGAGTAAGTTTCAATTGCAATGGAATTAGTTCAGCGTTTGTTTTTCCGGTTGTGATTTACACATTCGTTTTCACGTCATGTCGTGCGCTCTGATTATTGCAGGCCAGAATACTAAACGGGATACCGGCCGAAAGGTTCAGAAGGAGAATATTCAGGCTGGCAAGGTAAGCTCGACGCGTGGATCGCAATCTTGCCTTTTACGGTATTTGACGACCGGCACGCCCACGTGCAATATCTTTTTTTGAAGAATCACTTACGATGGACATATAAATTTTGCACCTACTATACTTTGACGTAAATCGTTGAATAGCAACAGGCATTAATTACTGGTCATATAATAAGGTTGGATCGCCAGACATGCCGTGTGCTTATAGGGGCTGGGTTACTAAGAGTTATATTTTAAGGATATGCTATGACGTATCTGCAGTGATTTTACAAATTACAATTTATTACAACGTATTGCATCTGTATAATTTGATTAAGTACAAGGCGTAAAAGTATAGGGTGTTTATGTGGCATAAGCTATTTTAATTCATATTTTTTCTCCAAAGGCAATTGCAGATGTAATACGAACATGTTTGGGGCCACAAGCGATGTTGAAAATGTTGATGGACCCAATGGGTGGTATTGTTATGACCAATGATGGAAATGCTATCCTACGAGAAATTACGGTACAGCATCCTGCTGCAAAATCAATGATAGAAATAGCTAGAACGCAAGATGAAGAGGTTGGAGACGGCACTACGTCAGTCATCGTACTAGCAGGGGAGATTCTGGCCACAGCAGAACCATTCTTAGAGCAACGGATGCATCCTACAGTTATAATAAGAGCATTCCGTCAGGCTTTGGAAGATATGGTGACGATCCTTAATGAACAAGTTGGTTCGGATTTAGATTGCAATGACAAAAGTAAAATGATCCAAGTGATAAACTCTTGTATTGGTACTAAATTTATTGGACGTTGGTCAGAGTTAGCATGTCAAATCGCTTTGGATGCTGTTTATACTGTTATGCTTGAAGAAAATGGTAGAAGAGAAATTGATATCAAGAGATATGCAAAGGTGGAGAAGATTCCTGGCGGTACTATTGAAGACAGCACTGTTCTTAAAGGTGTGATGTTCAGTAAGGATGTTACACATCCTAAAATGAGACGTTATATAAAAGATCCCAGAATTGTTTTGCTTGATTGTCCTTTGGAATACAAAAAGGGAGAATCACAAACTAACATAGAAATAATGAAGGATACAGATTTTACAAGAATTCTGGAATTAGAAGAGGAGCACGTAAAGAAAATATGTGAGGAGGTTATTTCTGTAAAACCTGATGTTGTAATAACTGAGAAGGGAGTGTCAGATTTAGCGCAGCATTACCTCGTAAAAGCAGGCATTTCTGCTATTCGTAGATTGAGGAAAAGTGATATTAATCGAATTGCAAGAGCTTGTGGTGCGACTGTTGTCAATCGGACAGAAGAATTGCGAGAAGAGGATGTTGGTACTAGAGCTGGACTTTTTGAAATTAAGAAACTTGGAGATGATTATTTCTGCTTTATCACAGAATGTAAGGATCCAAAAGCGTGCACCATAATTCTCAGAGGTGCCAGTAAAGATGTATTGAATGAAACTGAAAGAAATTTACAAGATGCACTTCATGTTGCCAGAAATCTATTGATTAATCCAAAGTTGGTGCCAGGTTTGTAATACAGAATAATTTCATACATGGTTAAAATTGATATCTGTAATCTTTGTGACATTAAGGTAATATCTCTTGTTACAGGTGGGGGTGCAGTTGAAATGGCAGTATCAAGGCTTTTAACGGAAAAAGCAGCTGGACTCGCAGGCATAGAGCAGTGGCCATATAAAGCTGTTGCACAAGCTTTGGAAATAATTCCTAGGACATTAGCACAGAATTGTGGCGCAAACACCATCAGAATGTTGACCGCTCTTCGTGCAAAACATGCCACCGAGGGAATGACTTGGGGCATAGATGGTGAAACTGGTCAACTTGTAGACATGAATGAGCGTGGTATCTGGGAACCTCTCTCTGTCAAGTTACAGACATATAAAACAGCTATTGAAACCGCTATTTTACTATTGAGAATCGACGACATAGTATCAGGAAGCAAGAAAAAGAAATCAGATAACGATCCAGCAGCACCCAGTCAAGTGACGGAAGCATCTATGAAGGATTAAACACATTAAAATTTTTATGGCCTCAAGTGCTTGGAGTTGTACTAATTAAAATTTAATTAACCCTGCACACGATAGTTATCGTACTTCTATTTGCATTCGTACAAAAACATTACCATTCTGTATGCATTTTCATAATAAAGATATGCTGATATGTCTCTATAAAAATTATCCATATTAACATACATACCACTCTCAAAGAGTATCAAGTTATTACTTTGCAGAATAAATGTTATGTGTCTAATTGCTTCCTATAGCAATTTGACTTTGTTTTGTAATGAATTTACAAGTAAAATCCAATGAATTGTAAGCTAATATGAAAAGTCATTTATATAAACTCTAATACAATAATAAATTTATGTAAATTTAGTTTTCCTTTCTATGTACTTGTATAATTTAAGACAAAGATTTCGCCATTTTTCAGATATCTATTTCAATTTATTACAACAATTTTTATTAAATAAAAATAGATTTACATAAAAAACGAGGGAGGGGGGCATCTGAATTGTCAAAGTCTTGATCTATGCATATTTATATAAGATCATGTTGCATCAAGATTATTTTTTATAATTTCTTGCAATATATATCAGTATATATATAACTATATGTATCTGTATGTAAATATATATATATAGATATATAACATTTTCTCGGATAAGTATAAGGCGTAAGTAGAAATTCTGCACTTTCAGTGCTCGACTTTTCTCAAATTGATGTTCCCAATCAGCCAAATTTTGTTGTGCGATATTATCAAAAATACGACACTTTTATCCATTAGAGAACTATTTTGGGTTTGAGTGATACTGGTGATTTGTGAGCCGGTTTTGTGCGGAACGGGAAGTAAATTGATAAAACCAATGCGAAATGGGTAGGGCTATCCCATAGAAATACGTAATTCATTTGGAGGAAGGTGGCGTTTCGCGCGATACAGGTATATTGATTGTGTGTGTGGGGTGGCCGGCATGGGTGAAGGCCGACGAATGGGACACAATTTTCATAACGGCTGTTTGTGAAACTCAAAGGCTATTTGGATTAAATTAAACGATGAGCATAAACGTGAGATGATGCCGGGCACGTCTTGCCAATTGGGAACTTCTAACGGTGGTAAAAAGCGGCTTACTTCTGATTACCTTTAATGTTGCTACCCTATCGTGTGGGCCTCCTGTCAAGATTCAGAAACGTTTAACAGTCCGCTAAGATTAGAATCCGGAGAATATGAATTGTATTAATGTCGTTTTTAAAGTACGATAAATTCCGATGTTGATACCATGTGGGTAAAATAATTATATCGCCGTTGCTATCGGTTTGGCAGGTGTCTGTGCTTTATCAATTTTGGCATATATATCCTTCTCCCACTTTGTCTTTTTTCAAATTATTTTCGATACTATGATAATGTAACAACAAAATCGTGTAATAAAAGTGTATTTTGTTATCTTCTGATAATGAATATAATGTAACTTTGCAATATTGAAAAATGAGTGAAACTATTATATAGGCATACATAATTATATACATTGTCATCATCAACTTTCAATGTTTTTTGTTGGAAGAGTATTGATTCTAGTAAACGAAAATGTCAGCAATTACATATAGTTATTTGACAAATACTTTACCACATCGCTTTTATCCGAGATGAGCACTATGATAAACCGATAGCAATAAGTGGAATCTTATTTGAAATTAAGAGTTTTCTTTATCCATTTGTTAGATCCTGAGTGGGACACATTGATGGAGGTTCATCATGAGCCAATTGAGAAGAATTATCAGTTACTGGAAGAGATTGGAAAGTATGTTTATATAACTTAGATGTATTGTGTGCAATAAATTGTTGATGATACTTTTCTTTCGTTATAATCATTATAGGGGTCAATTTGCTGTTGTACGAAAATGTGTGGAGGTAAAGACTGGAGCTTTATACGCTGCAAAGATTATGAGAAAAAGGCGGGTCGCCAGAGGTGTAGCAGCAGCAGACATTGGTAAGTGCCTATAATATTTATTCTTTTAGTTAGTTAAGTTCATTAATCATAAATCTCAATAATTGATCATGAATCTAAATAATAGATCTCAAATCTCAATAGTTAAGTTCATTGATCATAAATTGTTGTAGCTCGAGAAGCTGGTTTATTGGCACGTTTAAGGCATCCCAATATTGTTTCCCTGCACAAGGTCGTAGATACAGGTACAACCGTAGTCTTACTTTTGGAATTAATTTCTGGGGGAGAACTGTTCCATTGGACTCCGTCGGGCGAAGTAGAAGCTGCATATGTGGTATGAATACAAATTTCATGTGTGTATGTGTATAACAATGCAATCAAATACGTAGCTAAATAGGAACTGTTGAATGAAGATTCCTAATTCTGTTTCTACTAATAGGTACGCCAAGTGTTAATGGCGCTTAGTCATTTACATTCCCATCAAGTTGCTCATTTGGATATTAAACCAGAAAATATCCTTTTATCGTCACCACCACCAATGCCCAATATAAAGTTAATAGGTAAACTTATATGCTGGAAAATTAATTTTTTTATATTATGTATAAGGAATGAACAGAACTATGTATATTGTGTAATAATGAACTGTGCACATAATTGCTTAATCCAGATCTAGGTTTATCTCATCGACTGGTACCTGGATCAGAGCACAGGGCATTGTTTGGCACACCAGAGTTTGTTGCACCAGAAATTGTAAATTATGAACCATTAAGTTTAGGAACTGATCTTTGGGCAGTTGGTGTGTTGACATACATTTTACTAAGTGGAGCATCGCCATTTTTGGGTGAAGACAAGCAGGAAACTTATGCAAATGTTGCTGCTTGCCAATACCAATTTGACAATGAATACTTTAGTACAGTATCAGAAATTGCCAAAGATTTTATACGGTCCTTATTAATCAAGGATCCTGCGTGAGTAACAAGTGCTTACATAACAAGAAATTAGAAATTATGTATAAAATTGCATGAATAATTTATATTTTTAATGCAACATAAAGAAAAAGACAAAGAATAGACAAATAAAGATTTCATTGTTTTTAGAGAGAGAGGGAGCGCAGAGTCGTGCCTTAAACATCCTTGGATCCTTACGGTGTGTTCCTGAATGCAGCGCTTAATTTATTTCTTATTTGTACAGAGTCTCGTGTTTTTTGTTATACTGCCATACAGTTTTATGGAAAATTTATTCTTCTCTACGTCATTTGATTCATGTTAATATCCACTGTACCATATCTCATACACGTTGGCAATCTCATAGAATACACTTTGAGCTAACAGTACAAGAATTTTTCTTTACTACATACATATACCTTAGCAATCTCTAAAAGTACATTATCTTTATTGCCTCTATGTAAATCTCTATGAACATATATGTATTATGTATCTAAATACGAAAGGCATTACTTTGAAAGAAAAAGTGCTATAAATATTCCATATAGTTAATTTTAAAGCACGGAGTATACATCTATTAAAATGCATGCAAATCCTGATTGTTTAAAATAATGAGACTAATCTGTCAAGATTTTTTTTATTGCTGCATAGGAATCTGAAACCTCTCAGGGTCTTGGCGGAGCTATGATTAGTGCTGTGAAGCGTGGCTGTATAGAGGCTGTTTCCCAATTGTTATTACAAGGAGCACCATTGAACGTTAAAGATTCTGTAAGAAACATGTATATCTATGAATTTGATTTCTGTTCCAGGTATTCAGTGTAAGAAATTACATATTCTAAGCACAATATAATTTTTTTATTTAGAAAGAAGATACACTTTTGCACATTGCCTGTGAAACAGGGGATGAAGGCATGGTGACGCTTTTGATAGAGAATGGAATAGATTTGGATATACCAAACAAGAAGGGCCTAACACCATTACACGTGGCTGCTAGGCATGGTTATATAAATCTGGTTAGACATTTGTGCCTTGCGGGTTGCGATGTCGACAAAACAAATCGTGGCATCCGAGCAGACGTAACTGCAATCAAGTATGGTCATCCTGACATTGCTAATTTACTTGACAAACTTCGTAATGTAAGTAATTTCGTAAGATATATAATTTAAGAAGCTGTTTGCTATGTAACGCAGGTACAGTATCGCTATTGGATTAAATGCTTTAAAATTACTTATAGCCCACTCAGCGTGAAAATTATATCAGGCAATTGCAACCAACTCATAGACCAATAGATCGCCTGCATATAAGACTTTTAGGTCACTGTGCATCAGGAAAATCATCCTTAATAAATTCTTTAAAATCAGGGATTTTTAGTTTTGGTTTCTTTAGAAGATCAAGGAGTCAGAATTATAGCACAAAAGTAAGCATAAAAATTAAAAAAGGCAAAATGTAAACTAGGAGGATAAATTTGTTACTAACATATATAACATAATGTTTAGCGGGAGCCAAGTATTGAGTTAGATGTAACTAGTAAGCATGGTTCACTGAGTTTTGAATATAGCGACAGTGAGTATGAAGGTACACAAGGAGTGGAGTGGAGTCGTGGTAATGTAGGTGAGCTAATTGCTTTTTTTTTTTATATCGATAGATGATATTTAATGCATCTTTATATTAACATTTTTATTTACCCAGGAGGGGAGTGCATTTTTTGGGAATTATGTGGACGGGAGGAATACTTGGCTTCTTATCATTATGTACTTACGTTCCAGCAACCTGCAGTACATCTTATTCTAGTTAGTTTACGAGAACCACTGACAGTTCAATTGCAGCAAATTAAATTTTGGCTACGCTTTATTTCGGATCGAATTGCACCTATTAACGTTGGTAAATATATGAATGTCACTTGTATACATATTATAATTAAATAAAATTTCAATTGTGTTCCTCTGCAAATTGTATATTTTGTCTCAGGTTTTGGAGGAAAATACAATGATGTGAAGGTAATATTAGTCGGTACTTATGCGCCAGAACCTCTTGCCCCGAATGCTACTGGTGGCAGTCTTTTGGGCCCCCTTTTACCCTTTCTAAAAGATTTTACAACGATACTGGGAGATGAACCACAGATGGTAGCTGTGGATGCAACCAATCCTTCCAGCCCTGGTCTGAAACTACTTAGGTCTTACTTGAATAGTGCAAGGATGGAGTTCCTTGAGGTGAAACGATCATATTTATTATTGTCATTTTAATATGAAAGCAAGTTGGTGCGGGTCTCTCAGTTTCAATCATGATATGAATACATTTTTTTAGCTTCTTGCAATTTTTCAGGTTTGTAATTCTTTTTTTTTTCAAAGCACATATTATACTCCGTACACTGTTATTTCATTTTAGAATTTAACCATTGCATGACAGCATGCTTGACATTGAAGAAGCAAAACTGTTTCATACTCGGTTGACACGAGTGACTCGCCCAGTTAAATTAAACTTTCATTCATGCAAAACTCACTGAATGCTGAATTGCTCAGGTTCGATTTAATTTTCTTTATGTATATATGATTATACCTTCATATTTTTTATAATTACACTAATGTTTGTAGCATGTATTAAATGTGTGCATTAACATATTACAAAATAATTCTATACGAAGATGGATCATGTCACTCCTCATAATGCTAATTATTCATATGGATCATTTTAGTTGATTTGAATTCTTTAAATATTGATACAACAATCGAGGAAAGAGTATCTTAAGTGTACATGGTGAAATTATTCATGTTAAATTTTTATCTCTCCGATGAATGATCACCAATAATGCACGATTAGTTCAAAAATGTTATACGAAGATGGAGAATCAGGAAAAAATATTAAGTCTACAAAGTTGCATATTTTTGTAACCACCACTATCTGCTATATTTGATATTGCACACTGTTAAATAAAGTTGTAACATCTGTAACCAGAATTCCGTATACTTGCTATCATACGTATCACATAATCAAGTGATTAACAACATGTATTTTAGTTGCTGATTATTTGGTCATTAACGTTATTAACATCAGCCTTAATGCATGCAATGCATGATGTAGGAAGGACCGGAAGTTGCAGAAAGTATTCTCCGCCGTGACACGCCGCGTGCAGCGGCCACGTACGTGCCCCTGGCGAATCTTGATAAACAGGTCGAACTATTTCTCAATTTCTTTGATAAGAGTGATGTGTATAATGAGATTGTAAATTATTTAATGTTTACTCTAATGCTTTAACCCGTTAATACATACGTGCACTATCGTTATGTGTAATAAAGTAAATGAAATTCTCTTGTATATATTTTCTGCATCAGTGTACTATTTAATGCATCAAGCATCCGACCGATATAGAATTTGTATTTTTATTATAGAGCGCTCTCGTATGGACAGGCCTTGCCGAATCATGGAGGACGTATATGCAATCTCTTGAAGTACCTCCTGTGATGCTGACGCAGGAAGAATTTTTGAACGAAGTCAGGAAAATTAATCCATTAGTATGTTTAGAACATTGCAAACATCTTGGATTGCAATTACAGGTGCATATTTAGTGTACTTAACACTTATTTGTTAATAAGATAAGCTTTTTTTGATACGATTAGAACCTTTCATATTTTAGAATCTGGGTGAGTGCATTCTTCTTCCTGGAAATTTAATAGTCTTAAGTCCGGAATGGTTTTGGCAAGATGTCATGAATTGGCAATTGAGTCCAGAACAACGGGGACGTCTTGGTGCACGTACGACAGGTGTCTACACTTTGGAAGACTTTCAAGCACGAAGTCCATGTCCTGCTAGTCAAGCTTTACAAGCTTTACAAGCGGTTAATTTGTGTGTTCCGGTATGATAATGGTTAATCGTTTACCTTCATAATATTATGCGGGGATTATTTTGTGCTTCAATATTTCTTCAGTGCGAAGTTGATGAGGACGAGGTGGAATACGAAATACCATGTTTAAACCTTGTTGAGCGACTCCCAGGTTTATGGGAGCCATGGAAACCATGTTCCAATATGTCACCTCATACGGGCCTTCGCCTTTGTCCTGCCGAAGCACCCTTGTACCATCTGCTTGCTATATTTCCTCATTTACAAGTATGCAGATTACGTACAAGACCATTTATTATGAACCATACATAGTGTAAAGCGATGTTTTCTTACATAGGCACAATTAAGGAAAATTACGCAATCGTGGGATCCATTGACTTCCGACTTGTACCAATGGTGGCGCGGTTCAAAGCTGTGCATTGGTCCCTGCGAAAGTATTATCACTTTTGAGGATGGGGAACAAAGTTGCGTGGAGATTCGAATCCGTGGACCTCGCGGTACTAGTGCACAGTGCTTTGCCCTATTTAGCGTTATTCTCGATGCTATGGAAGCAACCGTCGAGTTAGTCGCACCAGGAATGTTGCTGGAACGACATTGGTTGAGCCCTAGTCAACTACGAGAATACGATGAAGTTAGTGTGGTAAAGCACAAGACTCTCGAATATATATATTCGAAAATTGTAATTCAATACAATTTGCATAGGAAATCCACTCTTGGGAACCAGCACCAATTACATCGGCTTTGATAGACAAAGGTCTCGAAGAGGCGACCCTTAAAAATCCTTTGAATAATCGTCAGGAGACTGTATGGGAGATAGTTGCCTGCGGTTTACCTGTGATGGAAAATTGCCTTCCTGGATCCAGGCAACCCGTTAAATATATCAAACCTGCTGTGCAAAGGAGACTGGCACAAATGCTCGACCCGCCCGATCCACATGGACGGGATTGGTGTTTGCTTGCCGTGAGACTTGGATTGGGAGACAGAGTCGCGCAACTGGACAGCACAGTGGATAGTCCAACATTGAGGTAAATTTTAATCACGAAGAGGCGGAGGATCGAGGTACGATGTTGTACGCCTACGCGCTTATCTCTGTTTGACAGGTTGCTCAGCTGCGCAGGCACGGATTGTACCGTCGGTTCCCTTATACGCCAATTACGAGCCCTTGATCGCGAAGATGCTGTGCATCTGTTGTTGTCTTACACACCAACTTATATACTATCAACGGCTATCGATTCCGAAACAGGATCCAATCTTTCTAGATGACGATGCTGCACTTATAAATAGTGCATTAATACCTTATAGGAAACAAAACAAAAAGGAAAAAAAAAAAGACTAAGGGAAATTGTTTTCCATATTGTGTGTTTGATAGACTTACTACACCACCGCTTCCGCCCAACATAAAGATTGCATTGCTCTTTAAGCTAAGTACCTACACTACCAGCTAAACTCATTGAAGATAAGTCTGATATCTGTAATGATATCATTATAGCTAATCACTGTACAGCACTCAGTTTAGTACACGTTTGTACCAAAATGGTGAAGGGGTCGAATAATATTGTTTGTATCGTTTATATCGTTTTGAATATGTATTTTTATGAGCTAATGCTCTTAATTTTCAAGGTATTTAAAATGCGATCTACTAAATGTCGTAGCTACACAATGTGAATTGTATTTTTTGTTTTATGCAAGAAAAATTTGCTGATGGCTGTAGGTATAGAGAATTTCAGCTTTTTATGGTTAACATTTGATTCTTATTAAATGGTCATTAAGTTTGTTTATAATGTGATATTATGTTATGCGTCTAGTTAGAAACAAAAAAAAAAACTTGTTATCTTTTTTAGTGAAAGTTACTCTACATGCACTTGTATAATTCAGAAGATGCATTTATATACTATATAATACTATATTATTCTCTTTGATACTAATATTGTTTTGACTGCTTTTCTTGATATGCATATATATATACATACATATATATATATTGCATCTTTACATCACCAAACCTCTGTGTCAATATGCACTGCTTCTTAATTTTTAACGAAATTGAGAATCAATCATTCCTTTAAGGAAAGATACAGTTTGCACAATTTGTCACATTTGATTATTCTGTCTGAAATGTTTGATTGTTACACATGTGTTAACGAAATACTTATTAACGTTATTATGTGCCATAAAGGAGAGTTTGCTCATTATACTCAATAAAACATTTGTCTAATCTTTACAAGCGATTTACACAAAAAATTCTGTCATTGTCTACCGAGCAGCTGCGAAGATCACGAAAAAATTTTTACTATATGAAACATACCTGTACTTAAAACTGCTTGTCTTTTATAAATGTATATTTCTAGGATTACGTATTGATAAACGCCATATAAATAAGACTTATCATTTATCGCATGTGATTTGATGCGATTTGTGCAAGCTATACATATATACATTTGGTGAATGGATAAATTACAGGAATGCTTGGCTGATATCTTATGTACATCTACTTCATAAATCAGATGTTCGTTTAATATCATACTTTGTGTAGCCTTTGATTTATATTCTGATTTAACACGACAAGAAGTTTGATACACCTTTTGAAACATTTCGTTTTTATGTATTACACAGAAGAAGGTACTTTAGCATTCCGTGACATATGAGCAAAATAAAGCATTAGTAGTTGTTTAGGAGAAACAATTAAATAAATCCCTCTTTGAGTATTCAGCAAGTCTGTTTATAAGCACGGCTAGTACAAGTACTTCATACAGTAGGTGTAGCATGTAATTGGATGCAGAAATGTGTGGAAATATTTTTAGATGAAGAATATTGTATATTTTAGTTCCTATCTTTGCATTCTGCTCGCGTCATATTTATTTCATTTTAATATGTCGTATTAATTTTCCAAAAATATATTCTATGCATTGTAGTCCATACGATGAATCTTGCGACACGTACATTCAAGAGTAATAAGAGTTTTTTCTAGTAATAATTTCTGGACTGATTAATGTTAATAATCGAACGTATATTATCCAATAACTTGCCACTTTGAGAAACGACTTTGTAGGAAATACGAACGATTATAAGGAAACTTCGAATTTTATAACGCACTTTAATACTTATGTTCTATGGGGCTTGCTTCGTGCAATGTAGCACTAATTTAAGCTAAATACTTAAGAAAGTTTTACCCATTGTGAGAGTGTGCATGTCAGGTACTGACAATTTGCGAAATAAGAAAAATTAATGCTGCAAAAATTGTTGTCACTACCATATCCAGCGAATCACTTATTTCCTTATTATTGTCATTCTTATAATTGTTTCTTTAATAATACAAAAAATTAAAAACGATTTATGTTTCCATTAAAAAATAAACTTATATTATTGAAACATCGTGTTATGAAAGTAACTTTCTTTTGTTCTAATTAGGGATTTTCAATCAGTTCCAAAGTCCCGATTCTTCGTAAAGAATCAACAATACATGTACACCCATCGCTTCATTTACGCAGATTATAACCGGCTTGTAAAAAACGCTGCCCGCGAAAATTCAAATCGCGTACAAAAAGAACCGCGCGTAAAAGAACGCGTAAATAGAGGGACAGGTACAATACATATTACATAATGCTGAAATCAATACGATTAAAGTTAAGATTTGTTGTTAAAAGCTTTCTGGTCTATATATACCGTATGCGGTTTGATATATCTTCGATACGAATGTATCTTAATGGTACAAATTCATTAGTTTTCCAATTGTTCCAATTTAACTTAATAACATTGACAAAAATAAATACGAGTAATATGCCTCGAGCCGTTATAATAAAAACATCAAAATCCAGGCTAATTCAAAACTGCATTTAGTATACACTAACTCAAACTTGCCCGGAATGGAAGATACGAAGGATTCTGATAGATAAAGCCTTAGGTTCACGCTCTAAAACGCACATTGACTTTCGAACAGTCCATCTACGCAGTTTGACCCAAATCAACTCAATGTTCTTTTTTTTTTTCCTTTAATCTACTCAATATAGTAAATCAAAGAATTACTGTACGATTACTAAGTTACCCACTGTCAATTACATCCGTTTTTCTCCCTCCTCTCATAACGGCCAAGATTAAATCCCTCAAACATTCGACCAAGATCAAAACGGATTCATAGTCTAACTATGGTCCGAGCTTCAAACTCTGGAAAAAATATGGATTGCAGAGGATCAACGAGCGGAGGTAGAGGGCCGTGTCACAGCTACCGGAAGTCCTTCTTCGTCGCGCCTACGGAATCCCCGGTGATACCAATGCGTGCACCGTCACGAATCGACTATCGAGCTTGCGGCCTTGTCGTGTACCAGCGGGAGTGTTTGAACGGTTGCGCACTTAGCACCCACCAGCCCCCCCCCCCCCTTCCTCCTCCCCCTCGGTTCTCCGGATGTTATAAATTTTCAATCCCATCCGACTTTAATGCCGCCGGCATTATCAGCCGGCCGCTGTTTACAACGAGGACTCGATTACGTGGTCGGCAGAAAAGAGGAACGGGATTCTTTCGGGCCGAGAATAGCATAGAGAGGTGGAGATCGCATTTCGTCGGTAGTCAGTGCAGTGTGGAGAATCGAGCAGTTAAGAGCCGGGGGAAAATCGGGACGATAGCCAAAGGCACCAAGCAATTATAGAATTGGATTGGATCGAGGAGTTCGAGGAGGCCCGCGACGCCGGTTTCGTTTTATTTTAGCTTAGCTTCCGAAGGCATCCGGTTGTGCATTCTCCCCGCAGATCATCGCCACGATCACAGTGAGTGTTGCCCCCCTTTTTTAACGGGGAAACTATTTTTCCCCCTTTGAAGGTACACGTTATTAAGCCAATTCTCCGGCGAATTGACCGGATGGTCTGCGAAATAGAACGGTGCACAATACATTTAGCATTGTGCGGCGAATGAGCGGCGGCAGTGTAAGTACAACAGTCCTTCGTCATACTCTCATACGCCTTCTTCGCAGAGTTCTCTTACCCCTTAAACGATGGCCGCGTTCTACTGCCGATTAGACGGGGATGAAGTATCGATAGCGTATTTCCCGGAGCGACGCGAGTAATTAGAATTCAGCCATTTGTATTGACGCTTCGATGTGCTCGCTGCTTCGGTCCGACCGATGCACGTCTTGCTTCACGGCCTTTTTACGACTAAACTTGCGTGGAAATTGCGTACTCTTCATCGGCATACTCTCCTCGCTATAAACACGCTCAGTTCCTAACGCTTGCCCAGCAGTTTATACTTTCGAATTAAATTCGTGCCGTTCTGTTTGCTTTTGCCGCTGATTTTTCCTTATGTGGATGTGATACGTTATTATTGCTCAAACATATGATAAAGTTCTTGTGCGACACACAGAAGTTGGCTTTTCTTTTTTTTTACTTCATTCTCGGCACCGACCGCTAAGCTCGTTTGGACTAGGACCTACTGTTTAATGTGGGTTCCGAATCACCAGAGCTACGGTATACATATCACACAGAAAAACATCGGCGATAGGCGGGATTCGAATTCGAGTCTGCTGCGTGAAAGTCCGAGCTTCTATTCAGTATACCACCGTAGCTCTTGAAAGTCGGCTTTGTGCTTTAGAAAAGTGCCTGGGATCTTGTCGGTCGGTAAAACAGTGATTTCATATTGACATTAATAATCACCTTGCGTTATTCATTAGACTTGGAGAGAGGGTGAAGATCGTATCTAAAGAGGAGGTAAAAAGCCGCGCTTCATCATGGAGGCGATCAAGAAGAAAATCGCGGCGTTAAAGATGGAGATGGACGCCGCGAACGAGAAGGTCGAAACTAATGAGACTAAAGCAAAGCAGGAGAATATGAGAGCGGATAAGCTCAATGACGACGTGAGAGATCTCCAGAAGAAATTGGCCCAACTCGAGCGAGATTACACGGTCTGCAAGGATCAATTGGAACAGTCAACCGCCGATTTGGAGCAATGCGAGAAGTCCTGGTCTAGAGTGCGTAAAATATCCATGTATCGCTATACTCGTATCTTTTGAATATTATAAGGCTTAGGGATAAACTTGAAAATTGATGTGATACTAATTCAAATGATAATTGCATATTAACGTCGTATTACGTGTGTACAAAATCGCATAGCCAAAATGTGATTCTACCATGGGATAAGCGCTAAAGTACCTTCTCCATTCTCAATAGGCGGAGCAAGATCGAACAACGCTAACGAAGAGAGTCCAAGAAATCGAAGCCGCACTGTCGAAGAAAGAGGAGTTGCGTCTAACCGCTACAACGAAGCTTGGTCGCGCTTCGGAGCTTGCGGACGATGCTAGAAGGTTCATTTAGCAATTGTAACCCACGGGTTTTTCTTTTACGAGCATTTTGTCCCATACAATATTCCGTTGTTTAACCTTGCTAGAGCTAACATTGTTTTTTTCATTATCGCTCAATCGTGTCTGCACGCGATAAGCCACGATAAACCACGATAAGAAGGAATAATGCCTTGTTCTATATACAGAATGTGTAAAGTACTGGAAGACAGAAGTCGGCTCGACGAAGAGCGCACGGAGAAGCTCATGTCCGAATTAAAGGACGCGAGATTAATAGCCGAGGACGCGGACGCGAAATCGGATGAAATATCCAGAAAGTTACAGTTCGTTGAGGAGGAGCTAGAGGCTGCGGAAGAGAGAGTGAAAACTAGCGAAGCGTTTGTATACACATATCAAGTCTATCCTCCATTACCTTCTGCTAACAGTTTCTTACGTGTGTGTATACGTATTGCGATAGGAAAATCGTGGAGCGGGAGGACGAGCTTTTTATCGTACAGAATATTGTCAAATCTCTAGAAGTATCCGAGGAAAAGGTATGATTTAAAGTCTCTCATTGTTAAAAGCGTGGCGGCCGCACTAATCTTCTTGATTTAGGCAAATCAACGAGTAGAGGACTTTAAAGTACAATTGAAGCAGCTGAAAAAGAAATTAAAGGAGGCCGAGAAACGCGCGATTCATGCCGAGCGAACGGTGAAGAAACTATTAAAGGAAGTAGACATGAAAGAAGGTAATTTTGAACGAATGTTCGTAGATTGAAAAAATTGACTGGCAGTGAAATAGGTAAGGGCGCGCCCGAACTGAATGACGACATTTCGTTTTAGACGAGCTGAGGGAGGAGAAGGAGAAGTACAAGGCGGTTTGCGACGATATGGACGCGACTTTCGCGGAAATGACGGGATATTAAAATCCTCTGGACGGAGACCAGTTTACTTTATTTTGCTACTCCCGTGCTATTACCGCTTATTCGCTACATCCAACGTCGACACGTCTTTGTCTCGGTCCACTGTGCTTAGCTGCGCCTACATGATTCGCTATAACGTGTCGTACAATAACATAGATGGCTTCAGAAATAATTTGCGTCGCGAGTTCCACAACGGATAACTGGTGGACGAGGAATGCGCATTCTTAATTTCGCTACTGTAACCGCTTTGCTTAGCATAACACACTGCCAAGTGCAGAACGGCGGATAACCACGAAAAAACGGCGGTCCTCCTTCGGATCTAACTGACGATTTCACCTATTTTTCTTTCAGAGGTGTCACGGAGCTTCGTTGACGTCCGCGTAAGCGAACGAGGATACGATACGACACTCCTTTTTACCACTGTATGCCAAATCTGTATTTTCAATAAACGGTATCACGAATATTGTTGCAGACCTTTCACTTACTACTCACGCATAACATCGCGCATATTCGTATATTAAAATCTAGCGGAAAAAAATATAAATAATCGTTGTATGGTATGGAAGATGTTATTGTAGAATATAGGTATTTTCACAAAGAGAGAAAGATGAAAATTTAGTTTTTTGTATTGTAATTCGATGACCGTAAGTAATTTTTTGCCGAGTAACGACATATTGTGTGATTGAACGGATATATAACTTTAGAATGAATAGGTAATTAATACACAAGTAGTTTAAATAAAATAAACTTCGCTCGAAAGAAGTGATTTGCTCTGTCATGATCGTACGCAAGGATTTATTACTTCATTGAAGTATTACTTTCGGGTGCATAACATTTTGTGTAAAGTCCAACTACCAATGTCTATTAATCCATCGTTGTGGTTAAAAATATAACACATACATCCATTTAAAGATTTAATGCCTATTTTATTTTATTTACAGTGGATGGTTGAATTTTTATTGCTAATTAATTTTTTTCCGCTTTACCTTTAACATGCAAGAAAGTCGGACTGTAAATGAGATCGATGTTCAACACAGTAACGTGTAAATGAAATCGAGGTCTATCATGTGGCAATTCGTGGTGATCTCTAACGTCAGGTAGACGGCAAAAAGTATTTAGGCTTCCTAAGAAGTTAAGGAATCCGTTTGAGTCTAACTAAAGAAACGGACTCTTATGTTCTTTTGCATTTCTTCAAGTCTATAAAGCATTGTCCTCGCCGGTCACGGAGTGCAGTAACCCGCGAGCTTCAGATTTGATACTCCGCAGAATTCAGTTCTTAGGATTTTCGATTGAGAAAGTAATATGTAAGGCCGAATTTTCACCTTAGTCGCTTTCACGAGTGAATCAAAACCATATTCGAAAGTGCCGTAGTGTCATTTATATAATAGCCGAAAGTGCACTCCGGAAACAGTCATACGTGTTCCAAAGATTACGATTAAAAAATATAAAAACCATAAAATAGTTAAAACTTCTAAAATCATATCCGTTTAATAAATAATTTAGTTTCTAATTTGCTTGATATGTTACCTTAACTACTCTTTGGTTCATTCACGGGACATGAATTAGAACTTTATGTTATTGATCCATTTGCAATGGATGGAATTATTCGATTAGATCATTGAACGTTAAAAAACTTATACTACTGATATATCTATATTCGATTCATTAATACTATACAACTAACAATAATAAGGTCGTGTTTACTTGCTAATGCATTGATACCGACTACAGATTATTCTTAGATCTTTATATTATTTTCAATCCAATATATATTCTGCACGGACTTTTAGAAAAGAAGGAGGAACACCATGAACGCGATCAAGAAACGTTTGCAGACTTTGAAGATCGAGAAAGATCTTGCAATGGACAAAGCCGATATGTGTGATCAACAGGCAAAGGAGGCTAATCGTAGGGAAGAGAAGCTGAGAGACGAGGTTCGAGAGTTGGCTAAGAAATTGGTACAGATGGAACGTGACTTAGAGTCCAGTAAAGCTCAATTGGAAAAATCCAATATGGATTTGGAGCAGAAGGAAAGAATATATATCGTGGTTAGTGACTGAAAAAATGTATAAAACGATTCAGAATATTCGATGGTGCTTTGTATAACTAAGAAAAAGAATCCCTTCCCTGATTTTACCAATTCTCCTCATTTTATGTTCTCTGAATATATATTCGTGTATTTCTATAGTTTCTAATGCACACTTTTGCTTGTTCGGACGATTATAGACGCAATCGGAGTTAGCCGTATTGAACAGAAAGATGCAACAGTGCATGCAAAATTTGGAGAAATCCGAGGAGAGACGCTTAACGGCGCAAGCAAAATTGGCTCAAGCTATGGAAACGGCGGAGGACGCAAAACGGTTTGTCGACCTTGAGACACTTTATCTGTAACCAGAGAATAGATATACTTTCACAAGTCAATTCGCATCGACACGACAGGCATGATTCTGAATGTTCTCGCAGTATCTGCAAGGTGCTGGAAAACCGAAGTAAACTGGACGAGGAAAGGATGGATCAATTGACGGCGCAATTAAAGGACGCCAGACTTATCGCCGAGGATGCTGATACAAAATCGGACGAAATATCTAGAAAGCTGGCCTTTGTGGAGGACGAGTTGGAGGCCGCGGAGGAGAGAGTCAAATCGAGCGAGGCGTACGTGCAATCCAAAGCAAAGATTGTAAGCATAATGGCCTAGCTTTTTACGCGCGAAAAAATGTTTTACAGGAAGATAATCGAAAGGGAGGACGAACTGTTCATCGTTGGTAACATTCTAAAATCTCTGGAAGTGTCCGAGGAAAAGGTAACGAGTTTATTTTCAGAAACTAATCACAAATCTATTCTACCAATTTTACACTTTCTGACACTACAGGCTAATCAGAGGGTAGAAGAGTTTAAGGCGCAGCTAAAGGAGCTGAAGTTAAAATTGAAAACAGCGGAGAAACGGGCCATTATAGCGGAGAAAATGGTTAAAGTCTTTACGAAAGAACTGGATGCCAGAGAAGGCAAGTATTCCTGCGTTTCGCGCGGCACAAATGGGCTAAAGTCTGAGCTTGGTTTTGTTACAGATTACTTGTTCAAGGAAAAGGAGAAATATAAGTACATCTGCGACGACATGGATTCTACTTTTGCAGAGTTGACTGGATATTGATAAGCTTCGTACTTAATACGCATTCATTAACATTGTTACTGTTCTTTTCTTCACTTTTAACATGTTTGTGATATACTTTTCTATTAAAATTTATACCGCAGCGATCACCGTTCGTAGCGATTAATCTCCGTTACCAATTTCCATTAAAATCAGTCTATAACCTATCCTATCAATTATTCACTGATCAATGATGGGGTTTTACCTTTAAATCGTACGAAGAAATCGTCCTTACTACCTCGCTGCATACTTGTCTGAAAAAAAAAATTGGGCAGAGGTGGCAATCTCAATGGGAGAACAGGGTGTATACTTTACACGATATCAATTTATTTGATCGATACTACGATCGACACAATGCTTCGAAACGCCGTACCACCGACTTAATACAGTTCAAAGTTCACATGGTGGGCCGCCCCCGCCGTTTACTTACATCGCAATCGTACGACCCGCGATTGCGTAACGGGGCTAAAATTCCTCGATTGCATGCCGGTTTGACGGCAGTCGCAAATATCGGGGACTATCCTCGATGGCCCGACCTCGAGGCCGCGCGGCTGGAAGTACATTCATCCTAACTTCTCACATTCGTACCGATTCCTTTTTACAACGATGCTAATAGTAGTTACATTAATAATTGTTCGTTTGATTTGCTCACTTCCCTCAGCCTTTGTCGCGTCGCAGACGTCGGCGGATCGATTGATGACGTAACCTCGAATAATCCTTCGGACAAAAGTAAGTGGGTATTCCTAACCAGAATCATCGCGGGTCAATTTAAAAACGACAATTCGAAACGAGTTTTACGGAACAGCCCTTGTTCACGCCATGTGTGTGTATGTATGTATGTGTGTGCGTGTGTATAGCGTTAAGCGTCAAGGATATTTCGAGGTATTTCTATGTTACGTCATCGGCTTGATTAAAACACGCTGTTCCTGGTATCCGTGGCGCTCGAACGTTCTTCGATGCAATGATTATCGGAGATGAGACGGTCGCTGGCAGGGCTGCGAACGTCTGGATATCATTCGTCAGATTCGTTCCTCCAGATGCCCTGTGCTTAATATTAAATACATCGATGACAGCCCAGACGTCGGTTTTGTCTTTACGTACCTATACCGGCTAGTGACGGTTCAAAAAAAAAAATGCACGGACATTAAGTGTGACGACATTGTGGAAATCATGCACGTGCATTATTCCAAATTAGTACAAGCACGGATGCCTATTACAAGCCAAAGGGGGCGGATATCCGTGTGTGACGTTTAATGGGTATCGTAGTTTCTTCGGGGAGCGTATGTAGATTCAATCTTATCCGTATATCCAGCTATTGCGCCCAGCCCTGGCCGTATCGCGTTTGGGTTGTCGGCACAAGAAAAAATGTACAAAAGTCATAGCCGTCGAAAGCACCCGGTCCTTAAAACATCTCGATGTACCCGTTTCTTGGAAACGGTCTAACAAATTAACCGACCTCTACGAGTTTGATTGACGTGCTTTTCCTCTTATATACATTCATGTATGCATCATACGTAATTGATGTCACGCTGATGAGCGTGCATTTTAGGTATATACATATATATATATATTATAGCTCTGTAACGACCGAGAGCATCGTTTCTTACTCGTACCATCGAATTCGTACACCCCATCCACGATCACGTCTCTCCAATGAAATTCCGCTGATCTCTCAAACACGCGTAAAATATCTGTGAAAATCTATAGGATCATCGACGGAGCTCCGTAAAAGGGAAGTGATTTTTATCCAAGACAATAAATGTGCGCGCCGTACGATCGGAAGAACGTTCTTCGAGAAGGAAGTTCTTTCTTCTCCGCATTTGGGGGGAAGGTGTAATTAGCTTTACAGCCAGGGATGCCAGGATGGGTCCATTCTGCAAAGATTGTCGTGACTATTGGCGGCGGCTACCAGAGTGCTGACCTTGCTGTCGGTGCCGTCAAAGTTGGCCAAGGAATTGAGCCTCGTGACGATCGCGGTAACGGCGCGCGTTACCATGGCGATCAGGAGCTCACCCTTCATGTCCGCCGGTGCCTGGGACGCGTTCTCCGCATCCTCTTGCTTCTTGTTGTGATCCGCTATCACCTCGTCGCGTAGAATCGCTCGCAGTATCGTGTGCACCTTGAAGGAAGGCTGCACCAAACAACGAGCCGTCGCTATGGCACTCGCGGTCAATGGTCCGGATACACCTGTGTACATTTTCTCTCTTTGATCTTCCAACTTTTTCTTCAAAGCCTTCTCTCGCCACTGGGATTACGAGGCGCATCGATTGTATCGCGCGCAAAAACGATTCGGAGTTGACCTTTCCGCGTAAAGGTCCGAGTCTCTATTTACATTTCACTTTCCCACCTACCTGTGCTGGTGAGGAACTCGAGAACGTTCGGTGTCAACCGGAAGGGCACCGGTCTATTCGCGTCCAGTTCGCCGGACGTGTCGTCCACGTCGAATTTGAAGTAAGCTATGTTGATCAGACCGGAGTCTTGATGAACGTACATCATGTCCGGATTTAGTCTCGTCAGATGCAGTACGTATTCGGCGAAGCAGGCAAGGGATAATTGAAGCGTGAACTGGGGGAGAAGATGTTTTCAGAATTTTTTTTTAAGCTTCAAGGGCGTGCGGATGAAGGAAAAAGAGAGGGTAAAAAAAACCCTTTGGAGGAAATATCAAAATGGGTGCCAAATACCATCTTCCTAAAGGTCCAATAGTCCGTGGCGCCGGGGAAAGTTTTGACCGCCCAATCCCTGAGCATAGTTCGGGCGACCATCGTCGTCTGCACCTCCTTCAGTATGTCCCTCAAGACTTGGTGGCTCGCCTGCGCCCCTCTGGCCTGGACTGTCGCCAGCCTCTCGTAATACCTGGCGATCGGAGCATCGTGCTCTATCCCCAGTTTGGCGCAGCCCTGCTTGTATATGTCCAGGAGAGAGACCGAGGCCGGGTTGTCCTCGACGAGGCGCATCTGAGGAGACACGGCGACGACGCGCGGGACGGTGAAGTGCAGGAACCTCCTGGAGGTCTCCTTCTGCTTGGCCAGGTAGTGGTTGAGCATGCGCAGGAGCTGAAGCACGCGTTCCTCGCGTCTCGCGTCTCCCAAACCGGCATCGTTCACCACCAGGTATGGATAAAGGCGGCCGTTGTGTCCACGAATGCGCAGCCTCCTCGCCGCCGTGTTGTGCCGTTGGACGACCTCGACTCGAGGCATAAACCGAGCTATCCTTACGTAGTAATGAGAGTGCTGAAAGTCGAGAAATCATTTTGATCGGCTTCGAGCCTTAGGAGCGCGCTCGGTTCTGCCGAATGTACTCTGCGGTGATTTCTTACCTTCGGTAAAAGAAATTCACCGGGTAGCTCGACTTCGGCGGTCTTTAGGCTAAAGTTGCTCAAGAATCGGCACTTCTCCTCTATCAGGAATGATCTGCGGAGGATGAAAAGAGAAAGAGCTCGGTGGTGAAAGGAGCGAAAGAGGGGAGTACGTCGTCGTCGTCGTCGTCGTCGTCGTCGTCGTCGTCGTCGTCGTCGTCGTCGTCGTCGTCGTCGTCGTCGTCGTCGTCGTCGTCGAGACAGAGGGCATGGAAAGGCGACTCACTTGGGTAACTGCTTCGTCTTCCCCTCGAGTATCTTGATCCACTTCTTCAGCTTGTTGATCAGATTGTGCAGCAACCTCGCTCCGGGAACGGTGAAGTCGAAATCGCTGGTGAACTGGCCCTTCATCTTCTGGAAGACCGGATCCTGGACGGTGGCCTGTGCTCTGCGCGCCAACGATTCTGAAGCCGCCGAGCCAAAGGTGTTGTTCACGTTTTGAGACGAAGATATGTTTTCTGCGATTTGCAAAGGTATATCTTTCAGAGCGCCTCGCGCCGAGAGCGGGTCGAAGGGGGCTCGAGGGGTACTCACCGATGCCTATGCCGAAAGTCGAGACCAGCTTCTTGACGAAGTTGAGCGTGTGAGGAGTTATGGTGGCCTCACTGACGGCTCCGCGATTCTCGAAGGCGATGGCGTAGCACTTGGCCAGCCCTTGTCGCAGTTGCCTCAGTACCTCCTCGTACCACGTCTCCCGGAACCAGACCATCTGCGGAAGCAACCTTGAGAAAAACCGATTCGGCAAGGAACTCGATGATCGGGAGCGAAGTAGAAGAGGCAAACCGACCTGATCCACTATGCCCTCGAGGCTGGACAGAATAGTCGGATGAATGTCCCGCTGCATGTGCATGATCTTGGAGCATCTCCACATGGGCGGCGTGGCTCTGATGGGTCCCGTTTCCGGTACGCTCTGCTGCTGGGCATTGCCACCGGCACCGCGAGTTTCCACTCCGTCCTGGGACTTGCCAGCCGCCAGTTCGGCGCTCTTGTACCTCTCTCGTTGCTCTATCTTCAGCGTCAAGTACAGGGTCCTGATGGAGAAGTAGACCGCCTGGGGAAACATCCTACCGACTTGGCTCAGCAAGTTGAGTATGACGTTGCCCTCGTGGCGAACCAGGCACATCAGCAACTGCGGTATCCACGGTAGCCACTGAATCGGTGGCACGCCGACGGCGTACTTGTCGACCGCCTCCATGAGGGAGAACTTGTCGTCGTCGTAGGTGAGCAGCCAGAGGACCTTGGCCAGGTACTTCCTCGACTTGGATTCGTTCTGGTGCCTGCAGGCGTGCAGGAAGCAGGTGATCGCCGAGATGCCGATGGATATCTGTCGAGCGTCTCGGGTGAATATGTGCTCGAGATAATCGCCCCAAAGGGCCCATGCCTTGACCAGGGTATCGTGCAACTGCACCGCCGCCGAGAAAGCTTTGTTCGCGTCGTCCGACCTGCCTATCTGCGACAGCAGCATGCCCTTCAACGCGTAAAACTCGGCCGTCATCTCCTTGGTGAAGTAGCGGAGGTTGGTCGACTCTATCACCTCCAAGCCCTCCTGCAGCTCGTTCTTCCCCGTTACGGAGGCCATCTGTAGGTAACACTTGACCTGCTGCCTGATTTTCTGGAAGCAATCCACTATGGGCACGCTGGGTATCGTGTAGATCCTCGACAAGGAATCCAAGCAAACCCCGCAGAGATTGTGCTTCCTGGCGATCTTTCCAAAGTGAATGATCGCCTGGACGGAGGCGTGCACGCCGAGCATCGAGTGATTGGTCGTTTGATCCTGCTGAGAATCGTAATGGCTGGATATGAAGGTGTAATGGTGCTGCCGCCAAGTGAAGATGTCGGACCAGTGGCTCAGATCGTCGGCTATGACCGGCAGCCTGTTTCTCCACGTCTTCACGATGGCCTTCATGTCGTGCAACGATGTGCTTCTACCGTGCAGCAGTCCCTGGTGTATCTGCATGGCCTCCTGCAGCTCCATTATCTGTTGAGCGGCCTGCAGCAGGGGCAGATGCACGTGACTGACTATGTGCGGAAGTCGGCGCCATTCGCGCATGCAGAGGCCGGAGGCCAGCTCGACGTAACGTTCGACGGCGCTCAGGTGCTGATCCTCGCTGTTGCAGATGGCCAAGAAACCTCTGTAGAGATTCACCTTCCAGGCCATTTCCTTTGGGCAGTTGTGCTCCACTTGGGCCAGAGCCTCCTTCATCATGGTCCAGTTTGGTATGCGCCAGGAACTCTCGAGGATCAGAAAGGGATTCTTCTCGGCCTTCTTGCTGCCGTAGTCGAGGAGCAGGTCCCACTGGTTGAGCTCCTTGGCGCAACGTATCCAATGATGTTCCCAGAGGATCGCCTCTCGTTGCGTCTTGAAAGGGGCAGGCGTGGAGACGTAGTCCTGCTTGAACTTGGTCATCGCCACGTCGTAAGCGCCCTGGGCCTGCTCGAAGAAGCCCTGCTGCTCCAGAGCGGTCGCCTGGAGGGTCTCCTTGTAGTGGGCGTGCTTCTGCCAAAGCCCGGACCACATGTCCTCCTCGCAGAGCAAGGAGTACATATCGGACAAGGAGTCGAGGACCTCGGCATGGGGACTGTTGTCGGGCTCGAAATCGTAGCAGTCGGATTCCCTCTTGGCCTTAAACTGATTAGCCCCATTGTCGAAGGCCATCTGCTCGAGGCTCAGCGTCATCCTGTGCCAGAGATTGTGCGACTTGCCGAGGTACTTCATGAGGGCAGGTCGCATGGGTACGGCTGGATTGCAGTGCGATATAGCCTCGACGAAGGTCGCGATCGCGCTCGGATGGCAATCCTTTTGTATAACGTGAGTGCCGCTGCAAATGAACGGCACCACCTCCGCGATCAAAGTGTTGTGCTGATGCTCGTCGAGTATTGCCCAAAGCCTCGGGAAGGTGTCCAGCCATACCCGTTCCGCCAGATTGGTGTCCATGTGGCAGAGCTGAGCCGTCGCCAGGAGAAGTTGCTCGGTCCTGATCTTTCTCGCGTACTCGATGAACTCCCCCTGCTTGCCGATTAGTTGCGTCAAGGTCGTCTTGCCGCCGGTGGCCAACTCCTCCGGCACGGCCCCGTGATCGATCGCGGAAAGGTCCATGTCCAGAATATCGTCCTTTACGTCACCGGACTCGGAGGTATCCTGCGGCTCCTCCTTCACGCTACTGTAGATTGCAAAGTTCTTGTGCTCCTCGCTGTCCGCCATGTTGATCACCGAGGTAACGCTGGGCAAGAGGGTGTCCTGATTCGACATCTGTATCTGCGTCGTAGAGTTGGCGGTCACGAGCAATAATTCGATGCACTGCTTGATCCAGTAATGCGGACCCATCGCGTCCCAGCTCTGACTGCAGATTATGTAGAGCAGTCTGTCGTGCAGCCGTCTCCTCATCGAGCCGTCGAAGACCTCGAAGAACTTGGCCCTGATGTGCGGCTGGATGCATCGCAGCCCCGAGAGAAACGCTGGCTCCAGCTTTGACGTTAATTCGGACGACTTTAAGGTTTCCTCCCTGTAGATGTAATTGACGAGTTCCAAGAACTGCCTATTGAGCTCCAGATCGTCGGGGAAACGCTTCTCCGCGTACTGCATCATTTTGACCAGCAGGATAGATTTTTCCCTGAGGCTCGGCGCCTGATTCATAGCGATAGGATTCTTGTTCTTCATCCATTCCTCCAGCATCTTCGTGATTGCCTTCATCACCTTGATATCCTGCGTCTTCTCTATGAGACCGACCAGAATAGTTCCTATGAAGGACTTTCTCATCTCCACTCCCATCACCACCACGCGATTTTTCACCAAATCCAGACTGAGGATCAAGAGTTCGCTGCCGACCGGATTGGCCTCCGCTTGCGCCGAATGCAGATGATCCTTGGCCATTCGATGGAGCACTCGCATGAACGGAGTTATCAAACGGTCGACGTAGCTCTGATTGTTCGTGCAGGCCGCCTTCAGCATCATCAACGTGCCGAAGAGGGTGCTGGGAGTGGCCGAGGTGTTCTTCTCGTAGGTAGCCAAGCCGTCGACGATAAACTTGCCGACCGTCGTGTAAAGGGTGTCCAACTCCTCGTACTTGGAGGCAACGGCCGAGGAGGTGGGTTCCGCGGGAAAGATGGTCATCAGCCTGGACAGCAATCCGTGAGCCAATCGTATGACCTTCGTATTGCTGCTGGCGATGCAAGCCCCTATTCCACGCTGCAGAGGTTTGAAACTGGCCAGTATCTGCTCCCGCTTCATGACGCCCAGCAAGAAGGTCAAGACCTCCAGGGCCGTGCATATGTTTCCGTAATTCGGTTGCGGATTGTCGACGCTCGTGAGCACCTTGTCGAGCCAGGCCAACTTGAGATCGCAGGACTGCGGCCAGACGTCCGGTTTAAGGGCCATCTTGAGGAGGGCGACGCACCGCCTGGAAAGCTGCTCTCCGGGATTACCGTGAATCGTCGTGACGTCGTTCACCTGGCAGGCCAGTCTGAGGAGAAAATTCAGAATGGCGTCCGCGTGTGCCCTCTCGATGGGTTTCGTGGAGCCTGGTTCCATCCTGGGCAGTATGACTGGCACCGCGCTGCCTCCCGTGGCGGGCTGACCCGTCATGCGCTTCGTGCCGCCCGGATCCTCGTTGATGGGCCGCTTCACGGCACCGCCACCGCCACCGCCACCGCCACCGGCGTTACCACCGGCACCACTGGCCACGCCGCCACCCAGACCGCCGCCCCTGCTCCCGCCTCCTTCCGACGACTCCGCCTCGTCCTTTATTCTATGCAACTCCCACTTGAGTATTACCTCCGCCAATTCCACGGCCAACCTTCTGTGCTCTATCGTAGCGGTTGGGCTAAAGCCAAGCCTCTGGATGGAATTGACTATGTGCTGGACCAGATGATGTCTCACCGGATAGTAGACCTTGTAATGTCTCACGACCAGCTGGAGGATGTGAAAGAGTTGCTGCATCGAATGCCCTTCCTCGACGATTATCTTCTTGGTCCAGTGCGTGAGCATCGTATTACCGTCCTCCATTCGAACCGGCATCGCCGGGGTCAGGATCTCCAGGGCCTGCCTTACCACGTTCCTCGCATCCAGGGCGTGGGCCTTTAAGAGACTGTGAAAGACCTGAAGCACTATCCTCTTGTGAATGGCGAACTTGGCGATAATGTGACTGAGGAGCAGGTGGCCGTGATACCTGGTCGTCGGATCGACGCAATTCTTGCCCAAGAGGCACGGCCAAGCAAAGGTCATCAACCTGCGCAATTTGTTACCCTGACGCTTGTTGGTCACGTCGTGAATGTGCTGGGAGGCCTGCTCGACCAACAGGCAGGAGAATTGCAGAAGGGAAATGCGAACGCAGTCGGCGGAGCCGAAAGGATTATCCGGATCGATGATCTTGCTTATAAAGACGGAAACTACGTTCTCGGGATTGTCCTGATAAGGCATAGGCGCGCCGCCCACCAACTTCGTGCCCTCGCCCCTTTCGAAGCTGACCGCGAAGCACGGAATTATTATCAGCTGCAGTACGTTGGCTTTCAATTCCTGGGACATGTTGTTCGTGGGAAAGTGTTCGACGAATCTGAAGAAGGCGCTCCTCTTCCACTCGACGGTATACTCTTGGGCCACCGTGATCTCCAAAAAGTCCCGGAGGAACTGAAAGTCCGGGATGAATCTGTCGCAGGTAGCGCGTAGCAGCTGGAAAAGCAAGTCGATGTCGTTGGGATGATGACGAAAGTAGTGGAGCAGGATCTTGACGATGAGCTTCGGTTCCTTCCAATGGCAGTACTCGACGCTCTCGACCTTCTTGTGCAACGCCTGATACTCGTCGTTGCACCAGATCTGCTTCAGCGCGCCCACCAGTTGGCTCTGAGTCGACAGCCATTGCTCGTCGAATTTTATCAGCACGGCGATTATCTTAATCGCCTGATGCTGCAGTTCGCTCTTCTCGCTCTGGGCCAAATTCGAATTGGTCTGCGAGTGTGCCAGAAGCATCGTTATCAGCCTGGCCGTACTATTGTGCAGCACGTCGCGAAAGGGCTTGCCGTTCTTCTGCTTTATAAGAAACTCCAGGTATCTGCTCCACTGTTGGTCCTTGATATTATTGTCGTGCAGGAACAAGTTGAGCGTCTCGGTTGGGTATCTCAGAAGGAATCTCATCAGGGGAATTCGAAAGGGACTGGAGACCTCGACGAGCAAGGATTTTTCGGTTTGCAAGACCAGCCTGCAGAGGACGTCGATGAATTTC
Organism: Ampulex compressa; assembly: GCA_038496175.1. Taxonomy (NCBI): domain Eukaryota; kingdom Metazoa; phylum Arthropoda; class Insecta; order Hymenoptera; family Ampulicidae; genus Ampulex; species Ampulex compressa. The sequence continues at coordinate 181,495 of JBCFXI010000096.1, read as the reverse complement.
GGCGTGGCAGCGGGTATCTCGTGAAAGATCCCTATGATCGTGGCGATCTTCTGCTCGTTCTCCCCCGTCTTGGATATACCCTTGTGCGCCTGAATCAGATTCTCGAGGAGTTTTTTCAGGTGCTGCAATAGCTGCTCGCAGAGGGTAATGCTGAAGGTGCTCGGGAACAGTTGTGTGAGGTAAGAAAGCCGTTTGACGCAGTTCAAGCTGAGATTCCTGTGATCGCCGAGCGTGAGCAGCATCGGCCTCATTATGGCGTGAACCGATTCCATGTCGATCTGAAAGCCAGCGATGAATTTCTGCATGCACTCGAACGCCGCTTCCTGCAACTCCGCATTCGGTTTTTCCAGAGCTTTGTACAAAACGCCGAAGATCTTTTCTCGGCAGGCAACGATGTAGTGGCAAGCGGCGAGTGCTCTCAGGGCGGATTTTCTCAGGGGTATCAGGTTCGAGACCGATTTGTAGCAGGGTAGCTTATTGAGGTTCGCGTCCTCGGCCTCGCTCAGGGCCAACAATTCCTGGAAGAACACCTTGTGCTCCATGACGGTGAGGTCGATGGTGAAGAGGCGGGGATTGAGGGTCGTGCAGAAAGTGTTGCCGTCCATCAGGCCGATTTGGGCGTTTGCGGGTTGATGTCTCAGCAGATGCTTCTTGGGCGGTATCATGTCGGCAAGCACCTCCTTGTGCGGCTCCATCACTTCCGTCACGGTCTTGTTCTGTATCTCGCCCAGTAGTCTCAGGGACGCCATCGCCTGTTCCCGCACCATGCTATGAGGGGAGGTCACCTGCCTGACCAGCTCGTGAGTCACCTCGTACAGGCTCTTGTTCTGCGCCTCTATCAGCTCCGCATTACCGTCCTGTATGCCGGGATTTACGCAGACCCTCAGCATTTTCTCGAGATTCGCCTTCGCCATATCTATGGCCCCGTTGGACACCTCCTCCGTCAGGTCCATCATCACGAACATGAGAGCTTTTAGGAAAACGAAGAGATGATTGAGCACCCACTTGGTGGCCATTCGCTCGAAGAGAAACTTTATGGCTATGCAACCGCCCAGCTTGGCGTACCAGGCTCTCTCGTAGCACAGCGAGCACATCCTCTCGGCCAGGTACTCCATCAGGGGCAACTGACAGGCACGCTCCTTCGATCCCAGGATATTCGTCGCGGTTTCCAGTATCAGTACGAGGGCTAGGTGTCCCGATTTGTACAGTTCCTTCTCCTCGTGGCCCATTATCACGGCCAGGGCATCGATCAGGACGAACGGGTCTTGGCCCTGCATGCGCACCTGCTTGCCGGTTAAGCAAAAAGGCCCGGCCTGCTGCGCTATGGCGACCATCGTGTAATGCCTCACTATCGACACGACGGTACCCAGCACCGAGTGCCTCAATTCCTTGATCTCGGCCGCGACGAAGAGGCCGGTCAGCGCGGTTTGCTGGACGTTCCTCGCCACCGCGTCCGGGCACTTGTAGTGCGGACCCTGCTGGTGCGGTATCTTGCCCTCCTTAAAGCTGGGATGCATGAACAGTTTATAAAGGATCGCGTTGTTGTCGTCCAATCTCAACGAGGCGGCCAAGTAGCAGCTTATCACCTCCCAGCATTGCCTACGATAGAAGGAATCCGTCGTGTTCGACTTGAGGGCATTGAAGGCCGTCTCGATGACCTTCTCCACGGGGAAGTCGATCGGTTTCGAGGGCTCCTGAAAGTATACCACGATGGCCGGCGAATTGGCCTCTCGATCGTTGTACTCCAACTTTTGCGGTTCGATCATCATCTTGCGGTTACCACCGCCGAACTTCCCCAGGACCCGGAACGCCACGTGCGCCTGGTCCGTAGGATTGTGCAAGGTCCTCCAAAGAGCTTGCATCAGATCGGCGCGCACAGGTTGTATGTGCTCGTACAGGAAGTCCGGTTGAAGATTATCGACGCACAGCTCGAGAGTTCGCAGCCCCTGGCTGACCAAGCAGTAGCTGCCGTTGAGGGCCGACACGAGAGGATCCATCAGCATCGGTAGATAAGGCAAAAGAGAGCTGAGCCTAACGGGAACGGTTAAGCACAATTCGACGAAAAGGTCCTTCATGTGCTGTCGATGCAGCCCGGACTGTAGTCTGTTCAAACCTTCGAGCATGTTGGGTAAAAGCGGTAAAAACTCTTGGTACAAAAGGTCGTGCGAGCCGCCACCGATGGATCTGAATAAGGCACGGAGGAGGAGAAAGTAATTGTAGGGCTCTTTGGCCGACATTGCCAACTCGATGGCACGATTGACTATCTGATTCAGATGCGGCCGCAACATGTGCTCGTTCTCAGCCGGAAAGAGAGACACGCTGCCGAATACGAGCTTGAAGAGCCTCAAGTACAGATTGCTCCTCTCCACGTTGGATCCCATGTCGCCCATTCTCTCCAGTAGGTACTCCACTAATATCGTGGCGAAGGTCGACGATATCGTGGGACTCGACAGAAATGCACTTCCGATGATTTGCAGGGCGCAATTTTTGAATATCCTCTCTACCATGTAATCGATCGAGGTCGAGAAGATCTCCTGGAAGGTCTGGGGATTCATCTGGGTAAAGACGTTTCCGAACAACTCCAGAACTTCCTTCTCTTCCCTGGTCCTAATAGTTTGCGATTGGGCCGGTCTCCCTGGCTGCGCTATCGCGCCCACCGTCGGCGGACCTATCGTGTATATGTCCAGGGCCGGCAAGGCCCACTTCACCAGCTTAATGTAGACCAGCGTTTCCTTCGACTGAAACTGATTGGACTGCGTCACCTCGCCGGCCTTGCTGTTGATGCAGTTGGTCGTTATGGCTTTAGCACCGTGGACCAAGCTCTTCACCAGATTTCTGTAATCGGCCACGTTATAGCTCATGGCCTGGGAAGAGGGAAAACCAAACTTTGACTTTCCGCACTCTTTTTCCTCGTTCAAATCCGGTATGGCTGGCTTCACTTCCTCGGTCTTTATGTCCAATCCACCGGGCGTCAATTGCTTAGCCTTATTTCTCAATATTGGGATGTATATCTTTGCGATCGTCTTAAACTTCAATACGAATACCAGTAGTATGCGCATCAGTAGCTCCCTTCCCTGTGTGCTATTCTCGGCGTCGGATCTCTGCCTAACCGTATCCACCAGGTTCATCAGTAATTTGCAAGACACCATCTGCACGGCCGTCGGCAGGCTTTGATCGAGCAGGTTCTTGCTGTAGAGATGGACCGCCCTGGATACGTCGCTCAAGGGCAGTAACAGCCTAACGTGATGAACCAAGTCGGCCAGTGTGGAGTAAGCGAGCGGCCTCAATGATTCGTGGGTCGTCCAGCCGTGGCCTATGAAGATATCCTCGTCGAAAAAGCACTCCATGTGCGGTATAAATTTGTTTCGCAGATCGGTCGCCAAGATGTGCCTCGATGCTATTACGAGTTCCTTCCTCAAATGCGCCACTTCCATGGGGCACAAAGTGAACAGGCCCAAAATGCCTTTGACCAATATCGTACTGTGTTGCGACACCACGTCCTGATAGATCCTTATGACGTACGCCAGGAAGGATAACGTCTTGATCTGCGCCCCCATGAAGTCGACGAAGACCTCCTTATTAAAACCCGGGGATGCTCGATGTTGCGGACTCGGTTGTAACGTTATCGTCGTTATCACCAGGGGTATGAAGTCCGACACGTCCTGATGAACGTTTTGCTTGTACAATTGATTCATCAGGACGACGATGATAGGCAGTTCCTGAAGGACTTTCAGGGACATGACCGCTTTGGGGATGAGATTGTACTGAAAATAAGGTACGAAGGGGATACTTCCGATTTCTCCATGGGAGCTATGCGCATCGATGTTCGCTTACCGTTACAACCGTACCGTCCGCTGCTTTCTTTTCGCTTTGTATCGCCGTTATCGTAAATGTTTCCTTGAGCAGCGCTTCTATATTTACTTCCGATAAGTCCTTAACCCTCAACGGGGGACGGGGCTCGAATATTTTTGGCAAATTCTTTGGTAACTCGCTGTACACGGATTTCACGAATTGCAAGAAATACTGTATCTATCAAACACATTGATTGAATCGCATAATAATATTGTTCGTGCGGGAATGATCGAGATTCGAAAGAAAGTAAAGATCAAATACCTCAGGATTGAAGGTTGGCTTGTACTGTTTATGAAGTTCGATGATAATCCTCAAGCAAACCAATACGTTTTCCTCGTTATCCGTTTCCAATAATTTCGACATAAGGCTGAGTATTTGCTTAACGTACGGGCGCAGATATTCGTTGCTCGGTAATCTGTGTATCATCTCCAAAATTAATTTTCTAACTTGCTGAATATTGTACTCCGATATAAAATGCGGCTCTCCCTCTTGTAAGATCTTTAAGAATATCTTCATCATGTGGTCCAGGAATGCCGGATATTGAGAGGAACACATGATGACCTGGGGAGCAAAGAGCAAACGTCGAATCCATCGTTCCCCTTAGGTGTCGAGCGGTCGAAAGTAGCAGGTACCTCAAAATTTTCCGACAACTCCTGCGCCGCTTTCAGCTTTAGCTCGTCCTTTGACACCGGATCGGCCAACATGGTCACGTATGACCGATACGTGTTCATCTGCGTTAACGGATCTGGCGGTGCCATTTTGATTGTTAGACGGGAATTTTATCATATATCACGGTTGGTCCATTTGGAAATCTGCATAAAAGAAAAATAAGAATCTAAATGTTAATCGTTAATCGTTAATCTGGAGAAATCTTACGCTTTTGGGAATTATTTATGTACAAATACATATTATTTGATATGAAAAATCTTTCGAAGGAAATGCCCAAAATGTACGGATAGTGTTGTAAAGCACGCCGATACCATAAAATCAATGAACCTTATACTAAGAAGCCGAATCAACAAGCCTTAGCAACCACTGCAGTACCCTTTGGCTTTCTTTCTATCAAGGGCACGAATATCTCCTATGTTTAGGATACATGCACCGTTACCGATATTCTTGTAGAAAGTTTCAAGCGTTTGCTTTTAAAAGCGACTTGCATTAGTGCGCGACACGGAATAATCCACCTTACCAAAGGCAATGTATACAAATCATTAATCTACCGTTGTTACGTACTATATCTTTGTATACGGTATAAGTATCGAAGCGCGTAGAAAGAGTGTCAGTTTATCCACGAGCTTCAAGGCGATAGGACGTAATACGATAGCTCATCAATTTTACAGCCGACAGTGAAATCGTGGTGGACGCAGGAATTAAATAGAAAACATGGACGAGACAACCATCGACTCGATTTTTGCGGGATCATTAAAATCCTTGCCACCCGTTAGTTCAAAAATTGTTAGAATATTTACAAGCTCGACTTTTACCGGTGCGTAAGCAACATGCTGATTGTTTTTTCATCATCGGTATTGCAAATCTTTCATGATTAGTCATGTATAAAAAGTATAAACGATGATATTGATACGCATTAGATACGACTATGGAAAGGAACACATTGATGGCACAGTGTTACCCCAAGCTTAAAGACTATTGCAGGGAGAAACATGGATTGGAGTTTCAGGTGAGAATTTTTCTAAAACTTATTCGTATTACAAAGAACTGTATGAGGTTCAAATGTTATACACACACATATGCTATATATATATATATATATATATATTAACATACTAAAGCCAATACACTATATATATGTTTTAAGCATGACCTACAGACCTTAATGCTGAAATTGATTTTTGCTGCGCCTGGTACCAAACCTGGCAAGCCGTGCATGAGATATTTCACTGCAGTTGCAGAAACGAGTTTCACTTTTCACAAATACAGGAGCCAAGCATTAGAATTCGTGTAGTAAAGGCTCCGTTACTTTAACAAGCCGCTTCATGGCCTTGGCGAAGTTTTAAGACTGAAACATAAAAATAATAGCGCCGCAATCGGAACATTTATTTGCATATAATATTTAAAACCATAGGTAGTTGACATGAGATGGGGAGTACGCGACGAGGCCACGGATGATCATATGACTACGGAATTATGCATGAGAGAGATAGAAAATTGTCAGAGACTCTCCATGGGCCCTAATTTTGTGGTGGGTAGTGTGACATGTCCAGAAAATGAGATTTGCATGTATGATGATCAATACTCCTGCATCAAACCTCAAATGTGCACAGGTCTTCCTTGGACAAAAGTACGGATACCGTCCGATACCCACGTACGTACTTAGTTCTGAATTAGAGATGCTGAGAACTGAACTGGATGGTCAAGGAATGGACGTAGGTCTTTTAGATAAATGGTATAAGAAAGACAGTAATGCAGTACCTCCGACAAGTATATTACAGCCAATATCGTCGATCCTCAAAAATTTCAACAATAAAGTATTTAAAATCTTTTTACAGTGTAAAATTTAAGAAAGCAGCATTTTTAATGCGTATCTCTTTTCAGAGAATACCAAAGCTTCAGCAAGAAGATCAGGCCATTTGGTGGGATACTATGGTTAAAATGCAAAAGTTATTTCGAAAGGGTGCACAATCTTTGTTTAACACGGGAAAATTTGATAAGGATACGATGCATAATTATTTTATGTCCGGTAATTATAGCCTATTTTCTACGCGAAAACTATAAGAGTGGTAAAGAATACTTAATGGTAATATTGATGCAGTGACTGAAAGGGAGGTGATAAATGGCATCCTAAATGTCAAGAACACAAAGAATCATTGTCTGGCTTACATACGATACATAAATAATATCAATCTTCAAAATCTGAGAAAGGCCAGCTTATTTTTGGACATAGCTAATAGAAGTTTGGACAACGAAGCTTCAAAATTGTTGGCTAATTTGAGAGACGAAAGGCTACCGAATAAAATTGAAAGTACAAACATACAAAGGTATTTGCTGATTTTATGGATAGCAAGGAAGATAGTTTTAATAAATAACGTAAAAAATTTCTGCCGTGTATAGATACACGGTAGAATGGATCGGAAGGGAGGGGCTAGATCCAGAGGCGCACGGAGAATATCTTCAGCATTTTATTACACACTTTTATCGAAACATAGTGAAATTGGTAGATCGCGCAATGCGGAAGGAAGATAGTTCTGCCCAGGGACAGATTATAACCGAAATTTTACAACATTTGCACGCTTGCAATAATTCTGTCAAGGTACATTTTCCACTGCCTCAAAACAAGCTTCCGATAACTTATTGAATATTTGTAGGTCTTTCATGGCCGTGAAGATACCTTGGAGAAAATTAAGGCATATATGTTAGGAGAGAGCGACAAGCCGCTGGTCTTATATGGCGAAGGTGGTTGCGGTAAAACATCTTTATTAGCAAAAAGCGCAGGTCTAACAAGCAGTGCATGGCTTGTGGGCAAAAAACCAATTAATGTCATTAGATTTCTTGGCACAACTCCAGACAGCAGTGCACTCACACCAACGCTGATCTCGATTTGCCAGCAAGCGAGTATATGAAGTCAAGGGTTCTATCGCGTTCCATCCTTAAGAACAGACATGATCGAAATTAATTTTTGTCTTACATACAGATCTCTTACAACTTTATGTTGTCCTTCGAGGAAATCCCGGACGATCTAGTACCTCTCACCGCTTATTTTAAGCAATTGCTGACTTTAGCTAATGCTCAACAACCAATCTTATTATTTTTGGACAGCGTGGATCAATTAACGGGAGTGCAGGGTAATAAATTGTCATGGCTACCTACGAGACTACCTACGAACTGCAAGGTGAATAAAGACGTAATACGTTGGTATGCAAATACATCACGAGTATACCATTTTGCGCAGATGATTCTATCCTGCGCGGCCGAAGAATCGAATCCCGTGATTTCGCGAGACTATCAGCTACTGAGAAGGATTATAGATACGGAAGAAAATTTCATCGAAGTAACGGCTCTGGGCGAAGACTTGGCCATGGATGTGATAAGGTCATTGTATTATTGCCGTATTGCTCTTTTATACCTAATAGGATAATGTACTTTAAATTGCACTTTTAAGCGTTGGATTCAAAGAAAATACCCATTCCATTCATTTTTACAGAATGTGGATGAAGACTGCGCACAGAGATCTAAACAATTATCAGTGGCGTCTTGTCGCAAATGCTATATCCAAGTGTTCGTTACCGATTTTCGTAAAATTGGTATTTGCAGAAATTTGCAGGTGGCGTAGCTACACTAAACCGGCCGATACGCACCTGGCAAGTACAGTAATGGATAGTATAATGATGCTGTTCGAAAGAATTGAAAAGCAACATGGGAAAATTCTGGTGTTTCACGCGTTAGCTTATATTACTGCTGCCAAATCGGGCCTCTCCGAATCTGAGCTCGAAGATTTAATTTCGCTGGATGACAAAGTATTAGACGACGTATATCAGTATCACTTGCCACCGGTGCGGCGTATACCCCCGTTACTTTGGACCAGAATAAGAAACGATTTACCAAATTATTTAAGCGAGAGAGAGGCCGATGGCGTCAGTGTCCTGAATTGGTATCACAGACAATTTCGAGATACGGCCAAAGAGAGATACTTTAAAAATATGAATATGGCAATGTACTTTCATTCCATGATCGCAGATTATTACCTGGGAATATGGGGCGGCGGTCGACCGAAACCATTCAAATATACCGAAATTCAGAGACATAGGTAAATGTGTAAAGGGCGCTGTAGTATTATTAAAAATTCTTTAGAAATAATATCATTGTCGAGTGAAATTTATAGATTTAATCTGACAGACAAAGAGGGTGTCGCAGATCGAAAAGTGCCAGAGCAGCCTTTAGCGTTTTATTCTAAAGAAGGAACTATATCCAGATATAATTTAAGGAAGGTACCGTATACGATACAATACAAAAACATATAGGAAAAATCGATTACGTTTATCACGTATTCTTCTGTGCCATTGCAGTTTGGCGAATTGCCATTCCACTTGGTTAGATCGCGTCGTTTTAAGGATCTCTTTGAAAACGTTTTATTCAATTACGAGTGGTTACATGCAAAGCTTAACTCTTGTCCATTACAAGCAGTGCTTTCCGATTTCGAAGATACGTGCAGTTTTATTGACAATCAAAGCACGGTGAGGTAAGATATGGTATACGGTTTTATTCGAAACAATTTGAGTACGGGAAGTGTTTGTTGCGTTCTTTAGAGAGCTTATGCTGGTCGCGGACGCACTGAGATTGGGCGGGGCGATTCTGGGATCCCATCCTGATATGCTGGCACCCCAACTCATCGGACGATTGTTGCCAGAAATCGGTGGAAATGTAAATTTACGAATGTTACTTCGAGCATGCGATAAGGATGGTGCTAAAGACTGTGCTCTGCTTCCTTTATACCACTGTCTGCACACCCCTGGGGGACCATTAAAAGTAATGCCTACAAAAACCACACGTCTAACAGAACGCTATTAAACGATTTGTGTAAATCTTTTAGTATTCCTTGGAGGGTCATCAGTTTGCAGTTTTTGGATTTTGCCTGACAGCCGATTATCGATACATCGTCTCAATATCCAACAGGTTCATAACCTGGGATCTCAGTACTAGCGATATGACTAGAGATGTCAATCCTGGGGTAGAAGGTATGATGCAGCAATTAGTCTTGAGTCCGGATAATCGATATGCAGCGGCTTTTACTACTAATAATCAGGTACCGGCTGAGAATACGTCATATCCTGGTGCTGTATGGTACAGCAAGTTATACTAAAAATTGTTTACAGAGTGTCGTATTAAATACCTTAACGAGCGAATTTGTGATCATTGACAATCCCTTACCAGAGGAAGACTCTGTGTACGCGGTACATCTCACAAATCAATATGTATTTATTTCTGGTAAACTAGGTTGGTGCAGATTCGATCTGCGTGGAAATTTGTTGAGCACTCACATAAATCCAGAAGATTCCAACAAATGGCCCATTTTGTGTAAGCATTAGTCTTGTATTCCTACTTATTGTGCCAATGCGTGAAAGAAAATCCGTATATTTTTTCTATATTTAGATGTGGAATATTCCACCTTGGATGACTACAGAATTATATTTTGGTCAGGGAATATGGAAGAACCTGAGATGCTATTGCATACTTATAAAAAAAAGTGCTCTTTAGAATCATTTATGTTTCACAGGTACAATAAAAAATTGCACCTTGTATACGCGTAGCCATACATTTTTATGTATTTTTAAATATTTTTTGATAAATGTCATGAATATTTTTAGCGTAATAGTTTTCACTAATGACAAAAAAACCCTTTATGCGTGTACGAACGATATTGATCATAGAGTGACAAAGTACACAGCCAATGAGGCATCATATTATTGGGAGAAAGTTTTTGATATGCCAAGGGCCTATAACGATGACGTAGAATACCTGTTACAATTGAAATTAGACAGAGATCAGGAGATGCTTTTGGCAACGACTGGCAATGGATTCGTCGTGTGGTTCTTGGAAAGTATAAGCAATGCGTATGTTTTAATGTTACCAAATGGAGTTAGAAATATTAGAACCAGAATGATGTACTCAAATTCCATCATGGTCAGCGGCACAAAGAATTATGCAGTTGCTGGTGTAAGGTGCGATCTACGATTAATTATCTGTGATGTAGAAACTATCATGAACCCCACTGCCTTTTGCAGAAAAAGTTTATACGTCTGGAGTTTAGAGACTACTGATCTTGTGAAAATACTCGATGCCCACTTTGCAAGAATCATACAATTGGAGGCTCTAATTGTTGGTAATTGGAACAGTGTAGTAACATCTAGTATCGATAGAAGCGTAAAAGTGTGGAACATTAACAACATCTTTGAGCAAGTACATGTGATTGATAGGCACGAATTGCAAATAGATATGATAAGGTACGTGCAGATTTGCAATTGGGTCGTATAGTGTCCATTAAAAAAGCGGAACAAGAATATAGAATTGCTTAAAATAGCTTAGCAGGAGAGAGTAATTTAGCCACTACCGTAACAAGAGATTGCGTCGGAGTTTGGGATTTACAGACAGGAAAATTGATATCGAAATTAGCAGATAGTCCGTTGGGGGCAATCGTAACTCATGCCTGTATAACTCACAATGGCAAGTAAGTCAGCTTTCATCGATCAATACTATGTATAAATTGTTGCAATTTATAAACCAAAAACCTTAAAAAAAATTCTAGGTACATCGTTTGTACAGAATCTGGCAATGTTCTCGTATGGAACAGAATCACAGAACAGGTATTATTCAAGGAGGAACAGCACAATGTGAAGCAACTTACGTTAATAGAAAACTCATCTAAATTCATTGCGGTCTCGAGGCCTAATAATCCTGTGGGAGTGGAAACTATGAAAACAACTGCGACGCTCGTCTTGCGGACGGTTCCTGGTGTGTGTATCATTTCAGACGAGCGAAAACAATATTAAATTAACGCATACTATTTATAACAGACGGAAAGCTACTGTACTCTTTCGAATATCCTGTCAGGAGCCAAACAGGGACACCCTTCAGACACGTTGTGATAACTTGTGACGACGCATTCTTAGCGGTACCAGCGGCAGACAAAGGCAGCAGGGATTGTGTTTTAATCTATAACGCAACAGTAGGAACCCTTGTGAACAAAATACCCGTTAAATTGCCTGGTTTCAAGGTAAGAAAAAAATAATTATTTTTTATTGTATAAATACTTGGTGAAAATAATATTGTCATTCAGGAAATAATAGGCATTACTCCTATGCCGAACAAACCGCAGTGGATAGGTATTATTGGTTCCGACAAGGGTACAATTCTGGACATAAATAAGAAAAAATTTGTGCGTACTATCTTAAAGTGGAGCGGAAATATTAGCAAGGATGGCAAATATACTCTGTATGCTCCAAGCAGGTGTCGATTTTTTTTAACAGTATATAGTTTTATAATCGTCATATCACCGACGGTTGGACCTTATATTGCAGAGGTGGCCTTGAGCTTATTGAACTAAGGAAGGGTACCACCGTCAAGACGTACATTCCAAAAGTAGCGGAAGGTGTATTTACAGTGATATCGATGTTTAATCGTACGGACGAATATGTCCTCTATTACCACAGTGGACGAAAAACAATTAGGGTATTCAGGTAAGCGTATTCGATGAATCGAATATGACAAGAAAGGATTATATATTATTAGAATTGTATCGTATCATAAATCAATGTTACAGGTCATCGGACTGTGAAATGATAGCAAATTACAGGGTTCAAGCGGAACTAAGCGCCATTGATAGCACGTACGATGGCAAGAGTATAGTTTTAGGGACCGTTGATGGATGCGTGTCTGTACTGGCCATAGCAGATCCCCAAAAACCAGAGATGATGGATTATTTGGAAAGTGTACCTTCTCGCGACGAAGAGGTCTCTATTTATTGTTCGATCAATGTTTCCGTGATTTGTTACGGCGGTTACGAAGGTTACGGTGCTTTAGAGGAAATTGGGATTATTTTATAAAGTCACCCACACCTGTTTGAAGGTGGATAAATATGCATGATTATAAACACATAACAGGTTATGACATGCTTCTCTTTCTCGATGCGATCGTGTATATATTCACGTGTATACGTATACACATCCGCGTATGTAACAGTTATCAAAGCTTGCAATAGTAAGAAACATGCAAGTTCTTATTATAACATGAGCGTAAATATTGTCGAGTTATTTTTCTATCCAAGTTTGTATCTGTCAAAATCTGAACCTAAAAACTATTCAAGGTTGCAACGCGATTAATACAGGTAGAACTCGAGAAACATGTGGTTAAATGTGGATAGCATTCAAAACTCGCCAGAAGTAATTGGATTTTTGTATATTTACCTATAATATCATCACACAACTGCGGCGTGACACAATTCAAAACTTCACACCAAAACATTCAACCCTAATTTTCCTCAGTCTTTCGCTTAGAGAGGGATACAAGCTGGGTTTGTTCGTAGTAGTTACACCGAATACACTTGTTCGATGCACCGTCGTTTCTCTCTTATCACCAAAGTTACGTTTGTTTTACACATGAATTTTCAGCATTACGTCGAGGCACACGAGAAATGTAATTGAATGTGCCGGAAACAAAATTGTCAAGTTGGCATCACAAATAGGGAGTTTGGTGTATGGCCAGAAAGATGTAGACGCGACACACGCAGAACGGCCTCTGTTGTTTAGATTTTGTTCTCGCGCAAATATTTTCCTCTAGTACATGGGAATCCCTACGAGACCGATTGTTTCTTTTCTAACTGCATGAAAATTGCATCAACGGGGCATAGAATAATATACATCGTTTGACCAATGTTTTAGTGGAAAAGGAAGACAGAGAAGCAGCGTGCAGCGATAAGGTTTAAAGCTGCTGCACGAATCGCACGCGTAACGCACGATTTAACCACGATCGTACGTTCTTCGAATTTGACCGAAACCATCGAGGAGACAGATGAAAACACCGATTAGAGCCCATGCTCTCGATGAAATGAAAAATCTATTCACAAGGTAGAAATGTAAAAGTAGACGAGAGGCGGCTAGTAGAGTTCTCGTGAACGTTCGAGTTCAGTCGAATAAAGTCGTACAATCATAGAATTTATATTACATTTATTCCTGTCTTTTCTTGTAATTACTCTTATAATCTTTCTCCTCCCTTTTGCTCTATATTTTCTCCACGTTCGAAGAGTAATGGGACACGAGGCGCGTTCGGTTGTTTCTGGAAATATTGTTGCGCGCATACCCAAGTCGAAAGACGCTCGCTCTTGCAAAAATCAAGGAAACGTCTTTCCTAGATGACGTTACGCGTCGTTGCTTGCTTCGTACAAGAGTAAATGATGCCGGCTCGTGAGGTCGCGCGGTCCCCGAACACGCCTCGTGCCGACGCAGGCGTGATCAAGCGTAACGTTCGATTTTTGTTTACAAATACCTCCAGATTGTTTCCGTACTGCTATGGCCATATTTAAAAAAGGCATACGAGTCGCAGAATAATGACGATCGGCCGTGCGTAATTCGACGGCATCGCCGAATAATCGTAGCTGAGCAAATTGATTTTTATGTTTGTTAGTGATAGATGCGCGAATCGCGGATGTTTGCCGAGTACAGAACTGGTTAAAGAAATTGAACCGTTTCATACGGAATTAAAGTGTGATGCGTCTAATAGCGCGCATAGAAAATATCGTTACCGGTATGATAGCTATTTTATTCGCGCTATGTTGTCCCGCACATTTACTTTGATTTGTAAACAACTACTAAACATACTTGTAACAATGTAAAACTAAACTAAAACACACCTGCATCAGCGCGCGTGTATGAACGATAGTACCAGCATAATACAAGTACAGGAGTTCATTTAAATACAATGGGTGGCGGTCGATCAAATTTCATGCTGGATATCGTATACCTTGAATCATGCGTTCCGTACTGTTATAAAACGCCGCACGTACGACAAGTTATTAATATATTTTTCAGAAAAATTAAAAAATTTCTTTCCTCGATTTGAACTGCACCTTTTCCGCCAATTTTTGCTGCGGACGTGTTCGATTTAGTATAAGACCGATCTGATTTATTCGTGATAGGCTTAATTTGTTTCTTCGCAATGTTTCCATTTTTTTTTTCACGGTTGTAACTTTTGTTGTCGTAAGACCCCATTGTTTTCCTTTTTCTACTTCCCCTTAAAACACCGGAACTTTTGCAAGAGCATCTTAACTGTATCCATGTCTTAGTGCCTTTTTGGACTTTTATTGCATAGTACCCCCTTTCTGCTTTTGTTGCTGCTGCTGCTCCCGCTGTTGCGCCTGCGCCAATGCTTCTGTGTCTTTGATGTGCTTTTCGACCTACGAGAAATACCAAGTACAAAGCCTCTGCATTGGAAAAAGGAGAAACACCTCCCTTGCCACGAGTTTCTACAAAAGAGATTCTCACCACTTTTTTAACATGTTTATATGCTCCAGACTCCGTATTACCATGTACGTTATCGACTTTGTACGGAGGTCTGATCGTAACGTTGTCGAATACAACGATATTAACTCCATTCCACGTAATGTCTTGAATAGTCTTTGAAATAGTACTGAACAGTTTCTGTCCTTCTGGAGATACTCCGGCCTGCAGAGCCATTACCAGTTTCTTCTTTTCTTCGATTTGATTACGTACTCTTCTATTTAACTTTTGCAAATTAAGGCTTTGAGGTGGCTCACTTGTCGTAGGGCTAACTTCCCTCTTGACTTGGACCTCGGACACCAAGGATAAATTTACTATGTGTACGTCGTTCAACGACGGTGTGCCACTGGACGATGGGCATTCTGAGCGGATACGTTAAGGAATCCTTTTCGTTACTCGGTGTATAATGTAGACGTTGCAAAAATATCGACGTGCACTACGAGTCCCGGTTTAAATCGAATAGTAAGGTTATACCAGGTATCAGAACATGAGCTCTACCCAGGACTATTATTGGGCACTGGAAAGCGGCACAATAGGAACTGTTAGGCTCCGTTACGGCAGTGGTGAAATAAATAAACATGATAAGGTAGGATAATAAAAGGAATGAAAAATCCAGCATGGTTGGTCGAATGACGAAACTAACCTGACTTTCGTTGAACGTTCTGAGAATTTGGGAAATAAGCGACAGGCGCGATAGGCTTGCTGCGCGCAATGCCATCAGGGACGATAGAACGATCGTACGGCTAATATACGGATATCTATCATTGATTTTGGTAGGTATTTACACTGTGTCTGGTGGTTGAACGAACGACGGATAAGCGCTGAATACAGGTAACCTTTGGATTGGCACACTGAGTGGGAATTTTTGCAAAAAGGATACTCAGGATCAGCATTTTCGTTTGTGGATCGAATGCCAGGACCTCGCCTTCTATTTCCTCCTCGTAACAGGTTTTACAGGCCACCGTACTCCCAATGCTGAAACAATCGTTGGCGCCGGCCATTTTTCACCACAGACAGAACCGCGAGCCAGCTATCGCCATCTGTGCGATTTTTCGCCGATTTCAAAATCCCTTTTATCGATCATTAATTTATACCTCTTTCTCTTTATCGATGGTACGATCCTTTTCCCTTAACGCGGATAAATGGAAAGAACCTGAGCGATCTTACCTGTTATTTTCATTTCAAAATGCTTCGATGGTAATGTCGTTTCATGAAATACCCTGGGGTTTACGTGACAATCAGCGCGAATAAATATGCTAATAATTAAGAGGACTAATGAAAAGGAAAGTGTGGGACTTTATATTGTGACGATCACCTTCGTACGATTTATCAAAAGTATTCCTTTTACACTGTACGTTGTCTATTTCTTATAATCAAATTTTCCGCAGGGTAAAAGAGCATTAAATCATCTGAAGGGTACGAAAAGCAGGTTGAATTAGAGAATGTGGAATTAATCGTTGAATCAAATATACATTAATATTTTTTATCGCGAACAATGTAGTTGCATACGTGCTTCGCATATCTCTAATCGCAACGATGAATACTTCACAGCATGCGATTCCGGTCCTCTATCAATTGCTCCTCCGGTTTCGTCCGTTTCCGGGGCCACTCGGGGATGATCGACTTGGCGGGTTCTTCTTCGGTCGCGTGGCCCGTTTAGCTTTCAGTTTACAGTCACCGCTTCGCCGAGTAGCATCGTGAGATTAGTATAACTCGAGTTATGCACACTTGAGAGAAAGACGATCGTGGAACTTATGCCGATTCCAGACAAACATTAAGTGATCGAAGTGAAATGTGTCTGACGCGCGATGGTGATCCGATCGGTGAGATACATAAAAATAAGCGTCCCATAAAAATAAGCGTTACCGGGCTAATAGGACAAAGCTTAAAAAGTTTCTTGCTTACCGAATATACCACTTTCTTTTATCTTATGCTTTACAAAACCGCGCTTTTTTAAGATCAGTCTTACTTTGGATGATACACGTATTATTCGAATAGTGCGATCCATGAATCTTAAAAAAAATATAAACGCAGCGTTCGAATACATTTCTGGCCTCTGACACTAGTCTATGCAAAATGATATTAGTAAATCGATCATATCACGATAATAGTTTTTCTCGTGAGACGTATTTTTTAGTTGAAAATAAAGCGTCCCGTTTCCTCTGCAACTCATCCCGACAGGGTAATTCTGCAGGTACCCTGAACTAACATAGAAGTTGCCCAGCAGATTGTCCAATCATTCGCCTTCGTGTGGACGAATGCGACGGACGCTCACGGTCTGCCTGGAAAGATATTTTTTTACGCAACAACGGATGAAATGTAGACAAGTTTTTTCATCTTTTTTTACGTGAACCAGCCGCTGCCACACTTGCGTGACATTATCAAGTTAACCTTTATCGACATGCATCCCTTAAATGTGACATGTGATTTTTTAGATCACCGTCGTGTGCTCGCCTCATTAAACGAGCGATGATCGTGCAAACATAGCTTTGTAACATCTCTAATAGGACTGCGTTTTCACACTTTGCGCTCTGTAATCAAACGTTTCATTATCGATGCATATGGTTAATCATAAAGTTTTTGTAAACGTTGCCGGTCAACAAAAATACAGCGTTATAAAAATGTGTCAAACGTTTGAAGAACACTCGTGAATGCCGATAAAGTGATATCGTAGTAAGACGCACAAGAAACGTATGATTACCGGTAATTAATGCTTCCGATGGATACGAGAGACGATCAAAAAACGTTCGTACGTGGTGCTTACACAATCGCATAAAAAGAGGAATAACGCGCGTTAATTGAAAGGATATGCACTCACGTTTATACTGTTTATGAGTAAAGTCCCAATGGCGGACGATGGCCGGTGAGCTTATCAAAGTATTAAAGTGTCATTCGATAGATTCAACTTTGCGGATACTCCCTTCCGTCGTATCCGTCGTTTAAAGACCAAGGAAGGCGTTCAGCTATAAATGGTACACGAGCCTCTAAAGGATACGCAGTGTGGCTTCTTTTACCGCGTCACCCGTTCAAAATTCCAGAAATTAAAATAGAAAGCACGTTACATAACGCACTTTGTCATTGAAAAAGTCTCTATACAACTGCGAGGAATATGTTTTAATCATCTTTGCTTCTCGTACCGTGCGACATTACGATGGAATCGATGGAAACACCGGGCAGGTTTGCATTACGAGTTTATTTACCCTCTTTCGTTTTCCTTTAAAACTGGAGCACCGTGTGAAACAATTCGTAAACCAGATGAGTACGATGCGACGTGGAACGGTTTGAAAAAGTGCATTACAAATGTTGTTTTTTTTCTACGTTAACCCGACATTCGTAGTTACCCTCTCCCTCCCCGGACGTACTACTTGTCTTGCGTTCTATAAAACCGAAGCCCATCTAGTCGTTTATTCTAAACTCAATGGATATTGACTTTTAATTTGGCTGCCGCAATAACCCGAAAAGCGCCATTCATAAACGGCAGAAAATCGATATAAGAGTCTATAATTATTGTTTGGGAGCGTCACCGTTCTCGTTCCTAACGTCATTCCTTTCAGCGGTACCAAAAAATGTGTCTCTCGTGAGTCAAGGATTAGATAGGAGATCGTTACACGCCAAGTGTGTAAAGTTTGCTTCTAACGTAATTTACGGCTATCCAAATAAAATGAAGTATACCGAAATAAAGCATATAGACGAGTGTTCGTGACAAATGTGTCAGGTGCTCGAGATACCGCGTGCACTTGAATTTTCAACTGTACACGCGTATTTCACCACTTTTTGACCGTACTTTAGACGCGTCTAATGCGAACACGTACAACGCTAAGTCAAACGTCAAAGCAGACGGAGTTACTTAAAACTGCCGGTTAAACATATACCTGGCGATAATTCTTGTGCCGGTGAACGTAAGGGCGTCTCGTCGAACTTATACGTTAGATTATATCGAGTAGTACGACATGGATTTTGAAATTATTCCTTTGGTATATCGTCGACAATATCGTAGCCGCGTAGGCGGACGAATGAATAATCGAGGACCTCGGCTGACGTGCATATCAGAAGCCGGTAGGACCAAGGATAAAGTCGAGAGCACAGAAAAATTTTCCACCGCATATTGCTGCTTCAAGTACGCTTAATTATACGATAAAGATTTTGGGTAAACATTTGGCTCGAATTTCCCGTAAATTGGATTCAAACGAAACAGCTGTGCGAGATTAACATTGCACTCGGCGTCTAATTGGCCAGAGGAGAAAGAGCAAATGGAGAGCTAATTCGGATTCTTCACAATAACAGCGACGCTCCTCACCTCGCGTTCGTCCCAACATCCCCATTTGACACTATCGCGCTTTGCTTTGACATTGCCGAATATAATTTGGTAATGTTCGCGATAATGGGTACATTTGGGAATACTGCGCGAAGAAATAAGACCAAAGGAGGGATAGAGTTTTGGCCAGATCACGGATTCCTCCGCCGGGGCGTAAATCACTCGTAACTGCTCTCTCGCGCGGGTCGAACCAACATCTGAGAAAATATAAGCACGCAGCGCATCTTGTTTGCAGCTAAGGCTAATGGAGACGATAAACTACGTCGAGAACGAAGTGGTCATAATCGTGGCGTACCACTATTCGAGCGTCGCAAGGAGGAATCATCGGTGAATCGGAGTGGTCTAAAGCGTACGAGCTCGATCTTCGCCACTTGCCCGAAGGTTTCATCGTGCCCGGGAACTGCTCGTAATTCGAGGCCGGTACGGAATAAAATGATGATTTTTCTCTGTAAAAGCTGCATCGAGCTTCGTTAGAGGGCGAATCTTTGGGAAAACTCTGGAGCTTGGTCGCATCGACGGGCGCTATTCCGATCGCGTCGGTCGGAGAAAGCTATCTATGACCATTCCATAAATAGTATCGCGTATCGGCTCACGTCGGTCCGTGGTACCTGTTTAGGGGTATAAATTACGGAAATGTATATTACGGCGCTATACGCGGCAGGAGGAATCGGGAGCGAGCGGGCAAGGAGGCTGCTCGGCGTATGGTCTTCGATTTTCTCCTGCACGAGGAAATACAATCTCGTAATCCCCCCTCGAAGATGGAGCCCTCCCCGGACGCAGCTTTCCGTTATTTCGAGTACTCTCCACTTCCGTATTCCCTTCTCGGCCGGGAAAGAGGGCGGGCAAGGGCAAGGGCAAGGGCAAGGGCAAAAGGGGCAGGGGCAAGAGCGAAAGCAGGGGAGACGGCATCGAAGTGACGGTCGAAGATTAGCGGCAAATCGTAGGAATAAATGTCGGCGTATCGTTTCCCATGGTAGGCGGTGCATATCCGAACGATACGTTCCGACGTTGGAATCGACGAGGCAGAAAGTGCATTCGGATTTGCAAGTGCCGCTCTTGCGAGGCGTAGCCGTCGCACGCGCTCGGTTTAGCTTCACGCTCCCTCCACTTTCGTTCCTTATACATTTCGAGGAGCCATATCGTTTTGGAATAATGCGTACCACTCTTACCATCTCTGGCGATTCGTCAAATAGATACGAATCGACGATGTATACCGTATTCGTTTCTCAAGGCTTCGAGCTCGCGCTCCTTCCGCCGGGGTGATAATCCACCGATGCAGCTTCCATAAATAGTGCTTTATACCCGACACATCGACTTCTTTAGTCGCATCGTTTACGGTGTAGAGTCAAATCTCGTTTAGACACTATTCCGGTTTTTCAACAAGCCTCTCCACTTGTTTATAATATTCATCTCTTTCTACGGGAGAAAGCCCATCGTGCGAATCGCCACAAGAAGACCATCGTGTACATAATTGTACATCGATGGTATTGCGCAAAATGAGTATCGCGGTATTATACGAATTACGGTAGTACGGTAAATTCGAAGGCGTAAGGCGCAACATCGGTCCAAAGAGTGTTGAGCTTGAAAAGTGGATTGATGCAGCGATATGCGGCCAGTCCGCCGGACTATTAATACTTTAATACTTTCGTAAAGTAAATAATTATCCTCGCATATCCCGCACGTGGATACTCTTGGGCGTCTTGGGCCTGGTCCGAGGATGGTAATGGTAATGGTAAGGAAGACGGTAATTCGCGGCGTTGTTTTCGCGTCCTATAATCGAAAAATTTGCGAGTGACTTGTGCAAACTGCCAGCCGCCGTGTAGATAAACGAATGCACGAGGGATGTATCCCTGGACATCGTGCCCCGAGTTCTTTATTATCTCGCTTTCGTTTCTCATCATCGATGATTCGAGAACGCGCGATTACGCTTCCTTTGGCCAATAATGGAGAAAGACGAATCTCCGTGACATCGATTCCGAAATATTTCCAATCGCCGAGCTGGACTTTGAGAGCCAGGATTCTCCAACTTTTTGGTATTACGGCTGGCGGATCAAAGTTATCGAAGTAAGACCGGAGAAATGGATACGATCGATCCATATTTTTTCTAAGACGGATAGCGAACGCTGGAGATATATTCCACGTTTCAAGATAAGCGTAGAAAATGACTCGAGCTGTGGAACGCTACAGTTTAAATTTGTTAGGCAAACTTGACGAGTGGCAACTTGACGAGACTTGAAAGTGAAATAATATAAATTCGATGTAAATTTATGTAACATCCCTTGTAGCGTTGACGCGTACTTCAACTTTGTTTGTGTTTCAATGGTACATTGCGAAATAAAGGACTTGGTAATTTGACGACTTATCAGAGGCAATACCAGCCATTTGCCGCGTACAGCACTCGTAGAAGATAGTATCGGACTATAGGAACGTATAAAGCGAAAACAAACGTATATAATACGAGTGACCAAAGAAGATTCGATTTTGAACGTTTCCCCGCAGTATGGTTGATGGTAAATATAGCCCTCGTACGGACGAGATACGGGAATCGTTCGATCGCGGTTCGACGCGGAAAGGAAGTACCGACTGAAACCGAATCGGTGGTTAATGCAGAGAATCCACGTTGTGTCGTGCTTCAAATCCAAAGTGCCAAAGACGTCTATCCGATGTTAATGTAAATTAATCAAATCACTTTAACCATCCCCGATACTTAATACTTTAAGTCGCTTCTTTATCGCGTTACATTTCGACTCGCGAATCTTTCCCTTCTGAAATAAATTTACGCTTATCGACAACTTATCGCATAACCGTTGCATCCGTATACACGACTTTACTGCACGATATGTTTATATAAATGGATGTATGATCGATGGCTGTACAACTCGCACAGTTATCGCGGCTGTCCAACGTTGAAGATATGTCATTTCTCCGGACGATTATGCTATTACGTCATTGGCTAGGTTGAATAACGATGCTACGACATATGCCGATGTATCCGTTATAATGGCACAGTACATTTGCCGTATACGACTCTAGCAACGTCGTCCACGAGGTCCACCGGGATCGAATATTTACGAAAGATGCATATAAAAGTCGCCCCGTCGCTCTGCCCAGAGTACTTTGGGAATTTATGGGAGGACACTGAACGCCGCCGTACCGACAATTACACGCTACTACGCCTTTACCCAGCCAAATTCCCGCTAGCCCCTTCTCTACATCTGCTTACGATAGCGCTCAAAGAAATCCGACGAGCTACTCGTACATCACCGCGCAAAAATCTTTGCACACCTTTCGGTCCTTCCGCCAAACTCGCTCTGCAATATAAATCATTTCGAGCGATTTAATTACCTTTAACGCGTGAATGCCCCAAAACTCTTAAGCGCGGGAGTATGTCCCTATAAGGTGAACGTCCATTGCGTTTTTTGATGCCCGTCGTTCGTATTGTAATCTTAGGCGTTCATTGCATTCGTCGCTTTATTGCTGCACATTCCGCACAACGGTCTAACCGCGATTGAATATCTTGGGCTCATAACGGAAATATGATCGATGCACGGTAGATATCGAGGAGGCCTCGCTCGTAGAAATGTCAGTATTGAAATGGCATGATTTATGACCGACATTCGAGTTAATAATAATGCGTTACCGCGTATCGGTTATAGGGCCCAATATTAGGTCGCACTAGAGATATCATATATTCTTTGTTTAGGGGCAGAAGCATTGTGAATAGCAGGTTGGTCTGGCGCACCGAAAACTATCGAATTAAAGCTGAGCTCTCTCGTCGGGCGGCGCCATTTAAGCCGATTGCTAATCGGCCGACCTTTTCTTTTAATTCCTTTCTACCGCACCGATCTGGAATGGCTTTGATCGGTTTCCATCCGTTCGCCGCCTGCGCGGGACGATGTGTCCGAAATTGCACGTCGCGGCTGCTGCTGATCTTCCTACTCGTGGATTTGACGGTTCCGTTTGCTCCGGTAAACTAAAATATTTTTCCGATACTCAATCGAGCGAATCGAACGCATAATACATAGGTGCGATTATTAGTGCGACGGTCATGGGAAAGCTGGAACGTGCTTATAAACTAGAACGGTATTCAAATTATCCGAAGGCAACAAGTGGGATGAAAGAATAGAATTTTCGAAGGAGTGCCCAACCGATAATAATGTCGAACAAAAGAAAATTGTTTGGCATGTACAGCGAATGATTTCGCTCGAAGGCGCCCTTGTTGGAACACACGTGCAGCCATGCCGAATGAAACCAATATAACGGAGGATTACGACGATTATTACGATTACGACATCAACGAATCCTTCAGTTATTTCGATTGGACCGAACTGGGACCCGTCCTGGTCGTCTACTCCCTGACCTTCTTCCTCGGATTAATCGGTAAGTCAATCTGCAAAGAGCGAGGTACGATTTGACGCGTGTCGGACGTCATAGAAAAGGTCGATCAGGGTTGTAAGAGAGAATGGCGGGAATGGTGCGTAAATATGCGATTCGGTATTGACGGCGGAAATAGCCATTTGTAATATATCAAAGCGATATCTCCTTTCCATTATCTGCTTATCAGATTGCTGAACGACGATAGGGACGTTCGTTTAAAACGTCCGCCGTGCCGACACGACGATTACTTTTATCAGCGACTTCCGCGATCTTATTATTGTCGCGGGCCGTGACTCACGGCCCGGAGAATTGCTCGCGGCCGACTTTGGTTTTACGAAGAATGGTTTTGCGAAAACAAGAATGCGCTCGAGCTTTTCCCGGGCGCATTTTCGGAGGGCCAAAAGTTTGCTCCTATAGCGAGAGTATTGCATGGCAACCTCACGGATGCACTTTAACTCTAACTTTAAGTACGTAGCCCGGACATGCCGTTAAGTTTGCCGACGAGCTCGCTCCTAAGCAGCCCACTGGCTCCTTCACCGAGGAGTTCATGACCGCCTAATAAAGGGCTTTTGCCCAGAACGCGCTTCTCATCGACACGCGGCGCTATTCGACCTTATTTTCGACAAGTCGGCAAGTTAATTATTCCGTTGAGATCGCGGCATGCAATTTTCGTCATTCTGAAACTTCGCAAAAAATGGGCATTTATGGGCACGTTGGCTTAACCGAATATTTAAAACAAAAGATTAAAATTACTTCGTCATCGTATCAAATAGGTCCATTTCCTTTACGGGAAAAGTATTACGTGGAAGATCGTTCGTACAACGATCATAATTAATCTCGGGGACTATCGTCGGTCTCCGTTTAGGAATAAAACAATGCCGGAGTTAACGATGGGACACTTTCCTCTTGCAGGAAACGTCGCCATCATCGCCTCTACTTTATGCCCGAGATTACGACCTTTACCAGCAACGCCTACCAACGTTTTCTTAGGAGGTTTGGCAACGGCAGATCTTTTGCTCATTATCTTCTGCATTCCGGTTAAAGTAAGTTTTCCATCGGGCCACTTAAAAATTCATACGATTTTATCACCCTTTATCGCAAGATCGTAGCGCACCATCTTGTCAACGCTCGCAGTATTTACGCGTATCTTTCTTCTTCTCTTAATAATTGCTAGACGATCGCTCTTTATACGTAAGAATCAAAGAGGTCAATTTTCGACTTTCCATCGTAATAAGAACCGCTTTCTCGTAACTCTATACGGAGCACCATTTTATCCCGTTTGAAAATATTTAAACGGATTCTACCATTCCTGGTAGAAGTAGCGATAATACCGGTACTTTTTCTGGCAGTGACAACTAGTAATTTACGTGTAACTCTCGCACGCCGTGAAACATTTTCCATTCATCCTATCGAGTCCTTTCAACATTGTAGAGGAATGGCTCCAAGCTGCTACATTGGTCGTTCCTTCTGCTCCTGGGCCAACCGCACACTGTTAATTAACTTGGGTTTTAAACGAGGGCGGCCAATCGATTACTCGAATGGCAATCTGCCGCTGGTATTTTCCATCATCGCGCCAATTTAAATATCGCGTAAACATTAGTTGCTCAAATATCCATTGTACTCTTGACATTTTTGGAAGGATGTTCCATTTTTACGCATAATGTAATAGGGACGGAAATCAATTTGCGTTACCTGGATGGAATTGATAAGTCGCATTTCAATTTACATACACGCATACTTCTGCTATTCTCCGTTATTCGTTAAATATTGTCGGTTCTTCGAAGAGGATGACAAAGATGTCGGGGCCTGCCTCTAATTTTTTTTACGCAGTTGTGCCATAAAACAAATTGGCATCCCCGACTAAGGAGACGATTCATTTTTTCGAGCCAAACACCTTATTAACGATGTATTTCGCAAGCATCTATAAAGCATCGGTTAAGGCGCGTCGATGGGTTTTATCTTTAGCCTTGGCCATTTAAGTTTGCGGAACATAATAAGGGAACAGAGAGTACCGTCTCGATCGCGAATCTACGGGAACTCTCTGTCAAGCCGGCGCCGCAACGCATTACCCCGAATGAAAATAAAGTCAAATTGTGCCAAGTTCTAAATTTACGTATCTGAGAAGCAGTCTAGTCTGGGGGTGGCGTGTGTATGCGCGTGTGTGTGTAGGAGAATCAATTCTCGCTCGACCTCCTGTCAATTTTTCTTATTTACCTACACCGTTTGACCTATGGCTACATCCATTCGTACTTTCTACGATTAAGAAAGACCATTCCATTCGTGCCAGATATTCATCCTAGATTATTATCAATGTCAAACACTTTTTTCGGAGAATCGAATCATTCCCTCTCTCTCTCTCTCTCTCTCTCTCTCTCTCTCTCTTTTGGAATATCCACTTTTTATCTGCCGCATTTAGATATCCCAATAGTACGGTTGCGTTCAGAGATAAGATCCACTCTAACGATGTGTCGGATTGTCGTATAAAAAAGGTAGGATAAGGGAAAGCCCGATACGAGGGCGAGCACGTTCGGAGTAGTTTTTCCAACGCGTTATTGGCCTATATACGATGACAGTTTAATCCGATTTTTCCTACACGCTTCTTCCGAGCAGTGGTGGCTTATCGATAAGAACCATTTTTTTTCTCGAAAGCATAGTGGCTCTCGGCTGTTGGGCACACTTTAACCTCGATCATCATTTCACACCGCAGTGTCTCCTGAAAAAGCTCTTCGGAGGGCGGGAAATTTTATTCATTCTTTAACACTATAACTGGTTATCTGGGTGTACCAGAAGTGTCCATTAACGTAAAAGAATGCGGGAAACTCGGGTTATCGGCGCATCTTACAAAACTCGAGTTTTCCGGCGTAGTGGAGAAAGGGCGAAGGGTAGGAGGAACGACAAGTGAAGGCCGCGTTAACGGTTATTTATCGCACCGCGGGGAGGAATGGCTCATTCTTCCAGGGCTCTTTATTTTTGCCGGTAGGCAGGGTACATAAAATCGTAGCGGTAACGGCGTGCTTTGGCCAGGCCTACAAGAGAGAAATCGAACCGCGCCACCACTCCCTGCTACCGGCTAGCATTTTAATTTATAGCCACGATTTAAGGTTACGACCTCGGGAGGATTAAAAATCGCGCAAAGGTTACCTTGCTTTATCGTCGGCGCACCTATCGTGTCTTATTCCCCAATCTTGCTGGAGTTTTTATCGTAAGGCCGTAGAGACTTGTCCGAAACGAGTTTAAGAATTTAGCGCCCTACGGTCCATGATTACTTTGAAGTAATTTGCTCTTTCTCTCTGACAAACGGAAATAAACGGGCCTACTTCGAATTCTATGATGAATCGATCGGGGCTGGATTCCAAAGAGAGGCGTACGGTGCGATCGCACAAAGAACGACTCTCGGTACTTGCAACAGGGGGCCCAATCCTCTTCTTCTCTGGAAGGCCTTCCTATCGCAAACGAGGATGCCCCTAGTGGCGGGTGAGAGGCGACGCATCTCTCGTAAACACTCACGCGTTCTCCGATACCGTTACACGTACCTACTGCTTCTGAAGAAAATCGAGTGGCCTCGTCCAATGCGTCTAATGCGACGATGGATAAGTAGAAAAACGTCGAACAGATTTGATGGCACATTATTTTTTGTCGATACGCGTATAAAGCTTGGTAAGGGCGATCCTCGATTGTTTATACGTTTTACGACATCTCTTCGAGTGTTTGACGGTACCTGTTTCACACACCACGTTTACATTACGGGCACCCTTTCGAGACATTCCACATCGGTTTTGCAATCTCCATCCGGATATCGTATGTATAACATATAAAATACGAATACTTAAAAAGAAAACATCGCCTGGTGATCGGTGTCCGATCGTTTATGGGGCGCCACTACTTAAGAGCCGATACCACGTCCTTCACCTTCCTCGCACCGACCACCGAGCAATGTAATTTCTCCTTCGAACCTGCACAACTCGGGATGGCCGTGTTTGCGAAGCGAATAGATACGATTAAGATTGTTTTTCGCTTACACCGTGAATGTTCGAAATTCTTGTACAATGGTCTTATACAATGGTTTCAGGTTTACGACTATCTGTCGTCGGTACGGTATTTTAAAGCAAAGCAACGTCATTAGTGGTCCATTCCAATGTGTATGAGCCGAAGCGGAATTATTTAAAGATCCGCTACACTCATTTCTCTTTGTCGATCGGTAACTTCTGTTCATCGACCCAAGGTTTCGTGGTCTAATTAGTATTTCAGGGGCGGACCGAACGTTCATTTGTGCTTAACCTTCTAGCCGTGGATTAGCGTAGACGTCAAAAAGTTTCGTAGTTTCACTTTCGAGTAACTTCAAGCTCCTTTCATCCCCTTCTGCCAATCTGAGCCGCGATGTTCCAAGTTGCCCAAAGGCGTAATCCCTCGCCCTTACTGGACATTGGTCGCTGGTTAAATCGAAACCTTCCTTCTCAACCAGCTTTAATTTTTTTTTCCCCTCGGGACGTTGGCAAGTGTTGCTGGCATAACGACAAAGTCCATTGCCCGCACGTCGTCGTACATGACGTTTTGTTTTCTCTCTAGCCTCGGCGAGCGCATCGTGCGTACACGGGAAATAAAAACGGACTCGTAATTTATGAATCGCACGATAGATTTGGACCTATCGGTATGATCGTGATACGAGAATTTAAACATTTCCAGTTTCATCGACCGTTCGGCGTGCACATTCACGTTTGCAGTTTTGCTCCGTAGCGATGAATAACGTATCGTTCGTAGAACGTCAATTTCATCGAGGCTTTCCACTTTTTTCTCCTTCTCGTTTGTCAGTTCTGAAAAACGGCGATATAGGAGCGCCCGAATTCCGTCGACTACGAGTTCGTAAATACTTTTTCAAAATGTTTGTATCGTCTTAAGAATAAGATACGCGGAAGGATGTTTGACGGGCGCGTTTTCATAGCGTTAGGAAGAATCGAGGGTGATGGTCCGGCAAGTGATGGAAGAAATGATCAAGAATTCACGTTTCAGGTGCAAAAAGAGTATTAATACGAACTGCGCAATTGTGTATCCGGGCGTCGATTCGCGCTCGAACGGATATTAAGCGGATTTGTCTCCGGGTCGTAATGTACAGCGAAGGATAGCCGGCCGACGTTATTATAATGTCACCATTAATGTCAGCCGCAATAAGGTTGCTCCATTCGTAACGCACCGATACTAACCGCCTCCCGGTCTTGCGATACAGGATAGCGCGCAGGACGCGACATTTGTGTTAGGAGCAACCCTGAATTACCCACGTCGGTAATTCATAACATCCTATCTTCTCCCGTGTTTCTTTCTCAGTACGACCGCATACTCGAGAAAAGCTCTGCCATCGGGTCGACTAAAGAGGAGCTCGTCGTATAGCACGCTGTTAACGAGGCGATTCCGCGCCTCTCGCCCAATATCCATTCGAACGTGCGATCGGTTTACTCGCCTTTTGCCTTGCCGAGAGCTTTCGGCCGAAGACGGCTATGTACAGTTTTGATATAATAATTTCACGGTTTCTTTTTAGGAAACGTGGTGGAAGGAATGTTACAGCGGTTCTAGGTTTGAAATACGTCTTCAGGATAAAGTATAAATAAGAAAGGGCGGCACATTCGTCTCGCGTAGGAATCCACCCCTCTTCGATCGACGGCTTCCTCGAGCATCGTGAAATCCGCCGGTTGCGATTCGATCGGGGTGTAGATTTATTCGTGTCGGTATTGGCGGATGCCTTTGATCGTAAATCCACCGAACGGAGAGAGAGGCGAAAGTACAAGGTCGTTATCGAACGAAATTTTTTCTTTCCGTTCCCTGCGCTGCAGGACGTGGTTCAGGCGGATGCTTCCCGAAAGAAGATTTCGCGAGAGAAAGGCTGGAGGGGGGCGGGATTTGCGAATGGACGAGCGTCGTTCCATAAGAGGTAAGGAAAAGAGCATAAGCCCTTCCGACGTCCTTTCGGCCGTCCATCGCACGTGCGCGTAAGAGAGTCCGCTTCGGAATGGGTCGTGCGGGAAGCCGATGTTCGTGACAGGGTCGCCAAAATCGTCCAATCGTTTCGCAGACTGCCCGATCCGTTTTTCCAGATACTCGCCCTACCTTTCGTTCCACCCTTGCCCGAGCTTTAAGCGCGGCCAATCCTCCTCCTCGTATGCCTTACGACGCGTCCCGGAATAAATTACAATTGTCAGCCATCGGGAGTGCGACGCATAACCGTGCCGGCCGAAATATATGTAATGTCGTACGTTGCACGCGAGAGTGTGCATTGTTAAGGTACGTGCGCGCGATTACGACGCGATCGAACCGTCATCTCTTCTTCCGCGGCGAGCCTCATCGCGCACTTTACCCAATTATTTGGATATTAATGCCCGACCGTACTCGTCGTTCCGTTAATCGTCTCCTTTGGAAATCCGGCCCGATCGTTCCGTCCAACCCTCCGCTGTCCGATCAAAATAATCGGATACAAAACGGAGAATGAGCGAGCGAACAGATCGTTCGAGCATCACCCTTGTCGGATATGAGGAGAGCGCAAGGTCTTGGCCGACGGTGGGAGGGTACGCGATGGATTGTCTTTTCGGGAAATTGGAAGGTCTTTCCGACCAATCGGCCATAAATCAAGATCGTCTATACGTATCGATGGAGATACCTGCCGAGTTATGCGGGTCGCGTGCGCGTGTCGTTGGTAAACATCGTCATTTACCGCGGTATGCCTGCCGTATAACGTATCGCCTTACTTCGCGCATGCATCCATTCGAATCTGACCTTTCGAGGGAGTGTCCACCTATTTTCCACGTTTGCTGACCGCTGAAAAATCCGTGGAATGCAAAAATACTTTTTCCTCGGCTGTTCGTCGATCGCGACAAACGGTCGTGTTCTGCGCTTTAACGATCATCCCCTTTCCCGGCTGAACGAAGCAATAAATAATGCAGTGGCGGGATATGCTCGAAATGATCCGCCCGTCCGACGGAAGAAAAGATATATCGCGCTCCTTCAAACGTCTCGTCGAGAAATAGATTTATCGTACGATACTTCATTTATGGTCACATCGGAGGCAGAGGATAAAATGGAACGGAAATGGAAAGCCGCGTGGGTTGTTTTATGTATCGGTCAAATCGTGGTTATCCGCCAAAGCAGAATTTTATATCGGGGAATTTACAGCCCCACGCGATAAAACTACGTCCAAAGTAGATATCAAGATAGGTTTATCGTTTTCACGTTTTATTCGATCATCGAAGAATACGCCACGGATAGCGGAAAAGCCCGATTATCCGTAAATCCAAAGCCCTTTCCGATATCCTCCTTGTACCTTGAGCATGCCTCGATTGCCCTTCGCCTCCCCCCCCCCCCCCCAGAGGCCTTTAAACGTGGCTCTCTCTACTCGAGAAAATGTACTCTCGGTAAATCCGTCGAAAAGTCAAAGATCGTATACTCTTCTTATTCCGGTACCTGCCAGATTTGATCCATGGGCGAGAGTGCATTTGATCGTTGAGGCGTACGACGATCGAGTTTTGGAGGATGATGCGGCCAACGTCGGTGATCATTTTCGCGAGAGCGTCATTCGATGCGTATAAAGGGTATCGCCCTATTATCCCACGTCTCTAGAGGGGATCGAGTAGTTTCTTCGGCCGACTTACTCGGTTTTCCCATTTCGTCCGCAGTTTCGGTCGACGCGAGGCTCGACATCCTCCACCCTCCCGCTCGTCGGCCCACGCAGGACCGACGTCGCCGAATTGATCTGGGCTACCGTACATGAAGGACCGGCTGAGATTACGCTCGTCACGCCCTTTCGAATGCTCCCCAACTTTACAACTTATTTTCTCGCCACTATCCTCGAACTTGTATGTGTTTTTCCGGCCGGCCACGTCCGGATCCGCGTCAAAAAATCGTAACCCTGGCCAAACTCGTTCTGCCGGGAAGGACGAAAAGGTGTGGATGACATTTTGGCTCGTGACCGAGTTTTACGGCTTTTTATGGCATTTTTAGTCTAGCCTACACTTTCGCG
The DNA here is from genome assembly GCA_038496175.1 of Ampulex compressa. Lineage (NCBI taxonomy): Eukaryota > Metazoa > Arthropoda > Insecta > Hymenoptera > Ampulicidae > Ampulex > Ampulex compressa. The sequence goes on along the minus strand of JBCFXI010000096.1, from coordinate 149,949 downwards.
GCCGTGTCGGCAGGATTGGGAAACCGAGCTGGAAGTTGAAATTCCGATCGCGTTTGAATCACGACCGTTGGAAAAGGGGATAAGTAGAGGGATAATAGAACGGACGGCAACATTTTTTCAAGGCGATCCTTCATTGTCCCGCGAAGCGAGAGGCGCAGTGCGATCCACCGACAACATCCTCCTGCTCTCTGCTTTCCGCTCTTTTCTCGCCCTTCCGAGAGCTCTACGCAAGGCTCGTCACGGTCATCCCTTTCGAGAGGCTCTCCCTATCGCGTGCTGTTTTATTAGACGCCCGCTTCGGGTAGGGGCCAATTCACCAGGAAAAGTATCTACGCGATGAAGCCAAAATAATCGAGCCACTCGGTTATTTTTGCGTGGTTTGCCTTAGTTTCGGGCTTTGACGATAAAAATATAAATTTGCCAAATATGCACGATTACAAGAATGGCAACGATATACGAGGAATCTTCGCATCGCGTATACGTTGCCCAAACAAAATTTTGCGTGCTCCTTCCACGTACCTAGGGTATAATTCCCTTTACGCTCCCTGTTTCTGAAAGTACTCGAGAACGAGGAATAAGCTGGGTTTATTAAGCAAAACCCTGCAGGGTGCCGGTTGGAAATTTAATAACAGGAGGCTCGACGTGTTTTGCCGGCTCCCAAGTCGACACGCTCCTACTTTCTGCGGTAACATCTTCGCCTGATTCTAATCTTGGTAAGTCGTACGCACGCAGGTTAACGAATCGTCTTGCCTTCGCACGAGATTGCCTTTGCACGATTATAACTCGAATGCCCTCATCTTCTTTATTTACTTTTATTTCCTCCTGAAAGTACACGGCCCTTGTAATACATTTTTTCCTAGCGACACAAAATGTAAAGATATTCCTTTACCTCTGCAGGGTTCCCTTTTCTTTTATCAGAGAGATAGCCTCGTATACGTGGTTCATTCCGCGGCAGGAATTTCCTATTGTTGGACCACGCACGGCATTGCGCTCTCGAGGCGGGTTTACACTCCCCGCACTCTTTTCCCCTCTTATTCGCAATATTTGCCAATATCGTATATCCCGTCTGGCTCTACATTCTCATAATTCAGGCGTATCTCGTGATTTGGCGTAATACGCCCACTCGAGGCTTCTCCGCAGTCGGTGTGTAACGTGCATAGGTCGAACGACGCGCGTGCCCACGGACAGGCATTCCATCCATATGTAAGATTCAAGTTCGAATCGCTGCCCCCGAGGATGGGGGAATTTCCAACCGATAGGTACGAACAGTGCCGGCCGCTTTAAAATAATAACTCCAAGGCTCGAGCGACGGCTTAGCGAGCAATGGCGAAAATTAAGCGTGCCCCTTCTATCGACGCCCACGGGATCGGACCGATGCTCTCATTTTTCACTCTCGCCATTCGTAAGCCATACATTGTACTTCCGTCGAAGCTTGATCGCGTGCGCGCAAAATTGATGGAATATATCGGCGGCGAGTGTGGGTACGGGCAAGCGATCGTTAGACGATACTCGAAGCATCTACGATTTATTGGCCCGCGAGTCGATATGCGAGCTACGCCCAGGATAAACGTGGAAGGTGAAACGTTATGCAGGTTTGACGGAACGAAAAGTGTTTCCTGTACACCGTATTCTTCGAAACGGGCCGCACCTACAATATTTTTTCAAGCCGAAGCGCAAAACCGCTCCGGTGAGATCGTTTGAGCGTATGTCGTTTTAAAGGCGGGCTTTTAAGCGTACGCGATAGACCTACGCCTTTTCTCGTAAGCAACCAATCGGCAGGTTGACGATATCGGCCAAGACCTTTCATTCCGCCAGGCGTTTGCGATGTCGCTGAACGCGTTGGAAAACCGAAGAAGACCCCCCGGGCCTTTGGACGCGATTAAATTTTCAGGACACGCGGGACGCGACGGCTCATCCTGCGAAACGTTTCACGTTTCACGTTCCACGGGGAGAATATGGAAGGTCATGGAAAAAAGCGAAGGGCGTTCGTTAAAATAAATAGCGGTGGTAGGCAGTGGCGCGGACGGCCTTCGGAATTCCTTTCCAAGCCCCGTTAGCCCCACTTTAAAAACCTAATTACGGGAGCTAGACAAATTCCAAGGACTCGATGTTGCGGAACGAGCTGCTTTTCACGCATTATTCCGACGCGCCGTCGATGTCAGGTTTGGTAGGAATTTTGGACGATCCGCAAAGTAGAAACGCGTATATCTCTATAATATACATCGGATGCGCCTAGCATCGTTAAGTAATAGAATCAAGGCAGAATATGATACAGGCCCTAGGTCCCTTCGATCCTTCCTCTCGAGACGTACAAACGTCCGGTCGCTTATGGAGAGGCAGTGTACTCGCACGTAGGCTATGCGGTGGTTTTTAATCGGATAATTGGTCCAACGATACGTCGGTGGCGTTGGCTTCGACGCTCGAGACACGTTTCGTTATTTTTCTTCTCGGTCTCCGCGACGGGGAAATTCATTCCGTCTCTCGTCCGACAAACAAATTCGTCGACTCGTGCCTCGCTTCGAGTTGTGCGTAGGTGAGGGTTAATCTGGCTTAATGGAAGTATCGAGCGTGGACAAAAGTCTTGCCATCGTTTCGACGTCCAATGTCGAGCTACCGGACGCTCCTTTTCCACCAAGAGTTTCGGTCTCCGTTAACGTTTCGTTTCTGCTTAATTCCCGAATGTGTCCCAAATGCCGTTTCAATGGCTACGCCGCCGTAAATTCTCATTAGACGGAGGAAAATATTAACTCGGCTTCGTCGCTAGCAAGCATCGTAATTTTCTTTATGGCCTTCCCATATCGAAGGTACGATAGGTGACAACGTTAACGAGATCGATAAGGGTGACAATCGACACGAGACTTTTCCCGAAATATTCGAAATGGCTCGATAAAATATTGGACGAGCTTTGCCTTGCTCGCGCGATGCAATCCGATACCGCGGTGTTCGACACAATTGAGCTCGTCGCGTCCTTCGGGCAGCGTAAAGCGTAACTCGGTTAATAGCCTTTTACGTTCGCGAAAAGAAAGATAATGCGGTATTAGAAGCGCTGGTTAGCATCAGAATCGGCAGTAGGTATCCGTGCCTACTAGGTTAGACCCATTTTGCTTTGCGCGCATCGTCCGTGCACGCGCACGGATGTCGTCGAGATCCGATATGTGGATGGGACATAGTTGGGAGTAATGGTCTCTCGTCGTCAACGGACTCCCGTGCGAATCCTCTACGTGACCCTACGGCGCTACCTTCGGGTTCGAGCATTTGATCCGCGAACTTGGACGTTTTATCTCGATATCACGGCCACCGGATTCGCCTTGGCTTGGCTTGGCTTGGCGCATTACCTTGGCAACAGGTCAAAAGGTACAAAACCCGAAGGAACGTGTCGCAGGTTGGATGGCAATTCTCCGCTCTCCTCGGACTCGTACTCGCGCCGCCCGCGCGGCAAACTGGATTATTCTCGAAACTCCGGGAAAGCTTTGGCTCTCGCATATTCTACGTCGTTAACGCGTTTCTACGCATTCCCGCCATTTACGCGGATATTCGAGCAATTACCGTGCCCCCCGTCTATTTACACCGGCAGCCGCGCATTCGACGTTTAAGGCCAAGCCGGAGTAATTGCGGGAAGAGGATCGAATCGATTTAACGATTAATACGCGACACCTCGATTATCGTTGAGACTTTGATAAGAAAACGACGACGTACGTATCGAAAGGACTCGAAATATAAATAGAGCGAATCGGGATTCGTTCGCGGTGTTGGCCTGCAGTCTAGCGTAGATCGGCGCGCGACTGGCCGGTCCGCCCGAAACGATTTCCTTACCGGCTGGACATTCGCCAATCCCATTTACCCTTGCTTCCGCAAATCTCCATTATTGGCCTTGCCGGCATTGGCTTCGACGGTGGCCAGCATCTCCGCGTTACCGGGCCTCCTTCCGCGGTTCCTCCCTCCGGGGGGAGAGCCTAGGGCTCCCCAGGGCCGTTGCTCTTTGCCGGATAAATTCGAAGCCCGGACCGGTCGCTTAATTGGCGCAGGAACGGAAAGGCGGGCTTTCCTGGGCTCGCCAGTCCTCGGCGTGGGACCTTTTGCCATTTCCCGAAAATAACTCGCGGTAATCGTGCTATCCTTCCTCGACATCCATCGTCTCGTTGGCTGACGGACGGCAGAGCGCTCGCTTTATAGGGGACGCCGTTCCTTCGTTTCTCGTTCGAACTGCAGGGACTTATTCGAGAAGCTTTCCTCGCACGCCAACATGGCTGTATCGTTGTGGTAAATCCCGACGTCGAGGTAAAGCCTGGATGGATTTGCGCGATAACTGCTTGGGTGGGAATTAACGTCGCCAACGCTCTCTTCCATTCGGGACCTGACTTTTCTAGTTGGACAACCGAGAGAATGCGCCTTTTATTCTACGTCTTCGACGACGACCTTTCGCGGTTAAGTGCCAAAGGATCGAGCATGCCGGTCGATTTAATTCCCTCCCAAGTGGAATTCTGCCCGGAAATGCATCTTGGGGAGAAGACGCCTCGCGTGCTTATACCTCAGCGCCAAGATCTACCGTATGTTCGTATTCCTCCTTATCCTTTACAATCCCGTAGTTCTCTTTATCCCTTATCGAATTCCCTCTTTATCTTCCTATTTCCCTTCTGCCCCTCATTTTTGACGTTCATCCCAGCTCCGGCCAGGTCAAAGAGTTAACGGTATTCTTAGGCGGCACGGACCAGGTCCAGGGCGCTAATGGAACTTTCTTTGTTGCAGATCGCGAAGCTGTTCTCCTACACGTGGAGCATGGGGCTCTTCTTATGCAAATCGGTGCATTACATGCAAAGCGTCTCGGCTATATGCTCGGTCGTTACGCTCACCGCCATGTCGATCGAACGGTAAATTTTAGCGCCAATACGCTCCTTAACCTAGAAGCATTTGAATTATCGCCTTCGCCAAACACGGCACGCGGTTGGGATAAACCTCCTCAACCCTTCGGATTCAATTTTTTCCCGCGCAAACGCGAGCGAATCGTTTTTCCAGGCGCTCTCGCGCAATCGTTGCAGAAAAATCGATTCGGTCAGATTCGGACGAACAAGCCGATTTCTTCGTGATAATTACGAAATTATGCGGTAACCTCGAAGGCGTGAAAGAGGAATTGAGGAGGAATAAAGGCGGAGATGGAGTATACCCGGCACATCTCGGATTTCTCGCTTCGAGCGACAGTCTTCCAAGCTTTTAATTCTCCTTGCGGTACGTAAGACTTACGATCCTCGGAAGGCACGGCTTTGAGATGCGATGCGTCTCTCTATTTATTAATTAAGCGTCTAAAATGGATATTCCTTGGAACGTAGTCGGCTCCTTCCTGCGTTCGTTCCTCCTTCTTCATCCGCCGAAAGTCCTACGGAGCTTTTACATTTCTTGCTGGAAATTTCCAAGTGTGTCCGCGAGTGAGGGAATAAGAAAATGGCTCGCCTCATTGAAAGCCCGTGGCTTGCACCGGGTTGGCTCGATCTTATTATCCGCCTTATCCTACGGTCCGCTCGAGAGCGATGCATTTTTCGCTCGGTGGCTGGAAACTCTCGCCCGTTTATTAAATCACCCTCGACTCGTATTGGGTGGAAGGAAAATAGAGGATCATTAGGAGAAGCTTGTTTTCGGGCTCTAAGATGAAGGAGACTTCCGAGAATTTCTACCCGTACGCATCATCGCATCTGCTCATCCCTATTGTCTTTCGACCGCACGTCCGGCAAAATGTTGTACGTTTCGTGAATCGTCCAATATTTTGCTTCCAAGTCCTTTGATTTTACACGATTATTCTCCTACGGATAGCTGTACCGCGGACAAGTCTATACGTACGCGCTTATTTACTCTTCGTCCAAACATGCGGACGTACGTTCGCAAAAAGCCGCAGCCAACCGACTAGCATGCACGAGGAAACTTTCGCGGCTTGATTCGATTCGCTGCAATTTGAGCAAAAGCGCGAACGAACGAAATGACGCAAGGAAATCGATAGGTAAGCGCGAGGAACGTAAATAAAGTTTCAATTTCAGCAATTCAGCGAGATACTTATCAGATTTCTTTATTGCCTACCAGACGCGATCTCACTTTAAGAATTTTCTCGGCAGTCTACCGTCGCAGCGCGAACTTGTTTGCTTATAATAATCGAGATGCGACGGTGTAGTCGTTTGTCCAGCATACACCACCGATCTTTTACCGTTTGAACGGGAAGCACGACTCTGGTTAGCCGAGTAAATTGCACTTTCTTTGTGCAACGAGCATCCAGATTGATCCGACGGAAAGGTCTACATTAGCCGACTTTAAATCCCTGAGAGGATCCGTTCCATGGTCGAAGCCGAAGCAGATTTCTCGAGACCGTACGTTAGTCGGCTTAATTGGGACTTTAACGAGCTACGGCACGGCAAGCCGGATATCGTGGTGATGACGTGTAAATGTCAGAGTCATATTTTGGTACCTTCCGCCGGTTATATCGCGCATAACCCTGGATCCAGATCTCCGCGGGCCGGCGTAGAATTTCGGCACAAATGGCACGACGAGCACGAAATGACGTTCGGCGGAGGATTGACGAGAAGGGAAACGATCTCCGCAAATCTCCCTCCTTTGAGAGCTTTCGTAAAAGGCAACGGCCAAAAGACGATGCGCACCTCGAGAACGATGCTTTGCCGTCCGCGAGAAAGATCTCTCGGTCCGCAACGTCCGGTCCGCCTGGAAAAATACTATCCTAGAGACGACGCCTTTAATCCCTCAGAATCGACGATCACCTCCGAGTAACCTTTCGTTAACTCCCTTTTCGCCTCGATCCATTCCGAAGGAAAGAACGATCTTTCCTTACGATCGGCAAATGGATTCTCTTCGGTTTTCCCTCTCCCTCTCTCTCTTTTCTCGGCGAGAGACGCGCCCTTTACGAGAACGAGGTGTAAGCCAGAATGAGAGCGTCGGAATGGAGAGCAAAGGTGGACGATCGATAATCAAGATCGGGTAGAACGTCAAATGCTGGTATTGTTTCATCACCGTTGCGCGGTGTACCTGGCTCTCGTACGCGTGGCCAAGCCAGAGCGCACATCTACCCGCAGACCTGTCCCTGTATAATGTACTTGCACAAACGATAACACCGTTGTCCCATCATTTGCATAGCGGCGGATAATTAATCTATTGTGTACGCCTACTCCGCGGGCCCGTATGCTCCCGCTAAAACACCGCCAAACGCCCACCGCGCATCGTTAATCGAATCTCGATGTATGCCGACATAAACACTTGCCCGAACTTTTAAACTCGTATCATCGCGCGGATCGGATTATATCCTACTTGGATAGCATCGGATTTACCCCATAGACGAAAGTGAAAGAATCGATTTAGAAGAAATCGGTTCAAATCGCGTCCTAGAAAAGAAGATGGATATGCTTCATTCGAGCTCCCAGTCCTTCGTTCGACACGGTGCTTTGCGAAGCCGCGATCTCGGTCTTCGTCTTCTTTCGTACTCGCGACGTACGTCGATGTACGTACCTCGTGGACGCGCGTACCGGGCCAAAAGGCTTTATCGCGACGTTCGCTCTCGCTTTATTCGGCAACTCCGCGCAACAAATAGACGGGGGTGTCGTCGAGGTATGAACGCGTCGAACGATGTTTCAGGTATTACGCCATAGTTCATCCGATGAGAGCTCAGTACACGTGCACGATAAGTCAAGCTCGAAAAATCGTCGTTATAACCTGGGCCGCCTCGTTCTTGCTGGGTATCCCGATAATATTCACCCAGGTACGTATCGCACGAACGCTTTTCCATTAACGATATACCGAATATGAAGTAGCTGCCTCGTGGCCATTAATGTCTTCGTCGCAGAATTAACGGGGGCACACCGTAACATTTATTTTCTCCTTAATGCACCGAAAGGGACGAAATATGCGCGCAGCTGGTAGGAGGATCAAAAGTCCCTTAAACCTGAATCGCTGATTCAACGTTTAAAACTTTTCGTACGATTTGCGCGATTTTTAAAGAGGAAGAAGAGCAATTTTACGGTAAAGCAACGCCGACTTCGTTTCGCGCACCGTCGGGTACAATTGCGAGTTGAAATGTTGAAGGAAATATCGGAGAAGTAAAAGGAGGGTTTCGAGAGTGGGGAGGAATCGAGCTGAGTATCGAGCTAAGAAGAATAGTAGAATTTTGGGCGAAATCAAGTCGGTCGCGATTCGTATGTCGCTGCGCGCACATTCCCGGACGATGATTATCGCGGTAACGGGGCAATCTTCGTACCTGGCGAGAGCTCGCGAGCCGGTCGAGGGCCTCTCCGAGCGAAAGGTAATATCGGGGAGCGGCGGGGTTCGCGGGATCCCTCGGAGACACGAGCATCGTAACCGGAGAGGGTCCCTTTCTTCCTCGGCGAAAGCGGGCCGAGAAGGAGGGAGAAAATTAACGAAGTACGCCGGAGAACGCGCCGTGCTCTTTATGGCGGCATAAAGTAAACGGCGCAAATATGGCGCTGAAAAATTGGCGGTACGTCTTAGGAAATAGCCATCGCCGTACGTAAATGCATCTTCGAGCGCTTAATAAACGCGGTCGTAGGGAGGCGTTAAGAGAGATCGTGGATTTGGCGGTACAAGGAAACCTGGAGAAGGTCTATCCCGGACACCAACTTTACTTCGATGGTTTTTCGCTCTTTCTTGTCCCCAGAGTCACAAAGAGGTGGGCGTGAGGTTCATCGCGTATTGGTGCGTGCGCGACTCGGATGCGGGACTTCTGTGGCAGGCGCACGAAGTCTACATGCTGATACTGGTGCTCGTACTGCCGCTCACGGTCATGGCTTTTTGCTATACGGCCATTTGCTGGGAAATCTGGCGCGTCATGAAGCGCCGATATCACATGACGTCGCGTCACGCGTAAGTCTAACGAGCGCTACTTCCTACCTCCGTCTATCCTCTACCAAGCCCGAAGGATGTACCATCGTACTTTATCGGCCAAGCTCGGCTACCCTTGATTTTCATCGACGCAACTTCCATCTCGGAATGCTCGTCGCTCCCTCGGCTCGTCGACAAGAGTATCCGAGTTACGGATTAACGGCGTGGAATCGAAGGATTGGAAAGCCAAAACGCCGGATCGCCTTAAATCGCTCCAGGTCGAGATAAACGGGAAATCCGTTGAGCTTCGAAGCGAGAGAGGCTTTTAAGAGGCTCCACGCGCCGATGTGCTTCTCTCGGAAGGTCTACCGAAAGAGACCACGGAGATGGTTTGCTCGAAATAACTCGAGAGAGGTCGGGGCGCGATAACCCGTTAAAATCGGGACGAGTGCAATTGCACACAACGGATTCGACGCGGTCTTGGCGGCACGATCGCAGGCCTATCGCCCTCGCGCTTTTCGATCGGACACGTGCCGAGCATTACTCGATCTTTCCCCAACCGGTTCTCGGTTCGACGATCGGTGCCCGAGAGAACCATCTTTCCGTCTCGTTTTGCACCAACCTCCGCCCCAACGGATGAATCGATCTTTCCGCCGTCGCGATCGAGCGAATTTCGATGAGAAGTGCCCGAGAGTCGGTCGAGCTCTTTTACGCAAATGCGTTGGCGCAAAGTTGGCACTCCGCTGGAACCGCCTACATTCGATTCGGTACGAATCGAAATGCCTGTCGGTATTTGCTTTGCGGGTAGAGCAGCCATCGATAGCAAAGGCGGGCTGTAAACGCGTCCTGCTTCGAGACAAAGCCGGTGCCACCGGCTGGCCGAATGGAAAGGAGTGCACTCGGTAATAGCCCTCGAGGGCTGCTTTGGCGTACGTGGATTTTTTACCTCCTCGCTCCTTCCCCCCTCCTCCCCCCAAGTAATCCGCTTCGAGAGAATCGCGAGAATTTGGACCTTTACCAAACCCGGTCTTTTTATTCTCTACACTCGCACGCTCGGTTTTCGAACGCTTTCACATCGCACTGCGTCCCACGACGCGCTTGGCGGATAGAGAGATCCGCGAGTATTCGGCCGGATGCAGTTTCGGTTACGCTTAGAGAATCGTTTAATCCAGTGGCTCGATCCAGTCTCGAATCGGGTCGCTTTAAAAGCGGCCTCTGTTTTCAGTTGCCGTTTCATTATGCCGCCGCTCAGACTCAGGTCGGAAGCTTCAACCGCATGAAAGTGGATACGGACGGTTTTAATCGGCCAACCTATTCCTAAAAGCCTCCACTTCTCGGAGCTAGCGTAATTTTGCTCGAATCAAACGCAGGAAAGTACGGACAGCTTTGCGACGAGGGTGGCCCGTACGTTCTCTTTTAATTCGTTCCAAAGGTACGCTGCGCGTATGTGGGCTCTTGCGCGACGCTCAAATCCGGGCGTTATTGGCGAAAGTCTTCGAAGCGCCCGCTTTCGCGATTAAAAAGTTTGACGTCAAACGATTCGTCGCTCGCCGCTTAATCGGGTGCCACCGCGGAGCAACGAGAAATGCGCCGCGCGTTCCCACGGTTTACGTAACGGCGCGTAACGAGATTTACTGCCGCGCTCCGGCAACGTTTCAACGATCCGTTTCTGTACCGCCAAGTAGCCGCTTAACGATGATTCGTGCCAAACTATTTCCAGCGGTCTTTCACCCTTTCGCGATCTATATTTAGAGGCGCATCTTCGCGAAAGAGAAAGAAGGAACAAAAGGAGGGAAAGTAAACGTTGCGATAAAGCGATGAGAGATCTTCGCGAAACGCGCCTCCGGGAATTTAAGCGAAACGGAATTGTCGACGAGTTATTTCGACCATTCCGAGTGGTAGTGGTCGTCAATCACGTTCCGACGATCGAAAGCTGACGTGCCGAGCATGAAACGGTCTACGTCGCCGTCGAAGATGAAGAGTCGAGTCGCGTAGATTTGAAAAAATTAATTTGGAACGAACAAAAACCTCCCTTTCCCTCGTTGCAGATTAAATCCGAGCAACGTCGACCTCGAGTCTATACCGATGACGCAGAGGGGTGGCAAGGTGCGAAACGGACGTCGCGCCTGTCGAGAGGACGGCCAGACGGAGGAGGAGTCGCGAACCATGCAGCAGGTTAGCCCTCTCCGTTCCCTCTCCATCCATTCCGAGATCCATAAAGGGTCGGCGAGGCCGAAAGCCTCCGGAAAGGATCGCGTTGCGATTTAATAGGAGTCGAGGAACTCGTTCGAGTTTCTTCGCAATCTCGTGCGCGCTCGACCGGCGACATTTGCAAACTTCCAGTAGATTTCGAGCGACTTCCACCCTCCTTTTTCATGCCGCGAAAGTCCTGCGCTACGAGCATTATTCTCGGATAGAGGACGTTTCGATCTTCGGCTTTGGCCCTTCCATTCGTCGACGACTTTTCCGATTGGCGCGAGAAACTTTTGACGCCGATAAGCTAAAATAGATAAAACGCCGAGGCCGAAGCCGTGCCTTCCTATGCCGTAAAAGTATATTGCGCGACAGGTGGTGAAGATGCTGGTGGCCGTCGTAGTGCTTTTCGCCATCTGCTGGGGCCCGATTCTCATCGACAACGTGCTAACCGCATACGGCTATCTTCCGCGACAGAAGTCCGGGACGCAGAAGCACCTCCACACCGCCTTCCAGCTGATGGCCTATTTTAACAGGTACCGCGCAAACCGCCCCAACTAACCGGCCCATTTCGTCCAACTCGCGACCATGCGCGGAGATCGCTCCTTCGGCTTCGACGCTCGCCTCACGGACGATCATTGCCATTTCTTCTGTTCCACGCGCAACCGATCTTCTCGCGCGATTCGCAAAATTCGCGAAACGTTTTTTTTTTTTTTCATCGGACGCGCTTCTTCGTTTTGCCATCGCGCCGCCAACGAAAGCACCGTCCGTGTCGTTCTTCGCGTCCACCATCTCGACGAGTGGGAATTTCTAGGCGGATATCCCGAATCCTCGATTCTAAACCAGATCCGGGAGCAACTCTCGAAATGCCAAAGAAGATTTCTTTATCAACGGATCGTAGCGCTCGATGCGAATCGGAAGCGACGCGCTCGGTGCTGATACGCGAAAGCGACCACGGGATGCGCGCAACTCGACGAGCGAGTTAACGAGCCGACGTCGGAACGGCTCTATTAGGGTTTAACGGCTCCGTCGCCATCCTCTACGCGGCCCACCCTCGACATCGACTCTCTCGTTCCGCATCCGACCTTGATTACGTCCACGCTCCACGCGGCCGGCGATGCGCGCCCCTCGTTCCTCGCGTTTCCTCTTTGGGCGCGAAGAGGCATCTTCGCTCTCGAGTCTCGACGCGGCTCCTTCTTCCCCTCCTTCGCGTCCCTCCGACCTCGGAGCCGACCTTTTGAAATATAGACGCGAGAGACGCTCCTCGGCGTTGCCCGGCCAACTTATCTTTCCCGAATTACGCACGGCGAGCCCCTTGGCCCGTTTCTCCGATACGCTCACCCTCCTAGTTCTACTCGGCGTTATCCGGTGAAGCGCACGCCTCGAACCGCCAAAGGCTCGGAATGCGGATCGATGTTGTGGCGCGCGGTGGTTCTAAAGCGCAAATTGAAAAACCGTCGCAAAGCCCGTTGCGGAATGTAGCGAGGGACAGACGCGAAGGAGTTCCCCCTCCGGTCCTGCGCTCCGGCACGAGCCAACCTTCCGAACTTTGACCGGAGCACCTCCGATTGCAGCTGCATCAATCCGATAGTGTACGGATTTATGTCGAAGCACTTCAGGGAGAGCTTCCTGGCGGCCGCCTGCGGAGGATGGTGGACCTACTGTTCCAGAAAGGAGTACAGAGCTCCCGCAAAGAGGCACCCGAGTCTCAGCCAGACCAGAACCACCAGCGTGAGGTACGTTTTTTGCCTCTGCTAGGGTCCTTTAGGATAGCCACCCGATAGAACCACCTCGACGCGCCTCGAGAGCTACTCGCTCGCTTTCCCCGTCGAATCTCCCCTTCCCCGTCGAATCGGCCTGGACCGATATCTTCGACCACCCTGCAGCGTCGATGCACGAGCGCGCCTTTGCCGAGCTCCAGGGTGGTCCGCTCGATGGACGCTGCCATTTCCTAAGCTCCGAGTCGACGATCCTGCCCGAGTCGGCTCTCCATTGCTCCGGCTCCGGTGCTCCGAGATCGATCTTCGATCGATACCTTCGCTTCGTTCCTTCGCCCTCGATCTTCTTGCCGGTGGATTATTGAAATCCGTCGCGGTTTCCAATCCATCGCGTACCTCCGCAATACTCGCTTCAGAATCGCTCGCACGCTTCTTTTGCTCAAATTGCTCCCTTCGTCGGATAACCAGTTTATCCAGATACGAGGAGCGCGACGCGGGCTCCTCCTTTTATCTCCTTTGCTCGATAGGATCGCGAGCGCCGTAGAGGGACCCTCGAGAGTTCGACATCTTACTCGATCCTTCCCAAAAGATTCGCGATCGGAATAAGTCGACTTCGATCGGGATCCTCGCAGTGGCACGCGGCCGCGCCTCGCGCCTTTCGAGCTTCTCCCCCGCTTCGTCGTGCGCCCAAATGGCGCGTACACTTACCAGGCCGCGTACTTACGCCCAAAGCGAGCCACGGCAAGGCGGCATCCTTCCCGAAGCGCGAGGATCGTCGCGAGAACGCGACGCGAAGGTGCCGCAAGGTAATTCTCGGAAAGCGAATTCGGTACTCTGCGAGCGCGCATCGGTGCTCTCCAAGGTGAATAAACATGTCAATCGTTACCTGCGTTATTCAGGTGGATACGAAACTCCTTCCGTGAGTCGAAATCTCGAAACTCGACCAACGTCCACCTCGTAGCCTACCCGTGACACGCTCCTTGCCTTTGCGCATCGATCGCCGACCGACGAATCTCGGGCTAGGCTAGACCAGCGGAGCACGATCGTGTACATAGGTAAACGGAGCTCCGACATTTACTCGCACGTTTCACGATGCATCGACCAAGGCGCTCGAGCAGGGAATAGCCCGAGCATTTGCGCGACGGGCAGCCTCGCTTTGACTTTCGGTCTCGCTTACTTTGGTTGCGCTAAAAGATCTTCCCTGCGCTTTCTTAGAACCCTTGCTCCCGATTCTATGACGAGTAATCGATAGAGGCAGAGAGAGAGAGAGAGAGAGAGAGAGAGAGAGTGCGGCCTATCGTACGCGAACTTTCAATCGGGAAACGATCGTTCAGAGTTCTCCTTGACGGCGCAGGATCGATCGGCAAGTTGGACGCGAGGAAAGCCCGCTCGAGCTGCCAACGTACTCGTCCAATTTCAGCCGGAAACTCGTGGGCATCCTCCGTACTTCTTCTCTGCTTTCAGATGGACCTGACCGTTCCTTCGGCCCCGTTCCGCGCCTAGAGAAGACTCTCCGAGGTAGGATCATCGGTCGCAGGCGGGGAGCACGAGAGGAGCGGGCCGGTGAGAGCCGGAAATACGGCTAGCTCGAGTATCTCGCGGTAGGCCGGCTCCCGACCTTGGTCTTGGCCCACCCGGCAATTCCCTTAAATCGCTTAAAGCGCGACCCACCTTGCATCGATCTCGCGCGGACCCGTCGCGCCCTCGCATCTCGCCGATATTTACATCGGCTCGGAATAACAAAGTTGCGCGTGGGTACGAGACGCGGGATATCCAAATCGCGGCCGGGCGCGAACTCTGCGAGGAGCGTCGAATCTGCGGTGGAGCATCCGCTCTTTATAATTTGGAATAGAGAGAAAGGTCGCGCGAGAGAGGTGAGCGCGGACGATTCCCGCGTAAATTTGGAATAACGAAATGGCAGCGCAAACGAGGCCGGTGGTCCTTACGAGGAAAGTCTTTCTTTTGCGAGGCCATGGTCGACGAGCCAGAAAGGTGTGATTCGACGCGAGAGCCGAGAAAGGGAAGAATCGGACGATAGGTGCTAGGAGTGGAATCCCAACAATGGTTAATTCGCTTTATAACCTTCGACGATCGAGAGCGGCTTCGTCGCGAAGACCGCGGTACGCTCTTTTTCTATTCGAAGCCACCGAGCGTGCAATTACGCTGATAGCGTAATTATAAAGTTCGAAAGCAGCCCCCCCCCCCTCTCTCCTTCTCTCTCTCTCTCTCTCTCTCTCTCTCTCTCTACCGGCGTATCCATCGTCGATTTTTATTCGTTACGAATTCGTCGCTTTTGCAAGACTCTACATCCGTGATGGGCTTCGATGCATCCGTAATTGTCACGTCGTAAATATGGTATCGACATACGCGTATCGCTATTTAAGGTTCGAATTATTTAATATTTATTCGATAATCCTCGAGAATTCGTAAGATAAACGCGTTTGAAAACAGTTTTGCTTTAGCACTGCCATCCGACAATTTCAACGAGACCCGTATCGATCTTCGATCGGCTCATCGACTCTTAGAGCCTCGAAAATATTTCCAAACCATTTATAACGCGTCATTATTATATCGCGATATCAGGATGTCTCCGTCGACGGTACCGAGGAATGAACCACGCCGAATTCTGGTATAATTCGTTGTAATAATCGGGACTATCGAAAGATCATCGGAACTTTACGGGATACTTGGAGAGAAGCGTACGACCGAGCACGATGCATACTCGCCGGTCGGTTTGGCCGCGCGTACCTCGCGCGTGGATCGGTATCGGGTGCGTCGACCACTGCCAATCGCTTCGCAAACGTGCCATAAATAATTCGACGTTTCGCACAGACCGAACACGCGTGCGTCCACCTTGCAGTAACGTACGTAGGTAAAGGTTTGCTAGACTTAAGGTAAATACGGTAGGCGCGCTAGCGTCTCGAGCAGCAATCGCGCACCCAGAGAAAGTTTTACGTCCATCGTTCTCCGTCGGCGATAAATACGATCGGACCGAACGACCGGCGAATATTAGAAAAATGTTTTCGATCGATCGTCCCTTTCGAAGCCAAGCCAGCACCGTTCCTCGTGAATAGAATTAATCGAAAGATACTCCAAAGTACGAAAGTAAGGAGAAGTAGCGAAGTAGCGCGCGTTCGTGGCGACTCAGCCTGGGTAAACGTTTCGTTTGTGCGTAATGCCGGTAAGCCCGTCCAGCTTGGGAAATTCCGTCGTGCACGGCCTTCCGCACCATTGCCTCGTCACCCCTCACGATCCGACGTTTGACCTACGCAACGATAGGCCGGCGCGACGTCTCTCGCCTCGATCCTTTATCGTCGCCTAAACTTACTTTCCACCTCAGCGCCTCGGCCTCGACCTCGCGCTTTCCCCCAAACTTCGTAATAAGGAGAGAGCGCGCGCGATCGATCTCTCTTCATCGTCGAGACACGCGACAAACTTCTCCCTCCTTAGTCTTATTTCATCTTCTCGATCCTCCTTCCTCTCCATCCCCTTGCTCTCCCTTCCTGGCCTTTTCCGAGATTCCTTCGGCACCCCATGCTATACGATTTTCTAGCGTGTCAATTAGGCAAAGGTCAAACGTCGAGGGAAACTTTCGCGCGTTTCGTATCTGGGTAGATGTTGGCATCGCGGAGGGAAGAACGGCGAGTGTTGTAAAGAGCAGCCGAAACCCTCCAAAACCAAGCTTCTCCGTCATCCTCGTCGTCTCAAGGCGTCATCTCCGATCATTTTGACGGATCGCCTCCACGACCGAGTTGGCTATGTTAGCCGTGGCGCGTAAATACGCTTTTAATCCACTTTTCCAAAGGACGGATCTAGACGTTGGTAAACTCGCGAGGCGCACGAGCGAGGAACGAAATTTTTCTTTACGTCGAAATAACGAATTTCATTTCTCGAGACGAGATCGACGAGAGCACGAGAGAATGGCGAAGGAGGTATCCGCGGCAAGACGACCATGCGAGAATACGGAAATATTCTTGGAAGAAATACGAGCGAGGAAGGACCGAAAGAAAATTTCGCGCATCATCGTTGGACAAGAGGACGTTTTATACGTATAAAAAAATGTATTCCCTACCTCGTATCCGCTTAAATAGGCTGTGCGGTAAACGTGCCAAGAAGCAAGGGCTACTCCTTTGGACCGCCGAACGCTAGACCACTTTTCCGCGCAATTACGTAGTTTTCCATGACTTTCCAGCAAATCGATATACTTTATGGCCGTTATTTAAGAATAAACGTCGCATTCGAGAGATTAATTTCCGCTTCGAGAAAATCCATGATGCGATGTAAGTAATAAATGTGCCGTAACTCTGTAGCGAGTGCGTTTTCTTGCCCCGTAATCATAGCGTCCTGTAAGGAGCCTTCGTTGCCCTCCCACCAAGCCAAGACACGCGTAACATCTTGCGCGTCTCTTTCCTCGAATCCCCTCAGCGCTTATCTTTGCGAACCTTCTTTGGGCTCCCATCGATCCTCTCAAAGTGCGCGCGAGTGAAAAGATCGGGTTCGTGCGGGCTGGTTGCCAACTAGGAAGCGGGCACCGCAAAGCCGCGGCCGGAAACTGCTCCCCGTGAAACTTGCTTGCGCTTCGTTGTTGCAAAGCGGCTGGAAGTTGCCCTGGGCTTACCAGATCGCGCGGTGAGCAACCGAGGACTGGACGTGGAAGGACACTGCCTGGCGGACGCGTCCACTGCTCGCAAATACCGGCCTCTTTCCCAAATCCCGAGACCCGCATCGCTCTCCTCGACTGCTTCGCTCCCCCTTCAGCCACCCCTTCGCCCCTCGCTCTCTCATCCTCCTTCTTCGCACACCTACTCCACGCCAGTGTTTTCATTCTCTATTTGCGCGGAATGATTTGTACGGCCGAATTTTACCGCCCCTACCAGTGGAGAAAATGGTGCGTATTCGACGACCGTATCTCGATACTTCCGCGTTGAATTCTCAGGCTCATCCGTAGGCCAAAATGTTCCGTTGTAAAGAGTCGAGCCGTATATCGCGCGAGCTAATGTACCGATTAACGTCGATTAAATCCTATGCACGGATAGCATAGATTAAATACGTGCATGGATAGATCGTTAATCTGTTCCACGAGCCGCGCGCGCGTCATCGTAGAGTCCATAAATCGGGTATCTTGGTACCTCCACGATGGTATTCCAGCTTCTCCTTGCTCCCCTCGGCGGGTCGTGGAACAAATTAATGATTCCGCGTGTATCTAGCTAGGAATAAACGGGAGTTTGAGCGCGAAACGCTTTTGCATCTCAAAGGCGCTAGCGCCTCAAAGGAACCGCCGTACATTTAATCTCCGCAAGAGTTTCCCACCTTGATTACGCTGCCTTTTTAAATAAACCGCCACCCTCCTGGCCGGTTCGTGGTCATGGGTATGCGTACCTCTGCGATTATTCAGGATGGAGTAAACGGTTCGGTCGTCATTTTTCTCGAACGGCTTTGTCGAAGCTCGACACCGGCGACTCGCTCGAAGCTCGGGACGAACGAATAACGGAGGGAAAAGTCGTCGCTTTGATCGCGACGAGCGCCACTCCCGACATCTTTCACGATGAATTCGCGACTCTCGTTTCAAATTAGTTTTAAGATCGATCGTTCGTGCACGTCATCATCCCTAATTTTGTACGTCGAACCTATCTCCTTCTCGATCGATATCGTGGACTTTTACCGCGATTCTCCCGCTCATAATCTCGACAAATTACTCCAAGAGACAAAGGGGAATTATCGTACAGGAGCAAATTCGATTTAAAAACCAGAATATTTCTGACGAGGTTACGCGTTTTTTTTTTTTTTAAATAAAAAAACTGGTCAAATAAAGGGCGTAGTTTGCTTAAGGCGATTAGATATATCCCGAAATAGCGTTAGATCCGTTTAAACTGGCGATCCATCCGGAAAGAAAGGATCGAGAGTTTGACGATGCTAAAACGACGAATATCGGACCGATAACGATACGGACCAAAATAAAGAATACACCTATCGCGGGATGCGTTATTTCGTCAAACGGTTTTGGGGGTGACGTCGGCCCCTTACCATCACCGTGTCACGCGCGACATTATCGGTGCAGTATAGAATAAGATATCGAAGTACCGTTCGTCGGTGTAGCGGTGCAAAGCTAAGTCGGTAATGTGATAAATACGGGAAGGATGTTACCGACGGTCTCGGCTCTTCAGATTTCGCGATTTTGGTTCGATCGGCCCAGATGGCACCGGCACCCCGCCCGGGGCCTCCATCGGGATCCAACCTCCCGTCGTCCTCGCTCCTACGCCTTCCACTCGGTAGAATTAACGGCAGAATCATCAGAGCGGCCGAAAAGGCCGGTCCGCAATTTTGTAGAAAAGTATCGGGACTTTACGACGATACTCGGCCCTCGTATCTCGAAGCTAGAGCCAGTGTCGCGTCCTCGATTTGCGTTCCGTGGCCGGCTCCCTTCCCAAGGGTCTTTCCGATCAAAGACGAGGGGGGATCGGTAGAATATGGCTCGGGGAAATCCTGGAGCTAACGCCTCCGCGCAACCACGGGAGTATTCGTAAATTGGTCGGTACTTTTACCGATGCAGGAGAACGAGGTCCTTGCGTTACGGGCGGTAAAATTTGGCGAGCCGGTAACGGTGATAACAGCAGATACGTCCGTCCTTTGAGAGCGGGGCGAGGAGAGCGCGAAAGAGTTGGATCGAAAAGCTCGTCCCCGCGCGTCGGCCTCGGCCGCCGCCGGTCGCTTCTCGAGGCGTTCCCGCGTTCAAAGCGACTCCGCGGCGAAAAGAGGCCAGCGGCGTGGCACCTCTTCGAGGCCTTTCCGTAGGAACGAAGCGCGGTTACGTCGCGAAGGCGCGAAGGCGATCGATCGCATCCCGAGCGAAGCTATCGTCGATACGGGCTGCCTTTATTCGGCTTTCCGCCTCGTGCCTCGCATCGAAGAAGACGACGCGCGCGTCGGGGCACCTCTTTCCGCGGTTGCTTTTCAAAGCGTCGCGAAGAGGGGGGGAAGAGCGAGGAAGGAGATCCGAGGAGGATATCGGAACGTATTACGGAGATCCCGAGGTCGGCTGACCGAAGGACGCGTCGACTCGTCTTCTCGACGGTAGCATCGAACAGTCGCGGCCACTCGCGTCGATGGGGACGAAGATGGAAGCGGAAAGGATTATGGAAATCCCGCGGATCGGAGGACGGCGAAAGTGCGTAAAGGAAAACGGGCGGATGTCGGGAAGGACGTGCTTTTCGGAACTAAATATCCACGGTAATCGCGGTAGCCCCCACCGATATCTCTCGGCGCTTTATTTCGGACTCGAAGCGGGGATGCTCGTCTCGCCTCGCCTCTCCTCTCCTCTCCTCTCCTCTCCTCCGATCTCCGCGCGGAAATATTCGTTCGACGAGCAACCCCTTTAGAATCGTGTCGTCCGAGCTTTGCCCCTCTCCTCCTTCCTCGCTCTCCACGTTCTCTCCTCTCCACGCCGATCTCGCAGCTGGCGAGTATCGTAAATAAGGTCAAATTTCGTTCGACGCGGGGCGTCCTCCTTCGAAGACAAAAGCGCTTCCGACGAGAGCGCTGCCGCACGACCTTGGCTCGCCGAGAGGAAGACTCGAATTCGCGACGGGCCGTGAATTCCTTCCTTCGATTCTTCGCGATGCGTCGAAAGACGTCGCATCGAGAAAGGCCGTAAGGGAACCGAGCGTACGGCCGAGCTACGACGACGAGACTCGCCTTTGGAACAAAGGCAGGAAGGATGAGCGTCCCGCGACTCGTCGCTTTGCCTATCGATCGACGCCAACCTTCTCACCGCCCAAACCCCGTCCAAGCCGGAATCCCCCGTAAAGCTCGCAAGGCCCTTCTCGTCCCCGATCGGTCGCGCTGTCGCGATGGAGCGGAGACGATCCGCGAGGCGCGAGTCTCGGACAAAGTAGCCACGCTCTCGCGCTCCGAATCTGCCCATCGAGGGCAAACTCGGAGCTCTCGGCGTTTCAAAAGTCCTCCCCTTTGAAGGTTCGCCAAACGAGGGACTGTGTGCCGAAGAGCACAGAGTCGAGGCTCGAGCACCGACGGAGCTCCTCTTTTCCTTTTCCTCGCACGCTCCGAGAGTGGACGCAACGGAGGCCCACGGAGGCCCACCGGGGATGATGATGCACCCCGAAATTATCCCGAGTGCACCGAACGCGTAATCGATGGGCAGACCGCGAACCTATGAACCAGCTTGGAAGGTCTCATCTCCGGGTAGGGGCGTAATCGCGTTCAAACGTTACCATCCAGCGGGCCATTTCTCTAGCCTTGCCTTCGGACGCACGCGTCGGGAGGTTTTTCGAGGAATTCGGAAGCAGTGCCTTCCGCGACGGTCGCGTCGCCCGGTTCGTCCCTCCGGAACGAAAGGAGGAGACGCGGCGTTCGCGTATAAGTCTGCGCGTCGGACGATCGTGCCGGAAGCGAAGCGTCTCGCGCGATGCGCGGAGAAAAAAGGAGGAGCGACGTTCCTCCAGCGGCCATATGCCGGATAATTTGGTAGATGGATGGAGAATTTCACGGAGCAACTGACACCCGTATAGATATTCCCACAGGCGGATGGGCAGCGCACGGTTATGAGGGCAAATTAATCGACATCCGATCGGCGAAGGTGAAAAACTTTTTAATTTACGAGCCTCCCCGCGGCTTCCGCCGCGAGTAATTCGCCTCTCGACGCTCCGTCCTCCCTCCGAACCGAAATATAACGATCGCGCCACACCGGGGCCCGGTCTGGGCTCGAGTCGAGCGCCGATCGATGGTCTCGGCCGATCCTCCGAGAATGGAGGAGAACGCCTCGATCCCGAGCGGGGGGCGTTTGGTTTGCGCGAACCTCGCGAGGAGCGTTCGGAGAAGAGTCGTGGCGCGTCGGGAAAGGGTCCATTCGGCGAGGATCTCTCGAGGACGGAAAGCTCGGATACGCGGCGCGGCACGCGTCCAGTGTCAAACACTTCCAAACATTTTGAAAACATCTCGATCCCGTCGCGAGTGGTCCGCGGGTGGGCCACCCCGCTTTCTCTCGTTCGCACTCTCTCTCTCTCTCTCTCCCTCTCTCTCCCTCTCTCTCCCTCTCTCTCCCTCTCTCTCCGTATCCAAAGGCCAGTCGTCAGCGGCCCCGGGGGGTGGCTCGGAAAGGCGAGGACGCCGAGGCTCTCCTCTGGCTTCTTTCCTTTGATCTCGCGCGGGCTCGCGTGGCCAAACAGAAGTCGGTGGGTCACCTCGCCGCCGACCAACGACTCCCCGAGGGTGGCCTCGTAAATCAGCCGGGCAAGGACGAGTCGTCGACGCGCGATGGCCCTTCACCCCGTGACGCGCCTCCTCCGTCCGTCCTCTGTCCGAGCGCCCATCTTCCATCTCTCTCTCTCTCTCGCGCGCGCGCGCGCCCACCTTTGACCAACTTTCGCTCTCCCACGCTGAGAGGAGCGGCGCGTTGGCCTCCCCCTGGAAACGCGATCGAGCCCTCGGACTGGCCCACAGACCCACTGGCCCTAAATTTAGAAAAACTGTGCCAGCCGCAAGGGCCTCGACGACCTCGAAGGCTGGAGCTTTCTTCGCACTTTCCACTTTACTGCCGGCTACTGGCCGGCCGACAATGCGGCTCTCCCGCCGCCAGGAGGTCCCTCGAATAATGGCCCGAAGAGACTTCCTCTCTCGATCGCGGTGCTACCGGTCTTACCGTACGGGTTATAAACGCATAAATTTTGGCCGCCTCGTCGCTCGAAGGTGCCATCGCGCCGGTGGTGCGCGACGCGACCCGAATGCTCGGAGGTCGTCGGGCTCGATCGCTCGCAGAACGCCAGGAAGGGTGGGCCCGACCTCGAGAATCCGTGGAGAACGCGACGGCTTTGGTGGATCTCTCTCGAATCTCCGGCATCGTCCGCCAGGATCCACGCTTCGTACCCTTCGGGTGGAGTCCTCTTGACCGGATCTACGATCCGCGCGTGGGATGCCCGAATCTTTTTCGACGCTTCCCCATCTCCCTGGCGCGAGTAGGATCTTATATCCGCCTCTCTCTCTCTCTCTCTCTCTTCCTCTCGGCATTACTCGCTCCGCCGACCGCCGACACCGACCGCCAAGCCGGTTTAGCCCGAGGAAGCATCCCCGCGAGTTGGCTTTCGAGTCGGCAGATCTACGGTGTAGAGCAGTCGCGCGGAAATGTCTGGAACGATAGCGGAGAGGATTCGCCGTCGCATCTTCCCCCGCGTAAGAGTCCGAGCTCTCGTCCGCCAACGGATCCGTGCCCACGGATCCCTGGGAATCTTCGCCATTGGCCGAGATCGAACTTGCCGGTCCGCGGCACCTCGTCGCGCACCGAGCGGGACTTTTTGTCCGCCGCGTGCTCGCCGACGTGGCACGGCACCTACCCACGGAAGCATCCGCTCTGCTCGAGCGCGGAAGGTCCTCTCTCCCTCTCTCCCCCTCTCCCCCTCTCCCCCTCTCCCCCTCTCCCTCTCTCCCTCTCTCCCTCCCTCTCGCTTCCCGCGGCGATCAGAGGCGTTCGATCCGGTCGTTTAGCCAACGGAAGTGTCGGTCACGCGGCACCCAGCGCATTATCGATGTACGCGCGCCTTTTGTGAAAAAATGCCGAACGGTCTGCGGCATCCAGCTCCGGCGGCGCGATGGCTCGCCTCGGCCTCGACGCGAGGGGAGGTGTGAGGCGTTACAGCTGGTTAAACAGCTGTACGCGAGAAGGATAGCCGTGAACGCCGCGACAAATTTCGGCGTTAGCCCCAGAAGAGGCCGCTCGTGAAATCGGATTCCTCCATCCCTTCCCACCCTCGCGCCACGACCCGCCGCTCCAGGCCTCCCTTCCGAGCCCCCTCGAGCCCTCTTCAGCCCTCTCCAGCCCTCTCCAGCCCTCTCCAGCCCTTTGCGGCCGGCCGCGGATCGCCCTCGCCAATCCGATTCCTCACCAATTGCCATTACCAATCCGCCCCACTTGGAGCGTGGCATCGTTCGAGAGTCGCGCGTTTCGACGAGGCACCCTCGAGCCGGGCCTAGGCGTCCGAGTCGAAGAGGGCCGTCGGCCTTGGGAGAGGATGGCACGGTAACCCACATTGCTGGAATAAAGTCCGAGGGAAATCCTCGGTGGGTGTCCCGATGCGGACCTCGATGGCACCATTGTTCCAGGCGGGCACCGCCAGTGGGTCAGGAGCGACGGGACGCGCGAGTGTCCTCGCAAAAGCCTCCTCCCAGAGGTACGAGTCGCCGCCGGCCACGAGCTCTCGTAAATTTTATTGGCGCGGCTCTTTGGTGAAAATGGCCTTACGGTAGCCACGGTTCGTGGCCAGCCACGAGGCCGGAATTTTCACGTTTCGCCCGCTCTCCGAGCGACGAGAGAACGGGCGCTCGATCGCTCTTCGATCGGCGCGGTGTAAATCCAGCGATGGAGGACGGGCCGCGAGTCTTTGAGATCTCCCTTATAACGCAGTTTCCGCTTTCGAGAGAATCGAAGGAGAGGCGATGTCTTTTCGCCAGTGCCGCCCATCCTCGGGGCCCGAATTGCCGCGATGTCCGCGCGATAGCTTTTCCCATCTCCGACGCACCCATTCGCCCGACTCGCGCGCCGACTCCCCAAGATTCTCGAGGAGACCCTCGAACGTCTAGAGGCGCAACGCGAACGGCCCGATCCGATTACGATCCGATTACGATCCGCGCCTTCGCGCGACTTTGGGCGATTTCGGTCGACCAGCATCGCGACTCGATCACGTTCGGTTACAAGTCCGAGCGTCGCGGGGTTCGCAAGGCCGCGATATCGAGGAGCTAAATCCCGGAGAAACCGCCCGTGCCAATTGCCTCACGATAGTCGTCTCCTCGTTTGCACGCTTTAACGCGTTCCGCCGGCCACTCGATAAAGTATCGATATCGCATTGGAGCCGCGTACGCGTCGCTCCGTCGGTCGTACGATAAGGCCGACGAAAATCTCGATCTCGTTTCACGACCGTTCCATTTTACGTCCATCGATGCCGAACTACCGATCGCGGCCCGGACCGGAGACTTTCCTAAGGCTTCGCGGATCCCGATCCGGAGTCCGCCATCGCGTCCGCGAACACGCTCGTTCGCGGTTCCGCTCGATTCCGAGCCCAGCGCCGATGCCTCGCATTCGCCTTGAGATTTCGTCGATACCCCGAGCCGGGATCCGCCCGACGAAAGAGGATGGACGGAAGAGCATCGAGCGAGGAGACGCATCTCCTCGCCAGCCCTACACCCCCCTGTCGGCGCCTCTCGTCCCTCCCTTTCCGCCCTTTCCGCCCTCTCCGCCCTTTCCTCCCTTTCCTCCCTTTCCGCCCTCGCCGCTCGCACCCGCCCCTCTCTAGGAAGCGGCTCTCGAGAATCTCGCCGCGTCAGGATTTCGAGAAGGATGCGGCAAAGCACAAAGGAGGCCGCGCAAGACCGGTAGCCTCGATCGGCGCCCCTCGAGCCGCAGGCCGCTCCGCGCGCATTTCGAAAGACAATGGCGCAGGCCCGTCCGAGCGGCGGTGCGCCACGGCCCGGGGAGCGCGAGGCGCGGTGGTGCTCGAGAGCCCAGCGCGCTCCGATCGAGCGCGCTTCGACTCGAGGGACATTTTCGAAAGCTCCCGGCCACGGCCGACCGCGCGTCCTCCAAATTGGAAAGGACTTGTGGAGGTGGGGGGAGGGGGGGGGGGACAAAGGACATTTCACGGGACTTAGCTATAAAATTGGCCATAAATACGATCGTAAAATTCGTCCGCGCCAGTTCGGTGACGGTCGGGTCACTACCTAGCCCGCTCCGGTACTTTTCCGCGCCGTCCCGCCCGGCCGCTCTTTGATCCCGAGCGGTGCCCCTAACGCGCTCTACCCTCGCGATCGAGACACCTCGCCTCGCTACGAGCCGCCAACGATCTCGATCCGGATCTGGATGTCAGGGGTCGTGCCGCGACCTGCCATCGTCTCGGCGACGCGTCGTTCTCCCTACTCTCCCTACGAAGGACGCGGAGAGAGCACCCGCGATCGCGGACTCCTCTTAGCCGGCCGAGGCCCGGCATCGCGGAGAGAAAAAAAAACTCGAGGAAGAGGGGAGCGGCCCGGCTCGAGTCCCTTTACGGAGGAGAGTAAAACTCGTGGAATCGGGGAGGATTTCTTATGGTCGAGCGACGGCCACACGCCGGCCACCATCGGGCCGGTACCCCCATAAACTCGTCAAATCGTAAAACTCGATTTTCGCTCGCCCTCTCGAACCGACGACCTCGTAAATCACGGCGCAATAATAATATGTACGCGAAAACGACGTCGGAAGATTTCGACGAAGGGACGAGGACGAGGAGGAAAGGTCCGCGTCGAGGTTGGAAAGGCGTCCCTACCCTTGCCCTCCTAACGGAAGTTGGGAGCCTCCTCCGCTCGCATCCCTCCCTATCCTCGCACCGTCCAGCCCGAAAGCTCGATCGCCTCGATCGATTCTGGCCTCCGCGATCGGACGTCGACGCGGCGCTCGGCTCGGCCTCGCGTCTCTCGCGCGAGGTCGCGGCCCGAAGTCAAAGACGGCCGGCCGGTGCGCCCTTTGGCCAAGGTCTCGGAGCGAGGAGCGCGAGGGCGTCGAGGCGGCTCGTTACGAGCGATGCTTGATTTACCGGGCCGATAAAGGCGGCACTTAGACCGCGCCGCTTTACGCAGCGCGCGACACACGGAAAATGTCGAGATTTATGGGTTTACGTGGCCAATTGCCTGGTAAACCGTCGCGCCTCCGGGGACTACCTTCGCGACGTCAAAGCCCTCTCTCCGCTCCGCGCACTTCGCGGCGGCTTTGCGGGACCAAAGAAACGAGACGAGAAGACGGGAAGACGAGAAAGTCGTATTTCGCGCCACGTGGCCGTCTCTTTGAGGGGACCGCTCCTCCTACGCCTCGTTTCATCCCGAGCCCCTTTAGCCGCGTCTTGCCCCGACCGCGGGGCCCTCCACGCTCTTCCCGCATCTCCGGCTACCGGGAACGCGCGCGGAGGAAGCACGATTCGCGCCAATTCCGCGACCGATCCTTTCCGACTTCCGTTCACCCCAGGCGCAATCTCCCTTTCGCGGCGCACCGGAGGGTGGACGATGGCGTAACCCCTTCGGAGGATGCTCCTCGGGGGGATTGGGCACGGCGAGGAGAGAGGAAGCGCTCGCCTCGTCGTCGATCGGTGGTCGAGAAGGAGGGCAGGGGAGGGGGCGGGCGAGAGGGGACACCCACGTCGGGGAGGGGGGCGGCCGGTGCGATCGGCGGTAGGACGTCTCGGCCCGCCTTCGCGCCTTCGGGCACGCCCACGCTTCATCGGCGTCGACGGGCGCGAACCTGGCGGCGGCCCGCGCCGACGTTCGCCGACACCCTCGGCCCCGAGGGGTGTACCGGGCCCTCGAGTTGGCGGCACCTACGAGGATTCGATCCAGGATCGAGGAAGCTCGCGCGCGCCGCCTCCTCGCGTTGCGCTCGTGGAGCCGTCGACGTGGCCGGCTCCTCGAGGCGCGAGGCCCTCGGGAAGAACCGCTCCCTGGCGATCGTGCCCTCGGTCTCCCTCCAAAGGGTCGGCCGAAAGCGAGTGGCGCGACTGCCGGATTCGCCGAGGACGATCATCCGTGGCGGCAGCTATCGAGGATCGCGCCGGCGTACGATTGTCCGTAATTTACGGTGAAACGACGCCCGGACCCACCGATGATCGGCTCCAGTTTCCGGTTACTCCGGGACCCGTCGTATAACCATTACCGTATAAACGGTTTTACGGTCCCATTTCGAGTTTATTACGGGAGAGCGAGCTTTTGACGGGGCCTTGGCGAGGGTGCCTCGGCCCAGGGCCGAGGCCTCGTAAATTTCGGGGCGCGGCGAGCGCGTTAAGAACGTACGCGATCTCGAGGACCTTCGAAACTGCCGAGGCAACTGGCTCGCTCGTGCAATTTACGACCGGCCCTCCGTACGCTTAATTTACGATTATCGCGAATTTTCGGCGGTACCACCTCGGCTCGCCCGGGGGGGGGGGGGGCGCGAGCACGCGTGCCGGTCGAGTGGCCATCGTAAAACTGGACGGCCGACGAAAAAGTGGTCGGTGCGCGAGATTATCGGTGGCGAAGGCGGCCGAGTCGGCCGTCGGGTTCGAGAGTACGCCGAGAGGATGGGCAAGGACGGAAAGGAGGAAGGGTGGATCCGTCGCTGGGCCGGGATCGATGGCTCGTGGTAGCGCGAAATTCGTGAAAGGGATGCCGGGGGACGTTTGGGGAGGTGGGCGTGGCGGTGGGGTCCCTCGAAGGCTCGGAGGGGAAGGAGGGAGAGGACTCGGCTCTCGTCTTGACGAATTTACGAGGAGCGCCTCGCGGCCGATTCGTCGGGCCGCCGAGCCGAGGGGGACGCCGCGCGCATCGGTCTTTTACCGGTAGCCGATCGCTTCCAGAACGGAACCGGAGGTTGCGGCCAGGAGTAGCTGGACGAGGGACGAGGGGCGAGGAGGTGGCGGAGGAGGAAGAGGTGGAAGAGGAGGAAGAGGAAGAAAAAGGGCCACCGCCCACCGTCGCCTCCCGAACGTCATTTGTCTCGAGGCTCCCCGCGGGACCGGTTAATCGAGGCTCACCGCAAGGGGCGCCTCGAGGGGCACCTCGCTAACAACGGGGATTATGGGATTAACCGCGAAGCCGAAGCGTCGGTCCTTTCGCTCGGTCCGGCCACCCTTTCGGCACATTAACGCGGGATTAGGCGGACTGTTGGCACTCGTTCGCGCTGCGAATTGGCTAAACTTTCGGGATAATCCCCTTAATGTCGTCGAGTCGCTCATAGATCCGGAGGACGGAGCGGCGGAAATATTTTGGTAACAACCGGATTAGGGAGGACCGTCCCTCTCGAGACTCGCCATCGAGATCGGGAGAGAGGAGTCGGCTCGCGGCGACGTCCCAAGGGGGGTGGGGGAGGGGGGGGGGGAGGTAGAGGGGGTTCGCGGATGGATCGCGGAAAGAGGTCGGCGCTCGGGGGGCAAGGGCGAGGAGCGCGCGAGGACGCGGAAGAGTCGTGAGAGACGGGGAGGGGGGAGGGCGAAGGAGTCGAAAATACGGAGGCGATCGAGGCGCAGGGGTCGAGAGCGTGAGCCGTGGCAATTAGGCGGGTAGGAAGTCTCCACGGCGAGATAGGCGAGGCGAACGCGCGTTATCACGGCTATATTCCGTACGGAAACCGTGTCTCATTAATTGCCCCTAATAATAGGTAGGGTAGGCTCGCTCGCGCATCGCCGGGGCGAGGCTCTGGGTCGGACGGCCGGTCGAGCGAACGGCGGAACATCCAGCGAGTCCGGCGAGTCGTCGTCGGGGCGAAAATCGGCGCGGATCGAGACCACCCCCGGCTCGACTCCGCGCCCTCCAACCCATCGAGCGGGGCGCGACCGACGAATGGGGCGAGGGGGGAAGCTCGCGATGCGGAAGGGCGAGGAAGGGCGCGCTCGTTGGCGCGACGGCCCACGGCTCGTACTCGCGCCACGGCCGACGAGCGGCCCCGCTTCGGACTACTCGCTTCCTCTCGCGCCTTCGGCTCTGCCTTCGAGCATAGGAGGGCGCGAAATCCAATTTTCCAAGGGGACGCGCGGAGGAGGCAGGAAATCGCGAAATCAGCGGGGCTCCGAGCGGGCGATCGCGCGCCGGCCAATTGGCTCCTAATTTAAGGACGGTGCCGAACAAAAAAGCCGCGTAATTTGGTGGCCGCTGGCCCGGCGGTCCAGGCGGCGACGATCAACGAGATGCCTCTCGCGCGGGCCTGCCTTGATAAATTAATTTGCACCGGAAATGGCTGACGGGGAAATGACGTCGTTACGCGCTACCGAAGAACCCTCGGGCTCGGCCCTCGCCTCTCCGCCCTCCGCGCCGCGGGCGAGCGTCGAACTCGAGGACGACGAGGAGGAGGACGAGGAGATCGGCTAGGGGCAGGAGGAAAAGCCGAGCGAGGAAGCGGACGCGGACGCGGACGGTCGGGGTGAAGAGGAAGAGGTGCCGAAAGGGCGCGGAGCGAACGAGGAGCGCGAGCCCCTCTGGCGGTCGCGCGAGCGGCCGGCGCGAGGGCGAGGGAGAAGGAGCCGGGATCGGAGGAGAAGGAAGGACGACGATCTCATTTCGAAACGCGAATGAGCCGGCGGCTACCTCAAACGAGCGCTCCGACCTCTCCTTTTTCTTCTCTCCCTTCCGCTCTCCCTCTCCCCTCTCCCCTCTCCCCTCTCCCCTCACCCCTCTCCGCCCCGCCGCCTCTCCCGTCCCTTTTTTCACTCCCGTCCGCTACATTCGAGTTTTTCCACGACAACAATGGCCATCCAGCTCGATCTCGGCGTTGGCAGTAAAGACGGGGAGCCGCCGGGGAGATCGGAGCGATGCGCCGCCTATCCGGGTAAGGACCGATCGAGCGACCCGAGGACGGGCTCCTCTCATTGTCCCGGAGCACGTGGAAGGAGTTTCTTACAGGGCGATATTACCTGCGCGGAGGGAGTTCTTTGCCGCGGCTACGTCGCCGCGCCGACCTCCTCCGGAGCAAAATCCGGATTCGGATTCTCGGGAATCGCGCCATCGCCCCTGCCGGCGGCCTCTCGCCTCGAGTAACGCTCGGCTTCGAAGCCGTCGGCGGAGGCCGCTTTCGGCGAGCGGGGGTAGACGAGCGCCTACCTCCCGAGCGAGCCAGAGTCTCTCGACGAGGGGAGCGAGGGCGTTTCCTCGAGAGCGGGGGCTCGGCCCCGGCGCGGCCACGTCATCGGGGCCGCGATCGATTAAAACGATCTCCGGGGAGGATCGAGATCGTTTGTTTACGGATCGGCCGCGCTTATCTCCGCGTCGGATCGCGATCGGCTACCGGACTTGGCTCTCGAAGAAATCCGGGCCGGGCTCGGAGAAAGGGGAGGCGAGTCGGAACGCCGTCGCGGCCTCGCGGAGGACGGGGCGCCCGAGGACGACGCGGAGCGTCCGTCGCTCGGGGACGGGCTCGGCCGAAAGCTCGTCTTTCGCCTCGAAAGAGGCCGATCGGCGCGAGGATCGCCGCTGGATCGAGACCGGGCCCAGGAGCGGCCGGCCTGCGGTTAATTACCTCCGGTCCATTACCGCGCACAATGAAGCCCGTCGGGCCGCAACACCTCTTCTCGCCCTCGCCCCCTCGCCCCCTCGCCCCCTCGCCCCCTCGCCTTCCGCTCCTTCGCGCCAGAAACCGCCGCTCGCTCCTCGACGGCCCTCGGCGGCATCTCGCCGAGGATGAAAGGCGCGCGCGGCCGGGGAAGGGGGCGAGCGATGTTTTTGTTTTTACCTAATTTGCCCCGTGCTTTCCAGCGGGCCAGCCGAGCGGTCGGGCGACCCGGCGGCGAGGGGGAGGGCCGGGCCGGAGGACGAGGCTGTCGCCTCGGCCGCCATTTCTCGGGCCCTACCAGGATACCCATCCATACCCACGGAGAACTTGCCCAGTCATCGACGCTTGATCGGAGCCGACGCGGATACTCCTCGCTCGCCTCTCCCCCCCCCCCCCCCCCCCCCCCCCCCCCCCTCCCTGGCCGCCTCTCGCCGACTCGTCCTCCGCGCTGCCGCGCCGAGCCTCGTGCTTCTCGCACGACCACCTCTCTCGGGGATCGTCTTCGACGGCGCGTCGTCGCGCTAACGAGAGCCGCGAACGTTGGAATCGCGAATGCCGGCCGCTTCCAACCGGCACTCGCGGGAATCGAGGATCGAGGAAGGCCGAAGGAGAGAAAGTCTCGGCCGTTAATGATACGTCCGCCGCGCACCTTTTTTGCGGCATACCACTCGCGGCACACGCGCGCCTCGCTCGCCCATCGCGTCGTTACGCGGCCACGTAGGCGCGCGGGGACGTAGCGCGTATTGGAGGCGCGTATGCGGCATCGCGAAACTCGCATCTGCCGCGCCGCGGCTCCTACAGGTGTCCGGATCGCCTCGGCCACTGGCCATCGACCCGCTCGAGGGCCGACCGTCCGCGCGTCCCGGCCACTGTGTCGAGTCGTCGTCGTTCGACGGCAAGAGTGCCGAGAGAGATGCGCTCTCGGGCTCTTGCGCTTTCGTCCGACGACGGGGCCGACAACGGCCGTTAACGAGTCCGCGCCGGCGAAGGTTATTTCGTAGAGAGGGAGGTTGAGGGCCACTGGGCCGGACGGTAGCTCGAAAGTTTAATTAATGATGCCGGAGTCTCGGTTCATTCATGCCTCGAAGAATCCGGAGTCCTCGCATCTCGGCCAAAAAGGAACAAAGTCGTAGGAAGCTATGCCGCTAAAAGGAACGAGCGGAGCTCGTGGGGCGTCGGGCGGAGGGGGGAGGGATCAAAATTGGGGCGTATTGTAGCCCCGGGTTTTTTTTCTACGCGAGCCCGCCAGCGGCGGCGCCCTCGGGGAAACTCTCCCGTACTTCTATTTTCTTTCTCGGCAAACTAATTCCAGAAGCTTGATTAGTTTTAGCTCTGGTCGCTTCGCGCCTCCGAGCCGCGCCGCCTGCCGCTCGGTCCGCACCGCGCCGCGCAAAGGCGAAGGCGAAGGCGAAGGCGAAGGCGAAGGCGAAGGCTCGAGCGAAGGCTTGAGCGAAGGCGAAGGCTGAGGCGAAGGCGAAGGCGACGCGAAGCGAGGGCTCTTGGGTTATCGAGCTGCCCCATCCGCCTCGCGCTCCGCGACCGGACAGGAGGCCCGCGGCCCACGTCGAGGGAATCGCGAGACCGATCGCCTTCCGCCGAATTTCGACCGCATCTCCGATCCCTCCTCGTCGCCGCTTCGCCACCCGGGGCCCCGCTCCCGCGCGGCTCCGCTCGGCGAACGCGCCTTGCCCGCCGATCAAAAAGTTTACGCTAGAGCGCCTCGTCGGTATTTCCAGATGGTTTTTGCGCATTCGGAAAAACGACCTGGCGGAGCCGCGCGCGCTCGTTCTCGTTCGATCTCCGAGCAAAACGCAGCCGCGCACGCGGTATTGCCCCCCGCCCCTCCCCGCGGCACCCTCCTTCGCGGCGCAGGAGCCGAGGCTAGTGTAAACACGCGAGGAAGCGGGACGTTGGGGAGAGACGAATGCCCCGGGGCGTACAGAATCGGTAATCTCGCCTCTGGATGCCCGGCCCGAGCCGTGCGAGCCCTCTTCGGAGCGAATAAGCACGGGCCCTAATGCCCGCCGGTGCACCGGCGCTGCATCGCGCGCAAAAACCGTGCAATATCCGCGCTAGCCGCCCGACCAACGGGTCTACCCAATTTTTTTCCAGAGTCGCGGGGAGACGCGGCGGGGGAGGGGCCGCGAGGAAAGCCGCAAAGGCGCCTTCCGCCTTCCGCCGCCGAGGCCGAAGAACATCGCCCTCCGAGAGGCCGCGAGTGCGGGACGTGAAGTTTTGGAAGAAAGGGCCGACGCGACTAGGCGGTATCGCGTTCGCGCCGATAAACGCCGCCGGCCGCGGGCGTGGGTCGATCGCGCTCTCCCTCGCTCTCCCTCGCTCTCGATTTCTACCTCCGCGCGATCGCTCGGCCGGCCGACGGGCGCGAGTAAAAAAAGCTGAGGCGTAGGTGGTGGGAAGGAGGGAGGGAGGGGGGGGAGGGGGCGAGAGGGAGAGCCGGACACGGGTGGGTGTCGGCGTCGTTTGTAAGGCGAGAGCCGCGAACGCGGCCTCCTCCTCCTCCTCCTCCTCCTCTGGCCCCGCCGCTCGACGGAGCCTCCGGAGGCGCGAGGGCCGCCGGCACGGCCGACGCAAACGGCCTCGCGTCCGGCACACGGCCCACCCTCCCCAAGATCGAAAGAGTTTCGCGTCCGGACCGAGATCGAGATCGAGATCGAATCGTAGGGGGCTATAACGTTCGCAGAAGCCGCGAACGAGAGGGCTACCGGCCACCTCGAGGCCGCCGGCAGTGCCTCGAGGAGAATCGACTACCACGCGCGGAGTATCGCGGTTACTCGCTGCGGGAACTCGACGATGCGCTGGGAAGGATTTGGCGGTGGGACGGGTCGACGCGAATCGCGCGAATACCTCCCTGGCTGCGCGACTCGATGGACGAACGGCTCGGCTCGCGCCCGACGAGCTCCTCGGGCTCGGGACTCCGGATCTGACCTACCTGTCGGGAGACCGCCGGCGGATCTTCGCCCGATAATCCCCGGCGAAATTAATCATCGGAGGATAGGTCCGTCTCTCGCGAGCGGTAGCCTGGAAGCGTAGCCGGCCGACGCGAGGACGGAGGGCCCTCGGGAGGCGACAGGGAGTCGCGCCTCCTCCGGACATCGAACGCTCGACGGCCGAGGATCGGCTCGAGGATCGCGCTCGGGGAGTGCCCGACCTTCTCGGCCGCGAGTGCGCGCCGTGCGTGCGCGCTTGCTCGCCTCGGGTTCGACGGGCCGTATCGGTATGCGCCCAGAGCGGCGCGATGACATTGCCGCGCGATGGAATGCCAGCGGCCGACTCGGCGCCCCGGCGCGACCAAAACGGACTCCCCTCCCCCCCAATGCGCCCATCGGTGCTCCCGCTGACGCGACCGATTCCCTCGTCTACCCTCGGATCTCGATCTCGGACCTCCGCCGATTCTCGCCCCAGCCCGCGGCTCGCGGCTCGCGATTTACTCGCCTCTACGTCCACCGTAGGATCGGCCGATAGCCGATGATGAAATGACCCGAATAACGGATCTTCCGAGGTTCCCACGACGGCATCGCGAGCTGCAGCCGGGGCAAAAACCGTCCTCCGTCGTTGGCCGCGTCGCGAACGTCCGAGGACGATCCGAAAGCCGATCCCCCGAAACGGTGCCGGGCAAGCGCTACGTGACCGCCGCCTCGGTCG
Source organism: Ampulex compressa (assembly GCA_038496175.1). Lineage (NCBI taxonomy): Eukaryota > Metazoa > Arthropoda > Insecta > Hymenoptera > Ampulicidae > Ampulex > Ampulex compressa. Next base: position 115,518 of record JBCFXI010000096.1, on the reverse strand, counting down.
TTCCGCTTCGCCGGCTCGCCGCTTCCTCCGGCCTGGACGATAAACACCAAGATGGTGACCGCCTCCTCGATCGCCGACCGCCCAAAAGCTCGGCGTACCTACTTTTTCTCGCGGCGCACGCGGCCCCGCATCGGCCCGTTGTTCCTCTGCCGAGCCCGAGAGGTCACGGCCCTCTCCTCGACTCCTCCCGAATTTCATCGAGGGAAGCCGATACGAACGTATTATTATTATTATTATTACTATTATTATTACTATTATTATTATTATTATTATTATTATTATATATAAAGGTCGGTTGTCGCCCATAAACGATCCGACGCTCCGCCGGAACCCGGCGCCCACGTGGCTTCGTCATATTCGTGACAAAGTCAAATTTCCAATTGCGGGCCACGCCCGGGTATACGAACCGCGGCTAATCCCGCAAATGGAGCGTGGCCGCGAGGGGCCCCGCGAGGAGCGGGCGGAGGGAGGGGGAGAGGGAGAGGGGTCGCGGAAGCGCCGGTAGTGCAAGAATTAATCATCCTCGCCGTCGTTAATTGGCGCGCGTGATTAAGCGACGCTCCCGATTACTCGCGCCAGATTACTCGGTTGGCCTCTCGGCCGCTAGCGTTGCCACGCTCTCTCGGTCCTCCTTTTACGACCTGGCCCAACTCTTGGATAATTATTCGCACCGCGAGAGACCGGCCGAGGCCTCGAGGGGACTCGTTCTTCTCTCCTTCCTCCTTCCTTCCTTCCTTCCTTCCTTCCTTCCTTCCTTCCTTCCTTCCTTCCTTCCTTCCTTCCTTCCTTCCTTCCTTCCTTCCTTCCTTCCTTCCCGACCTTGCCCCTCACCATACGCGCCGCTATTTCCTTTTACGAGCCAGCAGATTCTCGGCCCGGAACGCGTACTCTTCGAGTTTGCTCGAATCGTTGCTCCGCGCCACTCTCGCGAGCGGTCCGGATCATCCTCGTAGCCCTGTTCCTTTTCCCTTCGACCGCCTACCCATTGTTCCCGCCCAACCAGTCGTCGTCGACTAGATTTGTAACCCCGAATTTGACTCTCCCGAGCTCGAGCGCAGCTCGAGGCTTTGCGATGTAAATGACTCGCGAGCGACCCACCGCGGTGTTGGGCCAATTTAAGGGATCATTTCCCGGGGCTGCCATACTTCACGTCAGAGCGCTGCGACGCTCGAGCGAGCCGAAGAGCGGCCTCGTCGTGATGAATCGCGGGACCACACACGTTCCCTGCCATCCACGCACGTGCTCCTTCGGCACGTCCACGGACCAGCTCGATTCGCCTTACCCGCCGGATCGCTGCCCTTCGATTTTCCCTCGAATACCCTCCCTCCCCGCCACCACCCCCTTAACCCTCTCCCTCTCCCTCTCCCTCTCCCCCCCCTCTCTCTCTCTCTCTCTCACTCTGCGTCCCCCGTTTCGCAGTCTCCAGAAGTCTCCTCCGTCTCCGATTTTGCAGAAGAAGTTGCGAGCGTTCCGTCTCGATACTTTTCGAGACTTCCGCTCCACGCTCGACGGTCGATAAGGATAACGAGGGAACGGTACTCCGAGGTAGGCGGGAAACGGTGGGCGGAGTAGACCCGCATCGCGGGCTTTCTCACACGAAAATCCAATTTTACAAAAATATCGGTCCGGTAATGAGAAATAGCCGCTGAGTCACTCTCGGCTGCCGGTAAAAACACGAAGAAGGCAAAAGCCGGCTCGGAACTCGTCCCTGCCTCCGCGCGCCTTCGCGCCGCGTCCCACGCCCCGGCCAATCAGAAAAATCAACCCCTCGCCCCGACCAACCTCCGGCACACCTCGACCCCGCTCCTCTCCTCTCGACTCCTCTCGTCGCGCCTCGTCGATCTCCCCCGTCCTTCCTCTTCTTCTCCTCCGTCTCCTCCTCCTCCTCCTCCTCCCAATTGCTCGCGCCTAGCGGAAGCGGCGAGTGATCGCCGGAGGAATAACCCCTCTTTCATCCGAGATCCTCTCGTTTCCTCGTACGGTACTTCACCGTGGAGGAGGGAGGCCGCGCGTAAAGCAGAACCGAGGCGCGCACGATCGGGACGAAGCCTCGACCTCCGACCCGGCGTCTCGATGCGCAACCATCTCGGATCCATTTTTTTCGATGGCTCATCGGAATCCTCCCGTCGATTCTCACGGTGCACCGGAGAGGACGGCGAGCTTCGGGAATCCGAGACGCGCTCATCGGATTGCCACTGGAAACGGTCCCTGCGCTCGTCGACCGACCGGTTAGTCGCGCGGAGCTTAAGGGGAGCGTAAGACGGTAGCGCCTTGCCACTCACCGTGACGACTGCCATTGCCCGATCGCACACGCGAAAACGGGCCGTGCATCGCGAACCACCGCCGTGAGCCGTCCTCCTCCGACGCAGGATCGACGGCGAGGCTCGCGCGGGCCGAGGGTCGAGGGGCAGCGCGCTTTCTTCGCCGGACGCGCCCTCCTCCGAGGATGAACCTGGCCAGAGTCCGGGAAAGCTCTCCTACCACCGATCTCGTAGGGTTGCTCGCGTTTGGGGTGGATCCGCTTGGACGCGCTCGCGCGCTATCGGCCCAATGGCTCGCCCTCGAATCGTCCAGGTGCGAGTACCGGGTTGGCCCCTCGGCTCTCGCGCCGGCCATGCGAGGCGCGTCGCCTCGGAGTGTGGCGCGCGGGAACGCTCGAGGCGGAAGGGTTCGCATGGCTTCGGCGCCGGGTATTTCCGCGGACCGAGCGAGCGCAGCGCCTCGCGAAACGTCACGATCCGCGGGCAAGAAAGGGCCGAGCAAATTAGTCGCGTCTAGTTCGTCCCGATGGACGGCGGTGGTGGCCGATAGGAAAGTGATTCGAATCGCTCCGGAGAACGGTGGCCGGGTTCGCTCGGGCCGCGAGTTCGGCGCGGAGGCAAAAACCAGGGGGAGCGGCCCGAGCTTCCTCCGTCGTCCGCGCTCGGAATCGTCGCCGGACAATGCGCCTACGAAATTACATCGCGCTCGCTCCCCCTCTTCCCCTTCGCTCCGCCCTTCCCTTCCCTTCCCCAAGCCCCTCCGCGCCCGCTCCTCGGGCCTCTCGCACCTCCCCCCCACCTCCTCGCCCCTGCGCTCGCGTTATTAAAGTCGACGTATCCGGGCGAGGGGTCTCTAGCCGGCACAAAAGAATTCCTCGATCTTGCTACCGAACGAGAAGCGGTGGCCAGGGAGGCGAGCCGCGGCACACCTAGAGCGAGAGGCGGCAGCGCCGCCGGACTCGAGTCGCTGTCGCCCCTGTGTTTCGCGTCCCCTCTCCCTTCCCCCGGTAATCCTCCCAATTCCTCTCCCGGTGCTTTCGGCTCGGGCCAATCTCGCCACCGCGCCTCGGCGGCCGGTTCCGAGCGCGCGGCGCGTCTCGGCGCGGAGAGGCAAGGCCCCGGCGTAGGGCCCTGGCGTACGGTGCCGTGCTGCCTAACGAGCGCGTCCCGCCGGCAGACCCGAGCGAGAAAATATGCAAATGGGATTTTTTCGCCGCCTCGGTACACCGCCTAATTATTCGGTCACGCTCGGCGCGCCGGCGTACCGACTCGCCGATTAGCGATCTTTTCCGAGAGATCGCTCGACCCGCCGATGGTGAAGGTAAATATTTACAGGCCTCCCTCGAAGGTTCGATCCCCCCCCCCCCCTCCCTCCGCACCGCTCGAGAACGGCCCGCCCGCCTCCGTCGGAGCCGGGCGCCCCTTGGACGCTCGAGGACCGTTCCTCGGGGACGGGGAGGTCGATCGCGACGAGGAGGTTCGCGTCCGCCGAGAGCCTCCTCGGCGTGTCGTAGGTCGAAAGCGAGAGTCATCACCGCCGGCTGCCGGTCGGAGCGCCTTCGAGTCCCGGCTCGCCGTGGCCCCGATCGAGCCCCTCTCGTTCTCCCCTTGAGGCACGCTCGCCAAATATTCGCTCCGGGCCGCACCTGTACAGCCCGCGCTATAGAGTGGGTCCGCGGCGGTACGGCGGCAAAGTCGCTAGCGGCGGCTTTGAAGCGGCGCCCACCACCGCCTAAGGCCGAGCTCGGCACCTCTCGCCAGACTCCCGGCGTATCGCGAATGTGCACGGTCGAAGCGAACGAGGGAACTCGTCGTTCGGAGTATGCCGAGAAAAACCCATGGGGGATCGGTCGTTTCGAGTGACGTCGTCGGTGGTTACCGCGCGCGACGATGCACGCTCGATCCTCCGCGTAAGATCTGGCGCGGTAAGAGTGGAGGACACCGAATCGAAGGCTATCGAAGCTCTCGGTCCGTCGCGTCGTCTCGCGCATCTCCCCGACGCGAGAGGAGTAACTCCTCTCTCGGGAGGACGTCGATTCGCCGACGACACTTGGCCGATCTCCGGCGCTCCTCTCGGCCCAAACGCACCGCAGATCCGCGAGAAATCAAAGCGTGGAACGCGTGGACTTTGGAGACGATACGCTCTCGAGCGTGCCGCCGTCTCGTAATCCGCAAAGCGTCTGGCTCCGACTCAACGCCCTTGTCCAAGCGCGCCTGCGAGGAGCGTTCGCGGAGAACGCGGATCGGAGTGAACGCGAATCGCCGTCGCTCGTCCAGTCGATGATCCCTCGATCTCCTCGGCCGCGCTGCGCGCCTCGAACCGCGTGACGAGGAAGCCATACGTCGTGCGTCACCGATGCCCGCGACGGCCGGCGCTCTTGAAGGGCATTTTGGGCAAAAAGAGGAGAAGAAGCGAACGCGCTTGGCGCGGCGGGTAAAGGCAGCAGCTCGTAGCGGGAAAGCCGACACCGTCCCGAGGGACGAAGAGGAGATAACGCGGGAGGAAAGTGGGTCGGAATTGGAACTCGCCGAGATCCGCGCCGATTTTAGTCGGTTCGCTCCTCTTCTCTCCCTCTTCGTGCCTTCTTCCCGGTTAACGCGTCAAGACCTCCTGTCCGCGTCGTTTATCGGCATCGTAATCCGCGATCGAGCGGGCACCGAGGAGCGTAACGAAGGAGGATGGAAGCGCGGCTCCGAGCGAAGTGAGTAAGCCCCGAGGAAAAAGAGAGTGGAGCGCCGCGAGCGGAGTCTCGTCGGCGCAATGTTGTGCCGCTATGCTATCGCCCATGCAGAAAATATGATCGACTCTCGCAAAAACGTTAATCGCGTCCTTACCCGCTATAATGACCTTTAATCGGTGGAAGAGTATACGCGCTCGCTCGACGATACTAGATTTCCAGGCGGCCGCGAGACCCGTTGCCCTCGTGTTTGCTCGCGCCTCGTTCCGGGCAAATATTCCATTCGCTCGTATAAATACACCCTGGCGACACTTTTTGCAGCGCCGTCCCAGGCGCGCGCCAAGGATTATTTACGATCCGAGTCGAAAGGATATCGGCGTTGGACGGCATCGGGCGCGATCGAGAGAGCGCGAAGAGGCGCTGCCGGCAGTCGCGAGCGAGTGGGGCTTGGGAGGATGCGCCGGCAAAGGAGCGGCCGGGAATCTCGTTTTCCACGCGGCGCCCAAAGCTCCTGACGCGCAAAGATCCCCGAGTGGGGGGGGGGGGGGGGGGGGGCTGGCAACACCTAGGATCGCGCGCAGCCACGCTCTTCCCCGCTTCGGGGCGATCGAACCTCGGAGGTGCGAACGCGAGCTCGCGATAAACGGATTCTCTTCTCCGTTACTCGCCATTTCTTGGAAATTATCCGGACGTCGTCTCCGCCGAGATTGCTTCTCTTTTCGTCATTACTCCGCCTCGTAATCGTTTTCTTTCATTACTACGAATCGTTCGCCGATCGGCTTGCCGATAGGTACCCGACCTTCGGCGCCGCGAACCCGGCTATTTTCCTCTCATGACCTCTTGTATAGCAAATAATACGCTCGTCTTGTAATTTTCCGAGCGCGTTACGGCCGATTGACGCACTTTCGACGCTTCGCACGAGCGGTGAATTTCCACGATGGGCGAGGAGGAATGCGGACGGGCATGAGAAGGGGGAAAAGATCGGGGGGAGTCGGAAGAAAGTGGCGGACATCCGCGAAATCTCGATGATTCGCGCCAGCGTCGCTTCGATGTTCCCACACGATCGATGATCCGGAGCCCTCGGACGCCGGTCGTGGATCGTCGGCATCGATGCTCCACGGATACATTGTTTCGCGAGAAAAATGTATATTGCCTCGGTGGAGAAGAAACCGCGGGAATCTTCCGGAGAGGTTGATCGAGCGTACCGCCGCGCGAGTCTCTCCTCTCATCGGAACCTTTTCATCCCCGCCCCGGGTAGCTCTTCGATACGTCCAACCTCCCTGGCCCGTTTTTCGGCGGAAGCACGAAGCGACGACGTCGTGTCCGTCGCGCACGCTTCGCGACGGGCCGCCTCCGATCGACGATCCCCGACACATGCGCCAGGAGAGCGGCGCGGGAGGGGGCGGGGGGAGCAGCGCCGAGCGAGCGGAAAAGTACGATCGTCGATCGGCGAAAAAGTGTCGAGCCAAAAAAAGGTCGTGCTCCAGGTACGACGGAATTTTTTTGCGCTCCAGCCGTCCGCCTCGTTCCGCAAATTTTCCATTTACTCCAAAAGGTATGCCCCTTTTTTCACCCCGAAAAGCGAGAAGCCCGTGGACCCATGGACGACAATGTGGATTATGAGCGATGATGAGGAATATTTATGAGTTTACGACGCAATGACTTTACGACTCGAGGAGACTTTACCGGGTGCACGCGAAGGACACTGGCCCCTTTCCGTACCTTCGAAGAAACCCGCCCTCACGGGCCCCGTCCTCCGCCGCCTCGCGCGCCGCCATCCGGAGCATTCTTTCCCCATCCTTCCTCCGTCCCTCGTCCCTCCTCCTCCGTCCCTTCGTTTCTTCCCTGCGCCGACCGATGACTGGCCGTTCGCCACCGTAATCGGAACTCCGAACAAAAACTTTAATCGAAGCCGCTCGGAGCGAGGATGGAAGAAGGTACTCGGTCGACCGATAAGCGAGAAGGTCAATACGACGGAGCGCCGTATCCTCGATTTTCCCCACCTCCCTGCCGAGCGCGCCAGTTGCGCCGACCTTGGCCGTTTCTTCGCTTCCAAGCGGTGGCAAGGGAAAAATCCTCTTGCTCCGTGCCGCGCTTCGATCGTCGACTTCGTCGTCCGTCGTGCCCCTATTTCGGCCCCCGATCCTCCTTCCGCGCTCGCCCTTGCATCGCGGGAGGCTTTCGAGGCGATGGGCCGCGAGCCGTTATACTCCGCCTCGCGCGCTCTCCGACCGCTCTCTCCCTCCTTCCTTCGTGGAAGGCAGGAGGCGAGCGAAAGAACCGATCGACGGGAAATCCATGGTGAAAATCGCGATTAGCGGGCTCGACGATCGCAGATTTAGCCAAAGAGGGAAAGGAGGAACGGGCATTGACGCCGGTTGACCGGCCCGAGCGGTTCTCCAGAGGCTAGGCCGAGCCTGGACGGACGACTCTCGCGAGAAGATTTCACCGAGTCGCTCGCGCGATTCCACTTCGATGGATCGAAGCGATTCGAAAGTAGGCGGCGCCGCGGACACTCGGATCCTCTTTCCCAGGATTCGAATTTCGAGGCTTCCTCCGTCGAGCGACGCCTCGGCTTTGGGACATCGCGCGCTCGACTCGATCGATCCGCGACGATGGTCTTTCTCCGATAGAAAGCGCGCTCCTCGCCGATATCGCCATGGCGTGGAAAGGGGTCAGTCGCGCGGAGCAGAGTGCGCGAAGCGAAGTAACGGTATTGGCCGTAAGAACCGTCGGTGGGTATTCATCGGCATAATGCGTCTCGTAAGAGCGTCGGCGGAGGATCCCGAGCGTCCACGTCTTTCGGCCAGCGCGGAAACGGGCCAAGGGCCGGAGGAGACTCGTTGCGAGAGTCGAGGGAAAGAGGCCCGCTCCTAATAGCGCGGTAATAAGGCGCAAATGTCGTCTCGCGTTGCAGCGGGTACGATCGACCATCCATCCGTGCTCCGGAGCCGTATATCAGGAATGATGAGTTTACGGCCATCCTCGTATAGCCATCATGCCCTGCCTTCGTCCTCCTTCGCACGGAATACGCGCCTACAATGGACACGACGATCGGAGCTGCGTCAGATTTACGATCGGGCCGGGGGGGGGGGGGACCTGCGGGACTTTTATGGAGTGCCAGGAGTCGCTCCTTCCTTCCAGGATCCTGCCAGGACGGCTCGTCGGGCCACTGGCCAGTGGCGTAGAGCGAGCTTGGCCGCGGCGCGCCACCTTTCGTTCGATCGGCCGAGCCCTTTCGTTTGCGAGAGCGCGAGAGTCGGCAGGTGGGTGCGTGCCCGCAGGACTTTTGGCGACGCGCCATCGTCGAGGAGCATCGGAGGAGTCCGAGGCGCCTCTTCGAGCGATCTCCTCCGTCGAAGCCGAACGCCGCGGTGAGCGACGGGTAGGCGCGCGCTGCGCTTCGAGAGTCGACTACGCCACTACGCCACTGCTCGAGCAAAGTTCGCCACGGTGCGAGAGGTCTCGGAGGATAATTTCTTCCGCGAGAACCAGGAGGGTCCGTGACGAGAAGTGGCCAGAAGTTCGGCTTCAACGCGGTCGGGCCTACCTCCGCGCTCGGCTGCACCGGATGCGCACCTTCCAGGAGCTTTTTCTCGATAGTAGAGTCGTCCGTTTCGCCGGACGTCCCGCTGTCCAGCCGTCAACATCCCGGAGGGGTTGCTTTCGGACTTTCCTAGCGGGAGCCGGGGCCGATGAAAAAACTCGAGGCAGGTACGCTGCCTCGCGCTCCTCCCTGGCCCGCCTCGCCTCTCCCCCACCGGCCTTTCGTCGGCACGGATAAGAGGACGCTTCTGGTCCTACTCGTCGCTCAACTCGCAACGGGGAGTCGCAAATTCTCGCCACATTATCGTCCCATTATGGGGGCATACTCTTGCGCCGACCTTCGGAGCCCCGGGACGGAAAACAGCTCGCGGAAAGCCCCCGGGCTCGGGCAAGAAAAACCCGTGTTTCGCTACCGAAAACATTTGGACTAGCGTCAAGAAGCCCCGCGGGGTGGCCCTTGTGTTCCCGTCAACATCCTCGTCGGCCTCGCCCGGAGATCGGCAGGACCGACCAGACGGGGACGCGAGCAGCGCGCCCGGCCCCTTCGCCCACCCCAAAGAACTCGCTCCTTCGAGGCTCGCACCGAGGGACAAGGACGAGGCACGTCGCGGACGACGCGAAGGAGCCGGAGGAGTCAGGAGCGGCGAAATCGGAGCTTTGGCCGCGGAGGAAGGGCGGCCAGGGCTCGATGACAAAAGTTCGCATCGAGCGGTAATTTCGGAGGAGCGCAAATCGACGACCGCTCGTCCCTCGGACAATGGCCATTTCAACCGCAAACGCTGAGCGTTTCGAAACCGCAGTTTCTCGGATCGACGCCGGCAAGCCAATCCCGGTGCAAGGTGCCACGAAACGGATGATTTACGGTCGGCATCGAACCGCGTCCTCGCGTAGATCCGTTATGGCGGCCGGGGTATATTTACGATACCCCGGTGGCATACGCGGAGGGCCCTCGCAGGGTGCGACAGGGAGAGAGAGAGAGAGAGAGAGAGAGAGTGAGAGAGGGGGAGGGGGGGGCGAGGGCGGTGGGGTGGCACGTTCTAAGAGGGTGGATTATTTACGGCGTAACGGTCTCCACGGCCCTCGTCCCCCGCCTCAGGTAGGCGTTTCGGCTCCCGCGCCAATTTGCATGTTCTCCCAGGTTCTCGCCTCCGAGCTCCGTCATCGAGGATACCCATCGTCCCCCATCGCGCCTCGCGGCCACCATCGTTTTTGCCTGGGATCGCGAGGAGCGTCGGTGCGCCAGGGCCCGAGGCCGGAAGTCCTCCGGAGCCACGACGCGATCGATAAAGACTTGTTCGTCCAGCGCGCGGCCCGGTGCGCGATCGCCCATATCTCTCTTCCTCGCAGCTCGGCCTCGAGAGCCTTGGCCCTCGACGAGCCGGACCCTTGGACCGAGGTGCGGTACTCCGAGGGTGCTACCAACTGGTCGACTCTCTCTCTCTCTCTCTCTCTCTCTCTCTCTCTCTCTCTCTCTCTCTCTCCCGCTCGCTCTCCGCGCCTAGATCCTGCGCCATGAGTAGCATGAAGACATTAGGGAGTTTGTTTTGTCCGCTCGGCGGGACACCGTCGGTCCTTCCGCGTCCCGGCTAATGCGCCTCGCACCGACCGCCCTTCCTCTCCTTGCCCGCTCTCTCGCTCTCCCCCTCGAGCGAGGCACGGAGGACGCGCAAACGGGACCATAATAAACATTGATGGAGCATCAGCGCGGCTCTCGCCTGCCCTCCTCGCCGGACAATGTCTCCCTCCGAGGAACCTATTCTCCGCGCGCCGATGATTTCACGGAACGAATCGCGCTGTGACGAGACTCTGCACGCTTCTATCCGCTCGAAGGAGCTTCCGAAAGTCCGTGTTTTCCCTACCGAGATCCTCGCACTCTTCTCGACGAGCCGGAGCCGGAGGGAAGTGGCTTCCGGCTGGGCCTGGCTCGAGGGGCGCGACGACGCTCTTTCTTCCGGCCTCGAGGGATCCTCGTCGATTCGGCGCGGGTACGACGCTACTCGCGCTTCAACGCCGACGATGCGACGACCCTCGCCTCGCCCATTTCCCCCGAGATCCTGCCCGAGAACTGACTAACGGAGCGAAGGTATTCGGCGATGCGCGACCGTGCCGAGGGCGTTCGAGCGGCGTGTCGCGAGGATCGAGGGCTAAAGGAACGCTCGGCCGTGATTTGCGCGAACGTTGCGCAAGAGATATCCGCGCGCGCGGCTCGTTAGTCGCGGTTGCCGATGCCGTCCGCCGGCGAGTATCCTTGAGAATTTCCAGGAAAGGAGAAGGCATCGGTTGCCGTGGCGGTTAGCTAGGCGCGTCGATCGGGCCCGATCGGCCGTCGGCGGAGACGCTCATTCGGGCCGGAAATCGGCGCGAGCGATCCGCCGTTTGCGTCATCGGGGAACCACCGGTTGGTTCTGCTTGGCGCCCAGGGGGAACCTGCCCGATCGCTTCCTCTCCGCGGCCCACGCCCGCCGACGGACGCCGGAGCTGCCGGAGCTGCCGGAGCTGCCGGAGCTCGACGGATCTCCGGCCGATCGAGCGAGCGAGAGATGCTCGCGGGGTGGCTCTCGCGAAGAGCGCGCCGACGAGGAAGCGTCGCGAGTTGGCCGAGAGTGGGCTCGCGGCCGAGGGGCGAGGGTGCGGCCGGGGGCCCCGGGAAAGCTCCCTCGGAGCGCGGTGCAAGCTCCTGAAACTACCACCGAATCCGGAGGGCCTGCGCGTGGGGATTCGGCGCAGGGGAGGCGTGGCTCGGTGGGCGTGACGAGAATAGGCTCCGTGATGCGGGATTGGTCGCGGCGCCGTCCCGAACAGGTACGATCTCGAGGTCTCCTTGGCGCGTCGGCCCTCGGTCTCAGGTTCGCTCCGCGGCCGCGGGGCTCGGAGGCGAGGTTCCCCTCTACCGGGACCGTCGCCGGTGCACCGATGGGAGTGGCCAGCCGTTAGTTACCCCGGCGGCCCATCCTCGACGAGGCTAGTCAGGATCGAAAGACCGATCCGTCGAGGTGTTCGCTTCGGTCCTTCGTCAAACCGGTTCGGTCCGTCGACGAGTGTCGTTGTCGCGAGCGAGGATCGAGGAGAGGCCCGACGACGAGAGGAAGAGCGGAGGAGATCGGCGCGAGAGAGAGGAGCCATCCCGAGTCCTGCCAGGAGCTCGGCCGCCCGGAACGCCTTTGGATTACGTGACATCATAAGCTGCTCACTGTGCGTCGGGAGAGCGAACGGCTGGAAAGTGCATCGACTCGTGTCCGACGGTTCGCAACTGCCGGAGCAAGGCTCGGTGCTCCGCTTGGAATTCCGGTGACGGGAGTAGGTGGTAGTCGGCGGAGAGCCCGAAGGGAGACGCGCATCGCCGGCGGTGTCATCGGCGGAGAGAAGAGGTCCGCGTCGAGGAGAGGAAGCGGACGGTGCGGTGCGCTCGCGACGTTCGCGATTCGGCGAGCCCCGGTGGACCTCTCAGGCGCGCCCCGTGGCCTGGACTTCCTGAGATGACGGTTACCACCAACTTCTCGATGATGCGACCCTGCTTCACCGGATACCCCTTTCAAGGTGCGTCTCCGATGGTTCCCTCGAGTTACGCGAGTCCACCTCGCCCTCCCTCCCTGCCCCTTCTTCCCTCCCGAGCAGGATCCCGGCGCGCGGGCGCGATACCTCGGGGCCGGGACCGGCGGCTCGGCGGCGCGATCGCGTAACGGAAGGGGGTGGCCGGGCCAGGGACGTCGATTCGGCACGGCGAGGCCGGTGCGCCGGGGAGATCTCTCGAGCTTGGCCAAGCGCCTTCCCCGTAACGCTCGAAACGGCCCACATCGATCTATCGCCTTACCTGCCTCGAGAAGACCGTAACATTACCATTAACGAGGGCCATAAATTACGAAATATCTCTTTCGAGTACTTCCGCCGTGCCATCTGCCTCTCGGTTCAACGTCTGCCCGAGACACCGTTTCTCTCCCTCGGCAGAATATTCCAGCGCTCGCCGCGTCGACCTTTCTAGCCGCGAGAGCTCGACCAAAAACGCTGATCGAAGGGTAGGGGAAGAAAAAATGGAGTTGCCGGATCGGAGGAATCGATCGAGCGATGCCCGAGTCGACTTCGAATGCTCGAGCGTCTTCGGAGTCGCGCTCCATCCTCCGGGCTCGTGGCTCCTACGATTGCCGTGTAATTCTCGAGTTTGTTCGGCATTGTCGAGCGCGAATGCGGAACATTTGAGCGGCGGGGGGCGAGGGCCCCGAGGCTCGCCGAAACCTTTGCCCCTTTATTGGCTCGTAAACCGTCGCGAGACGGAGTCCTTCGTCCCTCTTCGAAGCGCGCGAGAAGGGCCGCGAATAAGGTTCTCGCTCGAACCTCGTCCTTCGAGGCGCGATTGCTTATCCGTCGGACGCGGTGCCGTCGTTCGTCATTGTCCGATGTTGCGCGCGCTCGCATTTAATTACGCGAGGCGATTACTCTCCCGCAGCGGTTTCCGCGAGTTGGAAGCGAAACGAAGGTGTTTAGCGGCTGGAAAAGGAATATGATCGACGATCCTTCTCCGTTAATAACGCGCCGACTCGGCATCGTGCCCGACCGGGAGAAAAAAAATCTTGCGCGGACACGATCGACCGTCCGATCGGCCGGAGATCGCGCGAGCACTCGCGCGTTAAAATGGCAAGACGAGGGCGTTATCGAGGTATCGGCCGAGAAGAGGGAGGAGAGGGCTCGTGGCGTTTCCGCGCGGGAGGCATCCCCGAAGGGCCCTCGAGCTTTGCACTTGGCCGCGAGGGAGAGATGCCTCGGCCGTCGCTCCCCGCTCGAGAGGGGCCGCCTCGCCTCGAGCGGAGGGAAAGGGCGAAGGCTCGAAGGGTGAGGCGCCGCGAGCGTTTTTCGGGCTTTTCCGCCGCAGCGCCTCGCCGATGGTGCGCGGGCGCGCTGGTCGCGCAATCGCGGAGCGATTCCGCGCAATAGACCGAGCGCTCCGCTTTTTTCCACCGGTTTTTCTCCGCCGAGTTACGCCGCTACGCCTATCCTTCCTCTCGAGTCGCGACGGGATGAAAGCGCGATCGCCGCCCGTTCGATTCGTCGCCGGTCGACCGCGAGCGCGAATTGGATTACATTGTGCTCAACGCGCTAACCGACGGCGAATTTCTAATCCACGGACTCGCGGTTCCTCGCCTTTTTACCGGCGCGGATGGTCCGAGTGCGAGCCGAGTCGCGGCTAAAAACTACGAATTTCCAACGAACCAAAGAGTCTCGAAAGCAAGGAGAATCGTCGCTCGGTTTCTTCCTCGGGGAGGCCGGGGGAGGGGCCGCGTCGCGCGAAAGCGTTTAACGCTAATCGCGAAATTATTCAATTCCCCCGACGAGCCTTTAATCGCGATTAGATGCCGCGTTGGAGATTGAATATCCCGAGGAAAAAGGCCGGCGCGACGGAGGGAAAGGGAGGAGCCGGAGCGCTCGCCGTCGCCGCGCTCTCGCGCTCCTCTTTGGCCCGCAACCGCGATCGCGTGCACGCCCGAATTTGTCGGGCGTAGCGAGGAGCGCGCAGGAAATTCGGCCGCGCGCGACCCCCCGTCGAGCGCCGATCGGGCCGGGCCGCGGCTCGCCCACCATCCTCGACCGTCCGCGGCCCTCGGCTTTTTCCTCCCGACCGTTCGAAAAAATCCACGTCCGTTCCTTGGACGTCTCGCCTCGGCGATCGCGCCCCTCGTCGCGCAGTCATCATCGAGGTTTCGTTTTTCCTCTCCTTACAGCGTCGCGAGAAAACGAATCACACCGGTTTTTCGCGCTCGCGCGAGACTTGCTCTCGTTTGGCGCTCTCGACCACATCTTCGGAAGGAGGTTGCGCGAGAGCTCGATCGACTATCGCCGAAAGCGCGGAAAACGCCGTCGCGAAAGGACCGCGCCTCTCCTCCTCGCGGCAGCCTCTCCGGCGCTCGGTCGCTCGGCGTGTAGAGCGAAATTAAATAAGCCGATCGAATGATACGCTATCATCGTCGGGCATCGTAAACCCTCGGACTCGTTGGACTTATCGGTAGTTACGACGTTGTCGCTTTATGCGCCAACCTCTCGAACTCCCGACTCTGTCTCCCTTTCCGATCGAGCCCCCCGCGATATTCCCCTCGGCCCGTGCCCACCGCTCTGCCCCCTGCCTCCTGCCTCCTGCCTCCTGCCTCCTCCCCGCGAGACTCTTTCATCTTCCAGCGGCGAGCGAGGAGGAGAGCGGTGCGCGACCGAGCAACGTGGAACCTCGATAAATCCAGACCGCTCTTTATGCGCCGTCCAATAACCATTCCTCCGGCTCGCAGCACCCCGCGCCACCTCGCTCCATCCCGTCCCTGCGGCCCACCTCGCTTCCGGTCGCTGGAAAACAAAACGAACCTCGATCCCGACTTCTCAATCGCGCTTCGACGAAAGTGCCGCCGCGCGTCGGCCCGAGGGCGGGAGAGAGGCTGAGGCTCTCTCTCTCTCTCTCTCTCTCTCTCTCTCTCTCTCTCTCTCTCTCCCCTCAGCGTCTTCCTACGCTCGATTCCGGTCCTCCCGTCGACCGATCGGAACGTCGAGCGTCGAACACGTTTGCTCGCGTAGCGCCGAAGGAAGCCGCCTGACCGAGGGAAACGTTCGTTTCAGATTTGGGATCGATACCAGGTCAGGGCCGCGTCAATCAGCTCGGGGGCATCTTCATAAACGGACGACCGCTGCCCAATCACATCCGACTGAAGATCGTCGAGATGGCCGCTGCCGGCGTTCGGCCCTGCGTCATATCCAGGTAAGCGCGAGGACTCTGCGCCGAGGGGCGGAGAGGGCGGTGGCGCAAAGGAGGCGCGACGGGGGCGCTTGCCGCGATTTCGAGGGCTGAAAGGAGTGTCTTTCCCCGAACGCAGGCAGCTGAGGGTGTCTCACGGCTGCGTCTCGAAGATCCTGAATCGCTACCAAGAGACGGGCAGCATCAGGCCCGGCGTCATCGGCGGCAGCAAGCCGAGAGTGGCCACGCCCGAGGTGGAGGCCAGGATCGAGGAGTACAAGCGGGACAATCCGGGCATCTTCTCCTGGGAGATCAGGGACAGGCTGATAAAGGAGGGAATCTGCGACAGGACCAGCGCCCCCAGCGTGTCCGCGATCTCTCGCCTGCTCAGAGGCCGGGACCCGGAGGAGGAGGCCAAGCTGGGAGACGGTGAGTCGGCGCACTTTTTCGCCAGCGTCGAGCGAGGCGCGAGCGCGGCGCGAGCGATAGCGCGGAGGCCTCCCCCGGCCCTCCGCTCGGGATCGGACTCGATCGGCGGGCCGATAAACGACAATCGGTCGTAAAGCCAATCTCCGGCCTCCTATCGCCTTCCTTCCGAGTCGTTAAAAGCCCGGAATCCCGCGAGAATCGGGCCTCTCGGCGGAGCGCGGATTCTCGATCGGGGGATTCTGGATTCGGGATTCGGGATTCGGGACTCGGAGGAGCCCGAGGGGAAGTGGGCGGCGCGGCGGAGATTTAAATCCGGCGTCTTCGAGACACGCCCCATCACCTGGCCGGTAGACCACCAAGAAACCGATGCGCCAGCGCCCCGAAGAGGGTGAGCGAATAAATTAAATGCTCGCGTATTAATCAGCCGTGCGTTTCTTGCTCTCGGAAATTACCGGTTCGCCTTCGGTGCGTCGAGGAGCCGAGGCTCTCCACGGTAGCGGCTCGGCGCCGAACTCTGTAATTTTCTCGCCGCCCGGTACATGCCCACGTGTGCGACCGAAGGTGCAGGCGGAGGCGAGCGAGCGAGCGAGCGAGCGAGGGCCGAGCCGAGCCGAGAGAGCTCTCCCCGCGCGCCTACGCGCCACGTCTTAGCTCGCGGAGGAAACGGAGATGGCGTAGGCCTCCTTCGAGCGGCCGGCAGGTGCATTCCTCCGGTCCACCTTTGGCGCCCTTGGACTCTCCAGTCCCGACCGCGCGAAGCTTTTCGCGCTTTCCCGCGATCCCTCGCAGCTCGCTCTCCGCATCCGGTCCTATCCTCGCCGGTTCCATCGATCCTGCCTTCTCTCGATCGAGCGCACTTCCGCTCGGAGCTCCCGCGGCGAACGGTGGGCCCGCGCGAATCCGCCGCTCGGCCGGCCCTCGATAGAGCTATCATTGCGTGCCGCATTCGGGGAAAGACAGCCCCCCATCGTTCGCGGTCCCCTCTTCGAAGGGTAGCGCGCCTCGGATACCAAAAATCGGAGGAAAAATTACATATCTCGAGGGACTAAACGTTCGCGGCCGGCCAGTGATTACCAAAGCCACGGAACCCGATATTAGCCGCGGGATGAATGATTGCCGGGTTGGCCTCGGAGGCGATGCGCCGCCGGCCGCGCCGCTCGGCGTCACCGCGCGGTTACCCACCACGACACGCGCCTCCTATTCCGCCGCCTCCTTACGCGCCTTTTTCTCGCCTTACCCGTTTTCCCCCTCGGCCCACCCTTCCGCGCTCGAAAGGGCCGGGGGCAGACGTGGCGCGGAACGGCCGGAAAAGCGGCAGGGCGCAGCGCCAGCTCCCTCGACTTCGCCGATCGAGGAGGACTCGCGCGTACCCCGCGTCCTGGAATTCGGGCTTCGCGCGATTATTCCGGCGGGCGCGGGGAGGGAAGGGAGGCTTCGGGCACGGCGCGGCCCTCGCGGAAGGCGCGCCGGCACCGAGAAAAAAACTCGCCGGTCCGGGAATAGAGCCGTGTCGAATCGGCGTCAACGCGCGCGATAAGTCGAGCGTCGAGGAGCGTCGTCGAGCGTCGTCGACCGATTAGTCGCGGCTCGAGCAGGCCCGCCGCCGCTCGGACGGGGACGGGGACGGGGACGGGGACGGGCTCGAGGCGCGCGCGTCGGCGAGCCGCGACCGGGCTCCCGGATGGCCGAGAGATCGCCCCTTTGGAATCCGCGCCCTGCCGCGCCTCACCGCTCGGAATGACTCCCGATAATAATAAGTCGAGGGCGGAGGGCGGTCCAAAAATAGGCGGGGGGGGGGAGGAGGAGGGGAACGCCGCTCCTTGCACCTCGGCGCGTAAACGCAAAAATAAAGCGCGATCGAGGGTCGGCGGCGACGGTGGCTCGAGGCCAGCAGCGCTACCGCGCGGCCACTTTGGCTCGAGAGCCGCGACGGACGGCATTATTATTGCGAATGCCCAGAAGGGGGCAATTGGGGGGGGGGGGGGGGGGGGCAAAGGGGTCCGGCCGGGGGGT
>JBCFXI010000096.1:77500-97878 GCA_038496175.1 Ampulex compressa | reverse complement strand
CCCCCCCCCCCCCCCCCCCCCCCCCCCCCCCCCCAAAGGTGTCCGGCCGGGTGGAAAGGAGTCGATCGTAGGCCGAGTGTGAAATGAGCGGCGGGCCCGAGGCCGAGGTCCGTGCTCGCGGTGCCTTTGGACGGTGGGGCTAAGGAGAAGCCGTAAATCGCGGCCGGCGCGAGGGGAGTCGCGATGGCGGTCAAAGGCCAGGCCTGCTCGCCGACGGGCACGTCCGAAGGAGCCTAACGCGAGCGTCGTTCTGCGTGTCCCTCAGGCAAGACTAGCTCCGGATCGGACTGCGAGAGCGAGCCCGGCATTCCGCTGAAGAGAAAGCAGCGCAGGAGCAGGACCACCTTCACGGCCCACCAGCTGGACGAGCTGGAGAGGGCGTTCGAGAGGACCCAGTACCCCGACATCTACACGAGGGAGGAGCTGGCGCAGAGGACGAAGCTGACCGAGGCCCGGATTCAGGTCTGGTTCAGCAATCGCAGGGCTCGACTGAGGAAGCAGCTCTCCTCGACGACGTCGGGAGGATACGTGGGCTCCGTCGCCTACCCGGCGGCATCCTACGTCCTCCATCCACCGGCGCCGCCGCATCCGCACGCCGGTGCCTCCGTGGCGGCCAGTCATCCTCACGCCCATCCTCACGGCCAGGCCTTGCCGGACGCGGCCTTCTCCTCCGGCCAAGGTGAGTCTCCACCCTTTCCCCTCCTCCTCGAGCGTCCTTCGGCCGCGAATCAAACTCGCGACGCTGGCGGCGAGAAAAGCGCGGCTGGCCGCCAGAGCGGCGGGTGGCGAAGGAGCCGAGAAGAAATCGCGGGACGTCGAAGAAATTGGGAGCACCACGGTACATTTACCGCGGCATGCTGCCGGATGCTCTCGGGAGACGAAGAGCGATGCTCGTCATGCTCGTAACGTCCGTCGGCATCGTCCTCGATCCCGAAGAGCCGCCGGCACCCCGCCGCGCGACCGACTCGATCGCCCAAAACACTCCCTGGGCCTCGCGCGTCCCGAAAAGACGCGCTTACGACGATAACGACGCCTCTCTCTCTCTCTCTGCCTCGCAGTTCCGGAGCTCTACTCGTCGCATCACGCGACCATGTCTCACCAGCTGACGGCCGAGTCGGCCCGACTCTCCTCCTCCGTCGGCTCCAGCTCGACGTACGCCCTTCCCGGCTCGGTGACCTATCCGAGCTCCCTGCTGCCGCCGACCACCTCGGCGACGACGCACATGACGCATCAGGTCTCTCCGGCGGCAGCCGCCTCCTCCACCTATCAGCAGAGCAGCGCCCACCAGCTGCCGCCGACCCCAAACTCCCTGGTGACCATGATGGGACCAAATTCCGGAAACTCCAATTCCGCCTCCGATCAGCTGACCCCGTCGGATCTGCCGATCGGCTCCGTCTCCCCCGTTCAGCAGCAGCAGCAGCAGCAGCAGCAACAACAGCAGCAACAGCAACAACAGTCGCAGCAGCAAGCTAGCCAGGGAAGCGGCTCACCCTCGTGGAACCTTCCGCTACCGAGCGGTGCCAGAGTGGGTCTACCGAGTCCGCCCTCGAGCCTTCACCAGCCTCACGCGCACGCCGCTCATCCCCATCAAGCGTTCGCCGGTCATTACGCGGCGCAAACCTTCCAGCAGCCGCCCAGACCGGCTCCCCATCATCAGCCCTTCTACAATTGGTACTGAACCTGGCCGACGAGCATCGCGCGCCGCTCGACGCTTCCGGCGGCCGGCCACGATCGCTCCTCTCGCCCCCTCCACGGCCCTTCCGATTCCTACGCCGCCGAGGAGCCGCCTCTACGCCCGGCGCACAAGTCCTCTCGATCCCCCGCGGCAAACTGCGCGCGTAGCCGCAGGTAGGTGCGAGAGCTTCGGTCCGTAGAATCGGGTGCCGCCTTGGCGTTCGAAGCGAACGCCCTAGGCTCGCCGCTCATTGCCGACGCACCGATCCGGTGATTCTATTTAAGCTTGCGACCGGCCACGCAAATACGGAGGCACGGACCGAGCGTCGAGCGGTGGTTCGCTCGCGCTCGGCCGGGGCCCACGGCGGGTGGCTCTCCTTGGCGCTCGTCGTCCGTGCGACGCGTAGCGCGTAGGCCAATTTTCTAGATTATCGCGCACATGTATGCGCGCACGCGTCTATAAATACGCGCGCCTCGTTTAGCTCCGCTCGGCTTTCGGACTCTTCTCTCGCACCTCGCGACGCTCGGCGCCTACGGTGGACGCCAAAAATCTGGCGTTCGATTCGCGCATGGACGGCCGGCCCGGAGCTCCGACTTCGGGCGGCGGCGAGCCGGCGCGCGCGAGGCGCCCGCGCCGAACGACGGCGTCTCGTGGGTAGGCGCGCGCACGGCCCTCGCGCATCCGCGCTCGCCTGTACGACTGCATGTATCATATTGTATTTTTCTGCGTAGCTCGTTAAATAATAAAAACCTTGAATGAAAAGTTGGCGTCGGGCGACTCGATCGCCGTTCGGCTCGATTTCCAAAGCTCTCGGGACGCGGGGAACGGTGAGGGGGGGAGCGAGAGGGTGGTGGGAAAGGGGGCGGGGGAGAGGGGTGGGGGTGGGGGTGGGGGGGAGAGGCTCGGGGAAGGCCGGCCGAGCGGAGGGGCGTGAGGAAAGGGGGAAGCGAGAAAGGAGAAACGATGCTCCGTTTCCCAGTCGTTTCCTTTTTTCTTTTTTACAAAATAATTTACAATGCTTAATACAATATTTTTACATAAATATATTTAATTGCCTCGCAACACATTGATCGGACCAACTTAAGAGTAAAATAAATAATTCTAAGGATATCTCTCGTCGCGTCGCGTATTCTCGCAAACTCGGGAAAAGAAAACGCTTCGTCGCTCGATTTCGCGGCGTGGCACGGGCGACGAGTCGAGTCCACCTATGTAAACGAAATCGTAGACGTTACTCGATCGGCGATACGATCGAAAAGGATGCGCTGAGATAATCGTAATTCGCTAATCTTTTCACTACGCGTCAAGGCATTTTCGCTACTCGAAGTACACTTCGTTATCCCTAGTTTTCCGCTTAATCGCAAAAGCCAATAATGTGCACAGCCCTATAGGTAATAATCGTGTATTGAACTTACCTTGAGTGTAACTTAACGAGATCGCTAGGTACTCGTCCTGCCACAGCCCAACAACGACCAACGCAACGATCTCGGCGCCGCGATCGTTCGAGCGCGCCCGATCGGGCCCGACATTACCGGGGAATAATATCCTATCTACGCCCTGGAAAACGAGGTGCCGAAAACGTCGAAGGAGGAAGGAGTCCTGGCAAAACGAACGTACAAGAAGGGCACCGTGCCGCCGGGTGCGAAGTGAAAGGAGGCTGGTTTGTCCTTTTAAAAAACTACTTACATGGTTTTAATATATTCTTGCCGTATACAAATGTAAGCAACTATGTGGGAAAAGAAGATACAAATCGTCGGTACAGTATCCCTCTCGCGACCAGCCACTCTCCTCGTCGGTTATAATACTTGGCGAACGCATCGCCGCATTTCGCGACCTCTACAGCGATAACTCGTACGTAATATATGAAATCGAAGGGGAAGTCCGATTCGAGGACCAAAAATGGGGTAAAATCGTAGGATAATACGTGGCAGGAGGGTAGTGAGGCACACAAATACGTGTCGGCATAGTGAAAATATGTAACAAACATATTTTATGCAATATACGAAAACTTATGGATACGTAACGCGGCTCTTCGTCACCGGACCACCGCGCCACCGCGTCGCCCGACCGCCCTCCTCTTTCCCTCCCATCCTCCCCCCGCCCAACCCACCGAACGCACACCCTGCCCTCATCCTGCCGCTATCCTGCCGCTATCCTGCCGCGATCCTGCCGCGATCCTACCGCGATCCTATCGCGATCCCACCGCGAAACGCGACACCCTCCTCGTCCAAGCGACCATCCGGCTTTCGGTGAATCGCGCTCCTCGGCGAAGGGTAGGAGCGCGCAGTGGTAGTACCAAGGCCCCCTCCATCTCCCTCGCCCACGCTCTCTCTCTCTCTCTCTCTCTCCCTCCCTCCCTCCCTCCCTCCCTCCCTCTTTCTCCCGTCTCTGCGTCCCCGTCGGGACGCGTAAACGCGCATTCCAAGATCTCGTCGTATATATCCACATGTGGGTACGTACGTACAACGTGCGGGACGATCGTGGTCGAGAAGAACGCGACCGACACGATCCACTTTCCTAGAGGAGAGCCCGGTTAAGGACCCACCCCCTTCCGGCCGACGCCCCGAGAGCCTTCTCGTCGAGACGACCGACGATTCCCTCGCGAAAATCCTCGGAGCGGATGGAGAGGAGGATCGACGAATCGGTCGCGCGCGGCTGGCCGAAGCGGAGCAAAGCGAAGAAGATTCGAGGAGGGAAAGCTGGTATAAACCGGTGTAATATTCGAGGAGAGCTAATCGTAGCGAGGAGGAGAAGAGAGGAGAGGGGAAGAGATCTCGCGAGGATCTCCGTGGCGAGGCCGTCGTCGTGCCAGGGCGATCGAGTCGAATCGAGTCGAGCCGCTCGGAGCGTCTTTCGGCCTCGATGTTCGCCGAATCCCGATTTTTTTGTTTCTTTTTTTTTTTGTTCGGGGACGGGAGAGACGGCCGTTGGGGGGATCGGCGAGTTGACACGAGGACCACCGGGGATCCCCTTGTGGTGGCGATGCGTGGGATGTCATTATTGTCCGGAAGATGACGCTCGTCCACCCTCTCCTCTCGTTTCTCCTCCGCGCCCACTCCTCCGTTCCGAGGTCTTCGATCCTCGCGAGTGTCGGCGCGTCGCGAAAGGCGCCGGTCCATCCGTCCGAGTCGCCTCGAGCGCCCCTTCGAGGAGCCCTCGATCCGCGCGCCCAAGCACGCTGCCATCGGCGCCTCTCTCTCTCTCTCTCTCTCTCTCTCTCTCTCTCCTTCGCGCGCGCGCGTTCGCAGATGGGCTTTCCGAGGGATGCTCGCGGGGTGGATCCTCGGTCGAGCGGGCCAACGCTCTCGGGCACCGGGCCAGTGGCTCCTCGCGGCGAGGACTCTGCGCGCTCTCCCGAGCTCCTACTCTGGGAAGGAGCGGCCAGCGTGGATCGCTCCGGGCCGCCCTTAACTACCGTGATCCTGATCGAGCTCGTCGAGGGACTCGAGCCTGGCGATCGGCGCCTCGTTGATGGCGAAGGCGTCCCAGGCCATGTCCTCGCTGGTCTGCCTCGAGGACTCGGCCGCTCGCTGGCCGGGCCCCGCGGTGCTGCCCTCCTGCGTCGCCTGCCTGCCCTCCGGCCTCTGGCCGCCAGGGCCGGCCGCGCCAGCCGCGGCACCCGTGGCGCCACCCGGCGGCAGCTCTGCGGAGCCGCGATGGCCGGCCGAGGGCTCCTTGCGCGCCTCGCCGCTGCGCGGCCGCTGGCCCCGCTCCGTCGTTACCGACACGACGCAGCTCCAGGGATCCTCGGCCTCCGGCTCCGAGCGCTTGTTGAACGAGCTGTACCTGTTGGGCGGGCAAAAGGGCCTTTCATCCGGCAAAGTCCGTCCGGCCCCGGTCGGCGCGGCCTGTCCTTTCGAGATAACGTACCCGCTCCTGAACTCTCCCCTCCGGAAGGCGGCGGGCTGACTGTGCCAGGCGTGAGGCTGGTGGGCCTGGTGCGCCGAGGGGGGCACCGCCAGATCCACCGGCTGGCTCTGCGACCTCGTGGGCGCCGCCTTGCCGTTGAGCGCGCTCTGCAGCGCCAGCGCCAGCGCCGAGGTGTCGGAGGAGGTGACGGTCAGCCGAGACGTGCCGGAGGACGTCGAGGTCGGCTCCCTCGTCGAGGGTCTGCTGTGGAGGTGAGCGGCGATCCCGGTTAGTAGAGCGAGAGTCGGCCCGAGGTACGATAGGCGAGAGAGATATACTCGAAGCACGTGGTTATGTACAGTGGGATTTGGCGGGCCTCTAATCCGCTAAGCGCTCCGAACAGCGTCGCGGAACCGGCGTCGCGTCGCCTCCCTCGTCGGACATCGACGCGGTCGAAGAGGGGAAGCCGATCGAGTCTAGCCGACCGAGTTGGCTGGCCCAACTCTGGCCCCGGGGGCTACTCTACCGGCGCGAGACTCGCGATATGCCGTGGGCGCATTCGCCGAGTACTCTCGCCTCGAGGTCGAGCCTCGAAGAGGCGCGCGCGGGGAGGAAGGGAGCGGTGTGTCGATGCTACGCGAAAAGCGCGAGCCTGCGCGTGCCTCGAGAGTTCGCGCGAGGCCTCTCGGCGAAGCGAAGCGAGCCCAGGGGGAACGGGAGCGCGCGGTCGATGCCGAGATCGGATTCCGACTCGGAAATTCGGATTCCCGCGACACTGTTCTCGGGGAGCGGGGTTCGAGTAAGAGTATGAGTATGCGTCACCTTCGCAACTTGTCCAACTTTTCCAAAACAAAAGACGTCGAAATCAAATGCAACCGATCCAGGGATTTGGAAAGAAAGCTTTTCAAGAATAAAAGTATGGATTACTTCCTTAGAAGATAAGAGTCGGTAGGCCTAGTTTTGAGGTGGGAAAGAAAAAAAAAAAAAAGAAACAAAAAGGAAAGAAGGCGGCCGAGTAGGTCGGGACGAGGAGGCGGAAGGAGAGGAGGAAGGTATCCTGTCTCGTCCTCTCCCTCTCGCGCAAGGCCCGACCTACGCGCGTGCGAACGCGGCCTTCCCGCTGGGGGACTGACCTGAAGAGACCGTGAGAGGTGCTCGGCTGGATCTTTCCGTTTCCGTTGCCGTTTCCATTGCCATTGCCGTTGGTCGCGGCCGGAACCGTCGGCGGCTGCGGCTCGCTGGCCGACCTCTGGACCAGGGCGGGCGGCCTGCCGACCAGCTGCCTGCCGGCGCCGAGGCCGAGGCCGGCCGGGGCGGTTCCGGGCATCATCTCGATGCTCGAGCTCTCCCTCGAGGAGTTGAGCGTTTGCTGGAGCAAGGACAGGATCAGCCGGATATCGCCCACCATGGAGTGCTCCAGGGAGGACATTTGCCGCGACAGCTGGTCTATCCTGGCGTTGATCTCCTCTATAGGCCGGCCGGGACCGCTCTGAAAGTCGCCTGAAAGGGGGCAGTTTGCGATGGACGGCGGTCGCGATAGTCGATGGCGCTCCGGCTCCACTCACCGTGCGACTGCGGATGCTGCGGGGGCGATGGCGTGGTGTAGTGACTCGAGGTCGTGGAGGTGGCCTGGACGACGCTCTGGCCGAGGCAGCTCTCGCCGGCGGCGGAGCTTCTGCGCGCGGGCTTGGTCAGCGGCGTCGTCACTGGATGCCCGGAGGGAGGCATGAAAGAGTAAGCGCTCGATTGGAAACCGACCCTTCCCGGTGCTCTCCCTCTCTCCTCTCCTCTCCTCTCCTCTCCTCTCCTCTCCTCTCCTCTCCTCTCCTCCCCTCTCCTCTCCTCTCCGCGATGCTCGAGGGCAGAGCTCTTGCGGGGCAGAGGAAGGAGGAGGGAACGCGCTCGTAGGCGAGGCGAGGCGAGGCGAGGCGAGGCGCTAGTCTAGGGAAAAGTGCGGGCCGGAGAGAGCCGGTGCGGGTAGGTTTGGGCGGGACACGAGCGCAGGCTTCCCGTCCAGGGGGCATCGGGCTACACGGTGGCGTCTACTCGCGACGGATACTCACTCTGCTTGGCGAGATAATCGTGACTCGTCAGTGGCTGGAGGTGGATCTTGTGCTGACGGAGGTCCGGAATGCTGCGCTTGAGATGGGTTAGCATGCCTGAACAACCAGGTTTTAAGGTGTTAACCAACTCGGGAGACAAACGCAATCGCAAAGCGTAAGGCCGTTTACTTACATGGAGCTTACGGAGTGGAGGGTATCGTGGAAAGAGCGTACGAACGGGCGCGAACGGTGAAGCGGATACCGGCTACGCGGAGCTACGCAAGGGAGGCCTACGTGCTGGAGGGCACCGGAGAGCCCTATCGATCGGCGGCAGGGCGAGCGGGCGGGGGGGGGGGCGAGGGGAGCTTCGATCGCGCGGCAGAGCCCTCTCTGCGGGTCCAAAGACGCGTCTCTCGATTCGCGACGGTCCTCCGGAGCAAAACGTCAACGATACCCGGGGCTCGTGGGGCGATTCGCGTGGGACGCGATGCGACGCGAACGGCGGACCGCTCGAGCGGGGGCGGGGGCGGGGGCGGGGGCGGGGGAGTACTATTTTCGTGCAAAGAACAACATTCCTCAGACAGAAAGTGGAAAGAAGGAGGAGAACTCGAAAGCATTACTCTCAAAGTGGGGAAGACGATCGGCAGAATGTCGGAGGAGTAAACGCGGGGCGCCTCACCGGTAATGGAATTTAGCGTGGAGCTCCTCTGCTTCGGCTCGTCGAACTCCAGGTTGAGCGGCGTCACGTCCTGCCCTGCCTTGTCCGTGTTGAACTCCAAGATGCCGTGACCGCTGGCTTTGTCGCTTTAAGGCAAAAGACGCGAGGATGTTGAAGACTCCTCTCTCTCTCTCTCTCTCTCTGGGCGCCCCGAGAGTGAGAAAGGAACGAAGGGCAACTTACTAGTCTTCCTGATCGTCCTGCAAGGAATCTTGTCGACCGGTGGGAATAAGACTAGCGCCGGGGCCTCCCCCGCCTGGTCCTCGGCGGTATCTCGGTGGACGGAAAGCGAATCTCCTGGCGTCGACCTCGACGTCCGTCGGAGTGCTGACGGGAAACCTTGCCGAGATCGGATCGACGCCCGCCTGCTCCTCCTGCGGGAAGAGAAGCGAAGCAAGGATCGGAGGTTCGTCCCTTTGGCGCGAGGCGACGCGCTCCGCCGACACTCACGTCTCGCATGTTGAACGTGATCTCGAGATTTTGGCTAAAGTGATTGGAGAACTCGGGGTAGAGCGCCAGCACGTCGAGCAGGTCGTCCCTGTGTATCTTGTGCAGATCGCAGTACGTCAAGGCGCGCACGTTGCAGGAGGACTTGCCGACCGTGGGATATATGCAGGGATTCTCCCCGAATATATCGTCCTTCCCCAGGATGGCCATCACGATGTCGTCCTTGAGGATCTCTATGCTACCGCGAGATATAAAGTAGAGGAAGGTCAGGACGTCTCCTCGGTGGACCAAGGTGTCGCCGGACGGCGCGTGGGTCGTTTTGAACTTGAGGGACAGAGCTCTGCGCGTTGGAAAGAAGGTTTGGATTATACGGGCTCGGTCTCGTCGTCGGACGGGAAAGGGCCCGCGAGGCCCTGAGCGGACGCACCGTAAGCAACCCGGACTGGCACCCTCGAAGGCTCTGCAGTTGTTCAACAGATTCCTGTTGAGGTGCAGGCAGATGTCCGCCTGAAGGCACTCGGGGAACCCCTTGAGGACGCTGTTCATGTCGATCCCGTTGGTGTAGGTCCAGGCGTGCTGAAAATACTCCTCCAATCTCTGCCGCAGCGGGTTCGGGATTTGGTGAAACCTTATGAACTCCCTGACCCGAAGCATTTGCGTGTGGTAGCGCGCCGTGCCGCTGTAAAGCCTCTGGATGATGGCCGATACGTTGCCGAAGATGCTGGCGTACATCAGAGCTGGGGAGCAGTGCGCGTCGCGTCGTAGTCGTGTTCGCGGACCAACGTGCCGAGCCCCCCCCCCCCCTCCCCGCCCGCTTAGGGCCCATCCCCTACTCACATCCGATCAGCATCACTATGATGGTGAATATCTTCTCGGCGTCCGTATTGGGCGCCACGTTCCCGAAACCCACCGACGTTAAGCTACTGAAGGTGAAGTAGAGCGCGGTGATGTATCGACTCTGAAATCCAAGAGATATAAATAGGGGCGTGGAGCGGCCCCCGAGGCGCCACCCTCCGGCTCCCCGGCCGCTTACCTTTATGCTCGGGCCCCCGGTGTTGTTGTGAAAATAAAACTGGTGCGTATCGTTCGCCAGAATGTCGAGCCAGCCGACCTTGCTCTTTAGCTTCGGCCTTTCAACGTTCCCAATGGCGTACCTTCAACGGAACGATCGTTAATATGCCAAAGGGAGCGGGCTGGACGAGAATAGTCGGGCCGCGAGATAGCTCACCATATGCACGCCATCCAATGGGCGATAAGAGCGAAGGTGGCCATTAGTAAGAGCAAGACGGCGGCACCGTATTCGCTGTACCTGTCGATCTTCCTGGCCACCCGAACGAGTCGCAGAAGACGGGCGGTCTTCAGAAGTCCGATCAGCGTGGTCGTCTGGAAATAATGCGCCCGTTTGTCCATCTCGCTCGAGGGACTTTGCGAACCTCCCTCCTTTTCCTCCTTCCTTTTGCCCTTTGCCCTTTGCCCTTGCTCCTCCCTCCTCCCTCTCGCCCTCTCGCCCTCTCGCCCTCTCGCCCTCATCCCGAGGCCTACCCCCGACCCCACCTCCGGGCTCGTCCGCGCGTCTCTCGCGGAATCGAATTCGACTCTCGATCGCGGCCTATTTATGGAAACGGCTCGACCGCGCCGACGGAATCCCCTCGCTTCCGCCGCCGCGCTCCAGTCGCCTCCAAGCGAACCGCGTTCGCGCCACGCTATTAGCCCGGACTGTCGATACCCCGCGCCCTTCGACGAGCGACGGGGCCGGCGGGGGCCGAGGTGGGGGGGGGGGGGGGGGGCGCGGTGGGGCGTCGTTGCTCGGCACGAGCGCACCGAGAGATCCCTCGCGGAGCCGGCTCGGCCGCCTTCCAAGCTCCCTCCGTGTCCAAGCCGTGCGCCCCCATCTTGGTTCGGTTGGCCGAGTCTCCCCACGGGCCGCTTACCTCCACTCGCGGCGCGCCTCCGCCTTTGCGGCCCAAGCTCGCACGCGCGTCGCTCGAGGCGGCTCGGCACCTCTTCTTTGCTCGCGCACGCCTCGGCGAGAGGCCGAGCGAGCGGACGTGCCGAGCCTCTCGAAGCCCGCTCCTCCTTTCCCGCGCGCGAGAACGTAAAGCGCGCTTCCAAGTACCGCCGAGTATACGGCCACGGCCGCTCTGCGCTCGGGATGGCGGCGAGAGGCTCGGAAGAGCGCGCGAGTAGGCGCGTCCACGGGAAAGAAGCCTCGTCCCGATGCCGTGGGCGCGCGCTGGCGGGCGCGCGCGAGCCATTTCCTCCTCCTTCCTCGTCCGATCGCTTCGTCCGCGGATGCCTCCATCGCGGAGATTCCCCTCGTCGTCGGAGGTACTCGTGCTTCCTCCCCGTCCTTACCTGCTACGGAGCTGCTCCCAAAGGCGGTCTTTTCTATCGCGGTGAGCTTTGAACGAAAGCCGAAGGATGAAAAATATCGGGAGTACTTCTACGTCGTTTCGGGGCCAGCTCGGTCCATCGTGGCCGATCTCTGGACCTTTGGAGGGCTATCATGCAAACTCCGACTATGCTCCAACGAAAGCGAGGGAGTCGTCCGAGAGTCGATCGGTGAGAGATCGACTGCCGGGGTTTCGGTACGGCTCGAAGCCGCCCAGAGATCCGCCGCCCGTCTCCCGACAATCGAGGGCCAACGGGGGAGATCCGGTCTCTGGGTTTCTGGGCGGCTCGCAGGCCGCACGCGACACGATGCTAGATTGGCGGAAAGAGGGCGAAGCGGCCAAGCGACAGGAAAGACGCGTCATCGCTCGTGTGCAAAAGGATTCGTATATACGTGTACGATGCGTGAGAGAAAGTTGTTCGAAGCGCAAATCGCAAGCGCACTCCAA
The DNA here is from genome assembly GCA_038496175.1 of Ampulex compressa. Classification (NCBI taxonomy): domain Eukaryota; kingdom Metazoa; phylum Arthropoda; class Insecta; order Hymenoptera; family Ampulicidae; genus Ampulex; species Ampulex compressa. The sequence goes on along the minus strand of JBCFXI010000096.1, from coordinate 86,310 downwards.
CGCGATTAAGATCGTTCGATCGGATGCACGCATTATACAGGCCGGGCACGTACGACCCTGTACAGCTCGCAACCAAAGCGTAATCAAAGGGTACGAAAAAAAGCTCGACAACGTAAAAGTAGGGCCAACGGAGAGTCTTCGATGGAATCCGGAGGAAGAAACGGCAAAAGCTTACGTACGATCGTTATAAAATGCCGCTGAAAAAGTTTCGTTTCGGGTGCTTTCGGGTGCTCCGTCACTATGCCGTCCCCCTGCGTCCCTCGCGCCTGTCGTTCCGTGTGTGCCTCACCACCGTGTCCAGTGTGTTCGTCCCGATCGCGAGCCGAGCGTTTTCGGGGATCGACGAGCGGCGATCTCCGACCCTCTCGAGTCGATCTCGAAGCAGTCCCGCCGCCCCTCCTCGATCGAACGCGCCTCGGATCCCCGAAGGCGAGTCTTTGTCGAAAGGTGCCCAAAGATCGGAGGCAGTCCGAAGGGTGCGTCGCGTGCTCGTTCGCGCGGCCCGAGGGAGCTCCTCCGGCTTCGGCCGCCAGCGCCAGCGCCAGCGCCAGCGCCAGCTCCAAGGCCGGCGAGGCTGGCTGGCGGGGAGGGGGCGAGGGTGGACCGTGGGGCCGACCGGAGGACGAAGACGCTCGTACGGATATGCGCGCGCGACTCTGCAACCCCGGAGGAAGGAGCGAGCAACCGCGAGTCGCGGCTACTGCGAGTAAAGCAAGCTCAAGGATCGACGTACATGTCCTTGGAAGGAAACAAAATGAAGAAGCTGGATGCAAGAGGGAGAAACAGCGAGACTAGGCACGTCCTTATTTCCCGCGCTATTAGCCCGATGTTCCTCGAACGGCACTTTGCCCCGTAATAAACCGTTTTGCGCTCGAATCGGCTGCCAGGCCTCGCGCTTACCTCGTTATCCCGGCCTCCTCGGACGGCCGTTCGCTCGACTCGACTCGAGGTAACTCGAGGGCCATTTCCGACGGCCAATTCTAATCCTCCGATCGACTCTCGGGTATCGATATTTGATTAAAAACTTGCGATCGCCGACTACCAAAGAATATCCTCTCCAGCCGTGGGGCCCGCCTCGGCGGATATCGATAACGTTCCTTTTTTCCTCTCCGTTCAAGACCAGTCCCTTCCATCCTCGCGTTCGCTTCGAATCCACGCTTGGCCCCACGGACCCTCCAAGACTATCGATTCTCCGATAAAAGCATTCTTATCAAATATCGATGGCAATTTTCCGCGCTCTCTCGAGCGTCGCGAGTTTCGCGGTCTCTCCCCACGCTCGACGACGGGCATTCGCGCGAAACGATTTTTGAGCTCCGACTCATTCCCAGCAGCCGTTTCCACTAAATGCTTTGGTTTGGTGCATGCACTTTTTTTTTTTCACGGATCACCATCGAGAGATGTTCGTTAACGTGTCGCAGGGTCGAATAAAGCGAATCAAAGTTTTGCCCATTGTATCCTCGGCCCCTTTGCTAGGATCGCCTTTCCACCACTCGTCCCTTTCAACGTTAAATCTATCGACTCGACGTCCGACTTTGAATATCTATCACTTTGATCGACTTTATCCAAGGCTTATTCGCGCGATATGGGGCTGCAGCAGTCGAACTTGTACGCTTATACGTCGGCGAATATCGTATACGAATATCTCGTAGCGCCGTAAAACATCGAAAAGAACGATAATCCTTACCGGAACGATTGTGCAGAATATTTAAGATCGTAATGTGTGACGTGTCCTTAAGCTATTAATTACATATGAGACAAAGGGGAAAACGTGAAGAAGTTAAGATACAGATAGACGGACGGCAGAAAGCGGAGGGGGTGTGAATGAGAGAGAAAGAGAGAGAGAGAGAGAGAGAGACAGAATTAAAGTGTGGCGCGGGGGTGGGGGACGAGGTAACGAGGAGAGAAAGGTAGATATGTAAATAGATAGGCAGAGAGACAGAGGGGGGAGAGAGAGAGAGAGAGAGAGAGAGATGTATGACGGCGGTGATGACTGGAATTATTAGTGTAAAAACGTGTAAATTGAAACCTGCGTTTAATTAATTAAAAAACGTCAGCCTGTGAGTATCTTGCGTGTATGTGTGTCAACTAACCTCGTCCTTGTCCAAGCCGAGCTACGAAAACGTTAAACTCAGGTTAAAATACGTTCGTTCACATCGTGGATTGTTTTTTTAATTTCTCTTAATTTCTTTGTTCTTTCAATAAATTTTCTCAAAAATTCAAGCGGGCTCTCCTCGCAAAATTCTTAGCTCGAGAACTTAAAATTAGTTGGTGAATTAAAAAAGCCGCGCATCGCAGCTCCATTACGATGTTCGGGCAAATGGAAAACTGATACATCAAGGATTTGGGCGAGAACCAAAGGTTTGTACGCGGGAAAGAACGCAAACTTCTTCATTCTGAGAACGAAAGAGCGTTCGGAGCGCGGGATCGCGTCGATTCCTCTTACGAGCGACTTTAAGAGGGAGGACGATCTTTTCTTCCGCGAATCGACCCGGATTCTACGGTACGTCGCGGATTACATCCGTGCCGCTATCGATGCTTCCAATTCCCTTCTTGTCGGCTTTCATTCTTTTTTGATTTCCCCTCTTTCTTCTTTTCCTTCTTCGCGGCTCAAGGGTGGGCGAAGGAAGACGAAAGCAATAAGACGGAATAATATCGACGATCTAGGAAAACGTAAGATAAACAAAGGAGAAAAAAGGAAGGGAGAGGAAGGGAAAGGAAGGAAAAGAAAAGAAAAGAAAAGAAAAGAAAAGAAAAGAAAAGAAAAGAAAAGAAGAGAAAGGAAAAGAAAAGAAAAGGAAGGAACACGAAAGAAATAGAAAAGAGAATGTCAATAAAGATCCGACAATAAGTCTAACACTTTGACAACCAGAGCAGATATCTCCACAGCAAGAGACTAGATTTACTTACACATCGACATATTAAGAGCGTATGCATACGCGTGCGTACAGGTACCAAGATCATCGGGGCCAATGCGATGTAGCCTTTCGTTTTTGGTCGGCCTTCGGGCCCCCGAAAGGGACGGTCTCCTCGTTCGAACGCTCGCGGATGGCTCTTTGGGGGCGAAGCGACACCGGCGGAGCGGCGTGCCGCCAGGCGGCCGACTTTACCGCCCAAATCTCGCGCGTGCATCGGCTACATCGGCTATATCGGCCGTATCGGCTATGTCGGCTCACGTACGTGTACCACGCGTCGAACGTGCGTGGAAAATCCGTAGCGGCCGACGAGAGCGCGGGAGGTCCATTCGCTCTCGTCTGCCCGTACGTGGATCGTGTGCACATCAACACGAGTCGAGTCGACCAAGTTTCGACGAAGAGAGAGAGAGAAATCATTCAACACCGAGAAACGACGAAAAAAAGGGGAAAACGAACTAGGCCCCAGAGACGGGTAAGGCACACCTATGGGCGCTCAACCTTGGCTTGGCATGTCATCCTAGTCATATTAACGAGCTAACACCGACATTCTAGAAACTCGTGCCGCAGATCTGCCGGCCCGACGAGTCGCTTCTCGCGCTCCATTCTTCGGCAGAGACGTCGCGCGCGGAAATATTCCATCGCGGGGATTCGATCGCGCGCCGTCCCACTCGAGCGGCCCGAACGTAAAGAACCTAACCGCGCGGCCGATAAAGCCAAGGGGCCAGAGCGAATCGTCCCGGGTGGTCGTTTCGAAAGGTACGCGCCCTTGTCGACTCGAAGGACCGAGGCGAACCGCGAGGATTCCTCGAGGAGGAACGAGACGACGATCCCATTTTTGATCGGGGAAAAGCGGTCGTAATGGTCGCGAGTGAGATTCGGTTTGTGGTCGAAGCGGTTCGGTCGGCTTGGCGGAATCGAAAGGAGCGAATCGTGGGCGAGCGACGAGAAGTGATCTCGCGGCCGACACAAATCCGGCTTTGGCAAAGGAGGAACGGCTCTGGGATACGGAAGGCGTGCGACGGAACGGAACGTACCTCGTCCGTGTCGGAGCCGACGAGGAAAAGATCAAAGGGTATCGCGGCCACCAGATCGATGATGAACCAACCCTTCAGGTAATGGACGGCTATCTTTCCAGGATGAGACACGACCTCGTTGTTGCTGTTGACGAACGTCGTGCGAAAGTTTATGATGATGTCCACGATGAAGGTGACGTCGACTGGAAAAGAATGGTTTTCCTCCTTAGCGGCCACCGACCTCGAAATACGCGTCCCGCTAATCTCTCTCGGCGCGAGCCTCCGCCGGCTGGCGCGCAATCGCGAACGATGCCAGAGCTCGGTATCGATCTACGGAAATCGAAAGCGCGGGAGGCTCCTCGAGGAGGGGCTCGATCGACGCAAAGCGGTCGGCCGAGGTCGAGCCTTAAGAGGGAACTTGTCTCACCTATGAGGTCTATAATGACGATCGGGTCGTCGCTGTACTTTTTGTTCTTCCTGCTGTTGTAGTCCGGGTCCGACAGCACGAAGGCAGCGACGTAGGGTGTAAATATGGCGGTGTACATAACGAGCACGAGTATCAGCCAGTCCCAGACCGCCTTGAAGGGCGAGTAGTGCAGTATGGTCCACTTGTGGATTCGAGGCGACTGTAATTTGTACTCTGGGAGAACGTCGGCTCCGAGGGACAGCACCTGCGGCAGAGGTAATCAAGAGCTCGGGAGAGGAGGAATTCTCGACGTCGATTACGCTACGCGGACATATCGAGCGGCTGCACGACCCATCCGGACGCTCCCGTCCCTCCCGCCATCGCTCTCCGCCTCGCGGAAGGAACGAGGGAGCGAGTTTTCGAGTTTCTCTTTACTCTTTTTTTTTTTTTTTCTTTTCACGGTCCAACCGTAGGCAAATAGGCCCGAGTCGACGCGCGGGAAGGCCAATCGCCCAAGGGACGATTCGATCTCCGCTTCGCGCTCGAGCGATCTAGAGGGGGACTCTTCTAACCTGCCGTGCGCAGAAGCGTTTGGATTTACCGATCGGACTCTCCGCCATTTGAGATCGTGGACGAACGATGGGCGCTGGGCGATGGCCGAGGCGGCTCAGTGGCGGACCCTCCGCGGTGGCCGATCGATAGCTCGCGCCTCGGCCCGATCGCGCCCGCTCGGGGGAATATCCGGCCGCATTTTCTGCCGAGCACTCTGAACTTTTTCCAACGAGAGTGGTGGTGGGTGGTGGGTGGTGGGGGGGGGGGCAGGGTGGGTGCGCCGAGCTGGGCGGATATAGCCGAGTTGGCGACGGAGCGCGGGAAAGGGTGGCCGGGGCTTGGCTCGACGAGGGAGCGGACGCCGATGCTCGGGAGGCTAAGGCTCGAGAGGGCGAAACGAGAAGGAAGGCACTCGGAGGAAGGTCTGTTTACGATGCGAAACGCGGGAAGAACCGGAAGAGTCCCGCTCGAGCGTCGGGTTTCTACTGCGAGGCGATGCGTCGCGGGACGGGGGACAGGGGACGGGGGAGGCGTTCGATCGACACGGGGGAGGCCGGCCCGAGAAGGCGCGGACCCTTCCTTCGCCGGTGGGTATTTCGGTCCGCGCTCCCAGTCGGCGCGGCCGATCGATCCATCGACTTCTTTCCCTCTGGCTCTCGAGCCGTCTCCGACTACCGCCGCTCGAATCGCCTCGGCCAAGAGCCGGCCGATTCTTCGAAGGCGACAGGGTGGACGCCCCCCCCTTCCTCTCTCTCTCTCTCTCTCTCTCTCTCTCTCTCTCTCTCTCTCTCTCTCTCTCTCTCTCTCGACTGGCGTTAATTTTTCGGCCAACTCGGCCACCTTTGCCCCCGGCGAGGAAGAGGTGACGGGAGGAAATAGGCTGTTTCGTTCGAAGGGCCCGCGGCCGCCGAGCGGGAAGGGTGGCGAGGTGGTCGCGAGCCGGCAGGCCCCTCTCGAGTCACCCTCTCGACGCACTGCCGCTCGACCTTATTCCCCGCGAAGCGACGCCAAAGTCGGCCTCGCCGCGGCCCCAGGGGAGGATATCGAAAGGAGAGAGGCGTATGGATTCGCAGAGTGCCGCGCGAGTGTCGAGACGGCGGCTGGATCGCGCCCCGTCGCGAGGACGAGCTTTCGAGGAGAAGGAACGGTGGATCGATCGGAGCGACGCGCGGCCTCTACGCCCTCGGCCGGTGTGCCCGATTTAAAGCCGGATGGACCAGGTAACGACGTTTACGAAAGCCGGCTTCACCGGTTTACGTCGAGTTTAACGCTCGAGAAAAGGGCGAGAAGGCTCGAACGGCGCTCGGACGAAGGAAGGAAAATAATCGAGAATAGGCCGTTATCGACCCCACCGGCGGCGACCTCCTTCGCGAAGTTTATTTTCCCTCGATCACCGATCTCACCGCTGCTAAGACGCTTCTCGTGTCTCGAGAATAATAAACCGGCTGCCGAGCGCGAGAGAGATTTGCGAGCGCTCGGCCAACGAAATCGTCTCGGCGAGTCCCTCGAAGGCTTACGCCGGCTCGACGTGAGTCGCTCCCGCTAGGACGATCTGGCTGGAACGAAGGAAAAGGGGGCGGGGTTCGGGGGAGTGTATACTGTATTCGAGATAAAGGAGAGAGAGAGAGAGAGAGAGAGAGAGAGAGAGACCGAGCCGCTCGACCGCATCGACGCGTCGAGGGTGCCTCGCCCTTGGCCGGGGAGATCGCGTTAATGCCGGAGAGGAGGGTTAGTCCGTCGAGGAGGATCGAAAGATAATAGAAATGGTGCGTTACCGTCGACAGGGTCGAACCGAATTTCTGCTCGTTGCCTTTCGCGAAATACGAGCGCAGCATGGTTGCGGTGACTCTCGCGATAAAGTCGAGGGTCATCCTCGGTGCGGGCGGCCGCGCCTCTCGGGGCCCGGCGCCTCGGCCCGGCCGCTCCTGCGCCCTCCTCCCAACGGGCCTCCTTATCCTCCCAACGGGCAACCTCGAAGGGGGGAACCACCTGTTTCGCCGGCGCGCCCTCTCCCTCGACGCTCCGCGCAGCTGTCCGCCGAGCGGATCGCCAAGAAAGCTCTATACCTATCCTGGCGGCGCGATCTCCTTCCTTCGCTCGCGCGAACGAGGGAAGGCGCGCTGGGTGCCTCCACTGGAAACTCCCGATTCGAGGAACTACTCTTCGCGCTCGAGAAGGAGGACCTTCCCAGTCGGACTCTCCTCTCTGTCTCTCTCTCTCTCTCTCTCTAGCCCCGAACGATCGCCGGGCGGTAATCCGACGCGCGGAGAGCTACGTCTCCGCAAAGTTTTCGCCCGTCATGCCCTTTGGCGCATCTCCCTCCTCGCCTCGTACCTCGATTCGGCCTCGATATCCCTTCGGCGACCCTCCCGTTCGCTCCTCCTTCGCGACTAAGAGCTCGCGGCGTTCGGCCCAGAGGAGGCGGCGGCGGTGGCGGCGGCGGCGGCGGCGGCGGCGGCGATCCTTCGGAGGGAGGGCGGGGGCACAGCCTTTCGAAGGAGGAACGATCGAACGGAGGTCCCTTGGATTCCTGCCGGCCGAGGCTAGGCGAGGCTAGGCGAGAAGCGGCCGACCGCGAGCGCGTTGGCTCTGCTCGGGCCGCGGCAAGTCGGCCGAGGGCGGTCCGGGGGATCGCGCGCCGATCTAATTTCGGCCGAGTCGCTCCTCGGGCAGGCGGCCGCACGGGCGCATAGGCGCGGCAAAACTAAACGGAAGAAGCGGCTCCCTTCGGTCCGCACCGTCGATCGGCCCGCCCGAAATGCCGGGAGATGCTTTCGGAAAACATCCGGCCAGGCCACCCGATATCGCGGAGCCGCTCCTCCCGCGGCCCTGGAAGACCTCTGGCGCCTCCCCGCCTCGGCACCGAAGTACGACTCGATCGAAAAAGTATTCGCGGAAGCGCGGAAATAGCCTGGCGAGCCTCGAGCTTTGGCGGAACGAGGCCCTTGTACTTAGCATCGGCCGCGGGCGCCTCTCTCGGCTTCGACTACCGGCGCCTGGCAAAGCCGCAAACGTCGGGGACGCCGGCTACTCGGCTCGGACGAGCGAGGGAAGAGAGGGACGAGCGCGCCTTGGCGTCCTTCGCGAGGGCGAACCGAAAGGGAGGAGGGAGGAAAGGGCGAGGATCGCCGGCTGTGCGTTCCGCGTTCCGCGAGCCGCGCAGTGGCGTCTCGTCGGAATGGAAATCGAAAATAGGACGAGGTCGTTCGATGGCAAGAGTCGACGCGAGTTTCTGGACAAGCGATGTCCTCCCCGAGCGCTTTCGAGTCGCGCGCGATCCTGATGCGGCGCGATGTCGCGCCCACGAGCCTCCTGGATGGCCGAGGTACGAAATTCCAGGCCTGCTCCATCGCCATCGCCCGAGGCGATCTCCGCTCGCGGCCGCTTTGTCCCGACGCCGACCGAGGCGCGACGCTCTTTATTCGTTCACCCGGCAAACTTGCCTCGCACGGTTAATTAATTGAGTAACGAGCTCGTCGTGTCCGTACGTCGGAATTAATTTACGCTCGAGGATACTCCTCGGTGGGCAGTGCCAACGAGGGAGATCGATCGTTTGCCACCCTGCGGGCGAACTCCTCTCGCGAGGCGCCCCGCGCGGGAGCGGCTCTTCCGCGAAAATAAACCGCGACCGAAAATAAAAACGTCGTTCTCGCGCGAAAAGACCCTCTTCCACCAGCCGGGCACGCTTCTCGAGCCTCGTGCTCGGCAACGCGCTTGGCCCACATTTCTCTCTCACCGTACACCTTCCCCGTGCGCGCCTTTTCCGCTCTTACGGCGCATCGGCGGATCGACGTACCTCGGCGAGTACGCTGGCCACTCGTCGCGGCGTTTCCTTTCCGCGAAACGCATCACCCGATATAACGGGCGGGCCGGGTACAGGGGGGGGGGGGGGGGGGGTGGACACGGGCCGGTACACTTGCGTCGCGA
>JBCFXI010000096.1:0-77490 GCA_038496175.1 Ampulex compressa | reverse complement strand
ATAGCGCGCACCGTCCTGAGCTCTGGGACGAAAGAGGGAAACCCAAGACGTAGAAAGGGGCCGAAAGGTGCCGACACCGTTTCAGCGAGGCAAACATCCCCCCCCCCCTCCCCCCTCCCTTCTCGTACAATGGTTGCGCGATCGTTAAACCAAAGACGGAAAGGCGCGATAAAGCTTCTCGCCTCGTAAATCGGTCGCGGAAACCTCATCTACCAAACTCGCCGCCTTCTCTCGTCGCCAAAAATACGGAAACGACTCGTTCCCGCAAGGGTTGTCGGGCCCTCAATTCCCAGCTCCACGATCGCGCGGGGCCTCGCGCGGAGGCGAACGACAAGGACGATGAATAACGATCTCGTTATCCGGCTTAACGCCGGCCACGGCCGACGCGCGACGCGAGGGCCTTTGCCGCACCCGCGAGAGCCATCCTCGAGAGTCTTCCCGAGCCTGCCCCGATCGGAGCCTCGGGAGCGGTCTCGAGCGCGAGCGTCGCGCGAATTCGAGGGAACTTCGGTTGGCTCTCGCGCCCCGGAAGGTCGGCCGTGGGCGAAATGGAATCGAAGGCACGAGGAGAATCGGGCGGTGCGCGCCCGCAAGGAATCCGCGACGCTCGATCCCCATTCGGCGGCCGTCCCTGGCCATCGCGGCTCGGGGAGCGCGGGGACGAAGAAGCGCGGCACGGAGGCGCGAGGGCGCGCGTCGGCACGCTGGCCGATGTTTTCGAGCGGAGCCATACCTCTCCGCGGAGTGCAAGCTCTCGCGGGAGCGCTTACGCCGAAAATAGCGCTAACGCGGCGGCCCGCCGTCGGAGAGACTCGAGGCTGGCGAAGCTCTCTTCTCTCTCTCTCTCTCCCGCTCTCTTCCCCATTGGTAACGGAGTCTCGAGCGAGTGGCGTGGAGGGAAAGCGGAGGGAGAGGCGCCGCTCGAGGATCTTTCCGGTGGGAAAATATCGGCGAGCGCCCGACGCCCGACGGAAAGGGGACGCGGCTCGGGCCGGTCCGAAGCGAGCGGAGGATCTCGCGAGCGAAAGCCCTGCCTCGCCCCCGCCGGGGGGCGGGGGTGGCGAGGTCGGCGAGGCTGTCGGGGGTGTCGGGGGTGTCGGGGGTGTCGGGGGTGGCGGGTGTGTCGGGGGTGGCGGGCCGCCGCGTCGGTCGGAGATCGAGGCGACGAGGATCTTAATCGGGTTCTAAGAATACCTCTTTCCTAAGTGCACCCTTGAGCGGCGGGGGCTGGGGTCCTCCGTTTTCCAGCAAGAGACTCTTGGTGCTACCGCCCTTGACCCGGACGCTGCTCCACCTTTGGCGCGGTACGTCGGTCGGCCTCTCGGTCTTTTCTCCCTCCCGGAGCGAACCGCCCTTGGCGCGCAGCGCGCCCAGCACCGTCGGCGTCACCGGGACCTCCAGTTGCCCCAAGAGATGCTCCGACATCGCTCGAGGGGACTTTATGCAGGTCATGGTCGCCGGGGCTAGCGTGTTTGCCGAGGACACCGACTTTACCAGCAGGTCCTTCCCCTCGCGCGTCCACGAGCCGATCTTCCTGCCGAGGGAGAGGCTGGTGGGCGCCGAGGCGGCCTTGGCGCGCGGCCTCGCGCTCCTCTCGCGCTCCTCGCCCTCCTCCGGGCCGATCTCCCGGCCGATCGCCCGCTCGAGCTCGTGCGGCGCGGGGGGCGGCAAGCCGACGACCGAGCCGGCCGCCGGCGGTGATTCCCGATGAAAGGAGGAGGCGGAGGAGGAGGAGGAGGAGGAGGACGAGGAGGGACCGGCCACGATCCTCCTTCTGGCGCCGAACTTGGAGATCCTGCTTCGGCAGACGGCCAGCGGGCTCCTCGCGGCCTCGATCAGGGCGTCCCTCTCCTCGGACGACGGCTCGCTCTCCTCCTGCAGCTCCGAGGAGGTGCTGTCGCTGATCCTCGTCGCGAGCCGGCCCGGCCTCGACGCGCACCCGCCGAAGCGGCCGCCGCCTCGGTGCGGCTCGCGCTCGTACGACGAGGAGCCGCTCGAGCCGCTGCGCCCTTCGCCCGCCTTGTCGCCCGCCGAGGCGGCCCTGCCAGAAAAGCCCCACCTCGGAGCGCCCTCCGAGCGAGCGCGGCCCCCGTCCTTCGCCGAAGACTGCCGCTCGCGCTCGGCCCTCCTGCCCGCCGACGCGCCGCGCCGCTCCTCCCGCGACGATCGAGCACCCTCCTCCGCCGCTGCGCTCCGCTCGGCCGCGCTCCACTCCCGCCGGCTCGGGGGGATCTGTTTTCTCCTTATCACCACCGGGGGTGGCAGTCGGTTGTTGTTGCCCCTGCCCTCCTCCTCCTCCTCCTCCTCCTCCTCCTCCTCCTCCTCCTCCTCCTCCCTATTCCCCTCCTCCTCCTTCTCCCTCCCCTTCTCCTTGGCCTTCTCCCTCTCCTCCTCCTCCTCCTCCTCCTGCTCCTCCGACGCCGCCCCTTCCTGGCCCTGAGATCGAGCCTTCACCGATCTCAGCGCTATCCGTTCCTCGCGCTCTTCCCGCGCGGACGATCCCGGAGGCTGGGGCTTGGACAGCTTTTCCTTGAACAGCTGAATTTTGGCCGAGTCTTTGGTCACCGTGGATCGGGATGCCACCGGCACCGGTTCGCGGCCGGCCGCCCGAAGGCGCGCCTCGCCTCTCTGGGCTCGCGACGATCCCACGTGCCGCGCGCGCTTCCTCGTCCGCGCCTCGCCTCCTCGCGCGGCTGGCTCAGCGCGAGAGCGAGCTCGGTTCCATTCTAGGACGGTGCTCGGATACCTTTGAAAGACGGTTGGGTCGGTGCCTCCTTCCTGCTTCTTCTTCGGTCTAGCGACCTCCTCGACTCTCGATCATCCTCTCCTCGTAGGTCGGCCGGGTAAAATGCATAAAAAGTTTGGCGCCTTCGGCCTCTCTGCGAGGGCGATTCTTCTCGCGAAACATCGATATAAAAGGTAAAAGGGTTTTTGGCTTGAACTTTATGCTCCGTCCTCCCTCGCGGCGGGGCCGCGCGACGGGATCGCCGCCCTTGGCGAGGATCGGCGAGGAGCGGCGCTCGATGGATGGAACACGACGGCGGTCTCGGCCGGGAAATCGCAACTTTCCGAATCGCCCGATCCTCCTCCCCTCGCGCCCAGCTCGGCGTTCCTCCTTCGGAATCTCTTCGCGCGCTGCCTCTCGCCCTCCGAGGCGCGCGCGCGCGCCCTCCTGCTCCTCCCCGGTATCCACCTCGCTGCGCTTGCCTCGCGCACGGCCTCCTCTCCTCCCTCTCCTTCTCCTCCCCCTCCTCCTCCCCCTCCTCCTCCTCCTCCTCCTCCTCTTTCTCCAGCCGCGCGCTCTTCCCCTCTCCGCCGTTCGCCCTCTGGGACTCTTGCGGAAAGCTCGGGGCACCACGGTGCGCAGGTGTCGCGTACCATAAAAGAAGAGAAGCCTTCGAATCTCCGGCGCGTCCTTTCCGCTCTTCCTTCGCTCGCAGCTTCCGCCTTCCTCCTTCTCCTCTTCTGCCCCTCGACCGCCGACTCGACGCGATCGAAGAGCGGCGCGGGGATCCCGAGGGGCGGGGGGCGAGGCGCGACGGCGCTGGCGATGGCCAGCAACGAGCGAGGGGGTATCGAGGGTGAATCGAGCAAGGCCCAGGTACAATATGATATTCAACGTCCTCGGCGAGCGCGAGTCTCGCGAAAGGGTCGCTTCGCACTCCGGTCGCGATCTTCGTCGGATTTGGCACGAGTCGATACTAGGACTCCGGGAGGTGGCATCCGACGGACGCTATACCAGGAGGGTAGGATTGGCGCGGCCACGAGCCGGCCTTCCGCTCCTCCTTCCTCCTCCTACCCTTCCTCCTGGCCGTCCCGGTGGGACGGTGCAGGGCCGCTCCTCGAATCCGCTCACGGGTCGCGAAAGCGGACAAGCGGCAGGGTGATCCTCGCTCGCGTCGGCCGGGCGCGCACCATTAACGAGCGCCGATCCTCGTCGTTCGTTCGGCGCCGTGAGCCTTCGGGCGGGCTTCCTCCTGATGGGCGACGGCGTCCTCCGACGAGGGCAGAGAGGCCCGACCGGTCGAGGGCCCGCTGGCGGGCCTCTCCTCGAAACGCTCGCGCTTCCCTCCTCGAGCGACGGGCCCCCGTGGCATCTCCTCGAACCTCGCGCACCACTCTCCCTCCTGCTCCGAGCGCGGACCTCGATTCCCCCCAGCACCGGCCGAGCACCTGCGCGAATGCGCGACTGCTCCTCGAGGGGTCGACGGGCGAGGAAGACGGTCGCGATCGCGAGAACGGCCGCGAGAACGACGACGACGACGAGGACGAGGACGAGGACGAGGCGGGAGGCCGAATCGGGAAAAGTTCATGCCTCCGTCGACCGGGGGTGGGGAGCTGGGCCAGGGGCAGGGCCAGGGGCAGGGGCGGGGGTAGGGGCGGGAGGTGTTCGCGGCCAAATTCCCGTCCCTGGAGGACCTTCAGCGACCCTTTCGACGGATTCGACCGGATCGAAGAGCGCGCGGACCGAGGAGCGTGGGAAGGTCTGCGCGAGGGCGCATCGCGCGCTACGAGTCGGCCGCTCGTCCAACGCGCGAACGCTCGACCGACGAGGGAGGCTCGCGAAGGACACACGATGCACCGGAACCGCCACCGGCAGCTTCCGACCCTCTACGAATCTCTCCCCGTTCCGGCCGACGATCTCCGGAGAGCGCGCGCGGACCGAACGACACCGAGGGCGTTATCGCGACTCTGGTAATCTTGGCTCCCCAGCCCGGCGGCCGGCGGCCTCTTCCCAGCAACGTCCGCCTCTGTCGCGCCAGTCGCCTCCTCCTCAACGTCCTTTTCCGACGCGCGCGCCGCCGCCGCCGCCGCCGCCGCCACCACCACCACCGCCACCATCACCACCACCACCAGCAGCATCGCGGCACAGAGAGCGTAGTCGACGCGACGAGCCCACCTGCGCCCGCGTTTATCGATTCGAGGGGCTCCGGTACGCGCGCCTCCCCGTGCGCAGGCGCGCCCGAAATCTCTCGAATCGCGCGCGAGATCGCACGGGGCTGCGCGGCCCGCGAGCGCTCTCCGCGTACTCCGCGACGCGGTGCCGAGGGGGCAGCCTCGGCCGACGCTCGAGCGTCCTCCCGTCAAGGCCTCTCGCCATGACCGAGTCGAGTCGCCTCTCTCTCCGCTCGACTCTTCCACCGTGCCTGGACGTGCCCGCGTATTCGGATCGATGCACGACTCGCGCGAGCCTCGGACGCGAGATCGATCGATCGATCGATCGATCGCGTCCTCGTCGAGGCACCTCGCCTCGCGGCCAACGTCGACGCTAAAGAGAGCCGCCCAAAAAGAGCCCGACGGCGTCCTTCCGAGCCCTGCGCGGCCAAGAGCTCGGGCCCTTCCGCGCATAAACCCTACGAGCCTTGGTCCCTCGCGAGGAGAACCGGGATCGGTGGGAAAAGCGTTGGCGAGCAGCGAGGCGCTCGCTTTCCCTCGAAAGCGGGGACTCGTGGGGAGCGGGGCGAACGGAGCGTCCTTCCGCGGTAGGACGCGGGACCGTTCGAGACCCTCTCGATGGAGAGGGAGAGGGGAGGGGGGGGGGCGCAACCAGCGGCGAGAGGACGACGAGTGGCTCACCTGCTCGGCGCGTGGCTTGGCCTTCTCGTCCTGCTCCTTGGCCAGGTCCTCGACGAGATCGTGGAGCAGCCTGATGTCCTGGGGGCTGGGGGAGTCGACCCTGCCAGCCCCCACGCTCATCGCGCTGTGGGGCGCCAGTTCACGAGAGTCGCCGACTCGGCCCTCGAGGGCCCTCGCGCCACCACCGCCGCCGCCGCCGCCGCCGCCGCCGCTGCTGCCGTTGCCTCTGCGCCGATCCTTGCGGGGGCCCACCCAGTCACTGCCGGTCACCCTTCCGTCGTCATCGCTCATTTAGGGCATTCGACCGGCCGATCCACGAGACTCGCGTGTCGCCGCCGAGTCGCCGCGGCAGGAATCGAGGGCGCGCGGCGCCCCTCTGGCCGGCCCCCCGTTAGCGCGGCCCGTCGGCGCTTCGAGGAGACGCCTCGAATCGCCTTTCGCGCGGAACAAGCTCCGCGTGCCGAGTGGCCCGAGTTGGTGGCCCCCAGCGGTAGCCCGTCGCGTCGAGGACGGAAATTTGGCTGGTCGATCGTGTCCTCCTGTCTGCAATATCGCGAGCTCGGTTCGGCGCGCTATCGAGGACACTCGCGATACTTCCGCACGGTCGGCGTCTCGGTCGGGCCGCGTGCGCCGGCCAAACCGACCCTCGGCCCTCGCCCTCGCCCTCGCCCTCGCCCTCGCCCTCGCCCACGCTCTCGTCCTCTGCCCTCGGCCAGCGGAGGCGAGCCGGGGGTGCTGCCGCGGACGCCTTCGACGCGCGTCCTTCGTCGCGCCAGCCGTGGGACCGACTACCGATGGATACTCGGCGGTAGTGCCGCGACCGCGAGGGCTTTTGGCCCGAGTACGCGTTCGTACCCGAACGCTATAGTCCGCGGCATCGACCAAGCGCCGTGCCGTGCGCCCAAGGCGGGAGTGGCGCGCCAATGACCCGCCGAGGGAACTCGCGGTGCCTTTCCTCCGCCCTCGCGCTCGCGGCCCTCCGCGGAAATCCCCAAGGCGAGGCGCCGCCGAGCGCGCCTGGAAGACCCGAGCTGGAAGACGGCGCCCGGAGGGAGGCGCGGCAAGTGGACGTCATCGCGGCGATATCGCGACGCGGTCGCGAGAACGGTCGCGGGCCGGTCATCGATCGCGGCATGCCCGCGGGCTGGTCGGACGGTCGGTTCGCGGAAGCGCGGAAACCGAGACGCTCGGCGCGGGGCGAGGGTGGCAAAGGGAGGGCTCTGGCCCGAGGGGCGGCCGGGGGAGGGCGGAGGGTGGATCCCTCGAGCGCGTCGAGGGCGCGCGTCACCGAGATTCGCGAGGCGCGAGGAAGGAGGGCTCCGAGGAGAGCGGGCCGGGATAACGAGCGGGCGGCCGTCTCATTAGGGCCCGCGAGGCCGGCGAGTTTCGAGCGAAGGGCGAGCGCGCGCGGAGGAAAACAATGGCTCGCACCCCCGAAGTCGGGGGCCGAGGCGCGCGATCGATCGCGAGATTAAAGCGACACCGGTGTCCCGTCGAGTCCGAGGCCGCCGCTCCGATCGGCCCGAGCCTTCGCCCCCGCCCTCGAGAGACTTCCCTTGCGTAAGACCTCCCGTTCGAGCGTTCGCCACTCGACGAATGAGCGGATGCGAGCGTCTCGCGTCCTCCGGCCCCCTCTCGCGCCCCCGACACCCCTCGGGGCCCGCCCCCTCCCCCGCGGCTCGAGAGACTCTTTTGGCAGGTGGCCCGTGTCTCGGACGCGCATCGATCTCCCCGACGGGAGGAAAGGGACCTCTCCGTGCCGCGCGACTTTGGCAGCTCGGACGCTGCGGAAAAATCCGGAAAAAGGGGGCACACGGCCGTTGGCACGGTCGCCGAGGAGCGATCGCGACACTGCCGCGGCCATCTTAACCTCGCGATACCGGGGCACGACTCGCTCAGCGTCGCGGGCCGCCCCAACGTCGGCCGAAGGCGAGCTCGGTCGAGGGTCGCGCGATTCCGAGGCGCGGGCTCCGCCGATTCGCGAGGCGCCGGAAGAGACGGTGCCCCGGTTTGCAACGCGTCCGGCACCCTGCCGGGAACCTTCCCCCCGGGAACGTCGCGGGGCCGCCAGCGAGAGCACGTGGGAAACGCGTACCGCGATAGGCACGGGCCACCATCGCGCCCCCTCGCGCCCCCTCGCGCCCCCTCGCGCCTCTCCCTCGAGAGGATCACCGATCGACCATCCCTCCCGAGCCCCCCACCCTGCTCCGCACCACCACCTTCGCACACGCACGCACTCGCACACTTCTTCCCTCTTTCCTTCTTTCTCACGACCTACTTCGAGGAGAGGTAGATTCCTCGAGCTAGGCACGTCGAGGATCGTTGTCGATCGCGATAGACGAGAGGGAAGGAGAGAGAGAGAGAGAGAGAGAGTGAGAGAGTGAGAGAGAGAGAGAGAGAGTTAGAGTTAGAGTTAGAGAGAGAGAGAGAGAGAGAGAGAGAAGCGTGGCGAGGCGTCGAGGTGGACGAGACACTCGAGCCCTCTTCCCGCTCATTTCCATGGGGGCGGGGGGGTGCGGGGATGAGGCGCCTGGCGGGGAGCGATCGCCGAGGGATCCCGCACCGCGCGACTCGGCCTCGAAGGCCTCTCGCCGTTTTATCACCGTTCACGTGCGCGCTGCTCCTTCGAGAAGGACGTGGACGGAGTGGCGGCGGCGTAGCCTGCCGAGCAGGACGGGAGATGCTGCGGCACTGACCAAGGCGCCGCCTGCCGGACTGCCTTCGAATTCCACGCCGACGACCCCGCGCCGACCGACCGCCCTCCGCGCGCCGTGCACGCTTGCGCCCCTTTCGGCCTCCCCGCGCCCACTCCCGCCGCCGCCAACGCCGCCGCCGCCGCCGCCGCCGCCGCCGCGCGTCTACCGATCGACGCGCCGGGCTCCTCGGCCGTCCTCACCGCCGCCGAGCGCGCCAACCCTCCTGTCGCCAACTCCCGCGCTACGCACTCGCGCATTCTCTCCAGTGCCTGCACCGTAAGGCCGGCGTTGGGATAGCGCCGACAAGCACACGCACGCGCATACGTACGTACCTACGTATGTATATAGAGCGGTACGCGACTTTAAAAGCCGTCTCACGCAGACCGATGGACCGACGGAGATGTTGCCCATTTCTCGCTGGTCCGCGGTAAGGGCTAGACTGGGCTAAGACTGGGCAGTAAAGGCCACTTCGCGCGGGATAAGCGGGGGGGGGGGCGAAAGGGGAGGTGAGCCAGCTCGGGCGAGGAGAGGGATCGGGATTCGAAAGGCCGCGTTGGGCTTAGGGGGACGAGCATCGCGTCGCCCTACGCGAGACACTCTTCCTAGCGAGGAAATCGTTCGAACGATGCCGCTCCTGTCCCGAGATTCATCGAGAGTGGCCACCCCCTCGCGCCGAACCCCGAGCGAAGAGAAGAGGATGGCGAGAGGGGGGAGGGAGGTGTAGGAGAGGGCTCTCGCGCAGCCCGAGAACTTTCCCTCGAAAGCTTTGTTCTTCCGAGCTTCGATGACTCTCCTTCACCCTCGGCACCGCTCGAGGGTCATAGATTATCCAGAGTTTCGCCAAGACTCGAGGGCTTTCCGCTAAATATTAATCTATCGTCGGTTCTCTCGCAGAGGCGCGTGTCCGGCCGTCTTCGCGATTTCGACGAAAGTCGCGTTCCTACGAGCGCGCTTTCTCTTCGCCGACGCGTTTACCTCGGCGCGCCGCTTACCGAAACGTCGAACGTTCGGGCCGGTATTTCGGTGCCGATCGATCGAGATTCGTTTCCACCCTGTCCCGCCCAACATTTTCTAGGCTTACCGGTGCAGCCGCATAATTTCACCCCGAGAATCCACCTCGACACGGTTTCGGTCGTGCTACGACGTGTCGCGTCGGTGGCAACCTCGTTCCCACGAATACACCGGGTTGCGAGCTGGAGCAACGTGGCCGAGCGAGCTCCTCCACTAGCCTCGATAGGCGAGTGTTCGCGAGGCTACGGCCTTGAGGACTGCGGCGTAGTCCGTTTGGCGCCGGCCACGGCCGCCTTTGGCCGACTCCCCGTCTCGAGCCTCGCGCGCTACTTTGCACGCTTCGCTCGCGAGCCCCGCGTCGGGACGGACTCCCTCGCTCGTCCACGGCCTCCAACGTCCCCCCATTTCCATCGGCGGAAGCGAGCCACGAGCGAAAAGGACGCCCAGGGAAAGCGCCCTGGGCACCCGAGAGGGCCTTCCGTCGCACCTATTCGCCCTGCCAATTGGCCAGCGCTACCTACCAACGCTTTCCCATCCAAAAGACCCACCTACGAGCATTTCCATCTCGTCCGGCCGCAGAAAGATATGTTCCGCGCGGCCAAAGGCCGCTGCGTCTCGTCGGGCGCGATTCGCTCCGCGTTGGCCCCATCCGATCGACGCGATGGGCGCCAATGGGAAATAGAGAAAGCAGGGCCGGCCGCTTTTCTATCGAAAGCCGTCGAGCAAAAACGGTGTCTGGTCTTCGACGAAAAGTTCGAAGGCGAGGCAGCGGGTCAAGCCGAGGTAGACCGTAATTCTCAAGGTGGGCGTAGGGCGGGACGGAATAATGGCGCCGCAAACTGTCGGCCAACTATCATCGGCCGTACGCGATTCCAATTTTCTACATCGCCGCGAGTTCTACCTAGAGCTCGTAAATAATTCGCAAGGAATTCCAAGGGAGGGCAAACTTACCTGAGCAACTTTCTCCCCCATGTTTGGCGTGTGCATGACTCCTTGGAAATACTTTGCGGATCCGTTGTCCTGCAAGGAAAACTGGGGAGCGAGAAAGAGAAAGAGAGTGAGAGAGTGTGCTTGCGGGGCCGTTTGCGGGGTGTGGGGTGTGTGTCGGTGGGTGGGGGGGGGGGGGGCAGGGTAACTGGCAAAATATCTCTACCGCGGCAGTCCGCGTCTCTCGCTGAGACGGAAGTAAGATCGTGTTGGGAAACTCACTTTGTGTTTGATGGAATCCGGTCCCATCTGACTGAGGGACGGCGACTTCCGTTCCTTGGACGCCCGCCATCTCTGCAAGTCGCTTTCGGAAGCAACGCCGGGAAAGATTTTCGAATGTTTCGTGGCTAGAAAAAGTAATGAGTCGGTCAGATCGGGTACTCGGGCCAGCGCGATTCGGATTCATCCGCAACCAATGTATGTTATTCGAATCTAGACTCGCGAAATACAGGCTCGATCGAGGTAAAGCTATGCGTCGAGGTCTCTACCGATTGTCGTGCAAGCTCGACAATGTCGGCTCGTCGTTCGGCGCACATCCCTCGGTACGATAATCGATCCGTGTTCGTTCGAGAGGCATACGCAAAGGGCACCAACGGGGGTGGTGGCGGTTCAACGTCGGAAATTCTAGCCAAGTGCGTTATCCAGCGAAACGTTGGCGCGACTCCGGCGAGCCGCGTTGCAAGGCACGCACGCACGCTGGTCTAACGCAAGTACAACGACGACAAAGCACGCATACGCATCTCGACGTGGTTCTAAGTTGGGAAGAACGACGTAAAAAGGTCATACCGATAAGCGTACCAGACTAATGGTGGATATCGTCAAATCTACGGACGGGTGGGTAAAAGAACAAATAACCGAGCCTATATCTCGAACTAAAAGCATCCAACGAGAGTGCGTCGATAAAACGAGTTAGTCAATCCGCACTATAAGCTGCATACCTGTGAAAGAAAGAAGGTTTAGATGTTCGTAAAGACCGCGTAATCATTCTGAAAGATGACGATGCAGTAGGCGCTACGTTGGGCGATGTGTGTGTGTGTGTGTGTGTGTGTGTGTGTGTGTGTGTGTGTGTGTGTGTGTGTGTGTGTGTGTGTGTGTAGGCGTGTGTAGGTGGGTGGGTGGGTGGGTGGGTGGGTGTATAGATGTACAGAGAGAGAGAGAGAGAGAGAGAGAGAGAGAGTATCGATATATACATGGAGAAATGCGGGAACCGTCTCGTCGATGGTTTGTACAATGATCCACGATGGTATCCCCGTTTCCGTCCTCTCGCGCGTGTCAATGTGCGCGAGCGTGGAGCGGTACGCGCGACGAGTGCGCTTCGGATGGCTCTGCGATCGATACGCTCCTCCCGAGGTTTTTCGGGGGGTTTCCCTCCCCCGAGAAGGCAAGGGTGGTGGAGAGGCGAGCCGTGGGGAGGCCAGCCGGGTCTGGCGAATCGCGTCAAAAAGCGGCATTAACGGACCGGTCTCCCGTGCTTCGGTCGGTCGAACGTGCTCGGCCGACCTACGGCTCGCTCGGTGAGGCCGGGGGTGCAAAGCGCGCGAGCGAAGAGGCCCGGTGTCGGGAGAGGGCCAGGCGGAGGGGGAGGGGTAGGGGTAGGAGGAAAAGACGAAGAACGGAGAGGACGGGGGAAGTACGGGATGACCGAGCGACGCTACGGTGCTCGTCCGTCGAGAGTACGTCCCAAGTACGAAGGTGAGAAAGGTACGAACAGTGGCGAGACGTGGCGAGACGTGGCGAGACGTGGCGAAACGTGACGAAAGGTGGCGAAAGGTGGCGAAAGGTGGCGAAAGGTGGCGAAACGTGGCCAAACGTGGGGAAACGTGGCGAAAGGTGGCCGTTCGAGGTGGACAGGCGAGTAGAACGCGAGTAGGGACGTAGCGAGTAATGGACGGTGGTGGGTCGTGAGCGATAAGAACAGGCCTATGAAAGCTGAATCGAAAGAGACCAACGATACGTTATCTCTCGAAAGCTCATGACAAAAAAAGCCGCAAGCGGTTGGTAAGTTGTAAAGGGGTGCAAACTCGCCGGCGCTCGGTCGGTTAATGAAAACCAAGAGAGCAGAGCGGTGCTCCCTCCTGTTTTACCTTCGGTGAGATTATCGACGGTCGCTGGCCGTCGCTCGAGGGTGACGTGTTCGCTCCCTCGGCCCGCTACTAAAATAGGTTTCTGAGGTTTGACTTTGAATCGGTACAGCTCGCGCGGAGAGAACGCGAGCGTGAGATCGACGGATGGCGGTAATTTTGGAGGGCCCGAGGGGCTCGAGGGCCGAGCCGGGCCCGGAAGGGCGCGAGGGCGGTCCTCCCGGCGCTCGGCCTTGGGGGGAGAGGATCGGCGAGCGAGAGGCCCTCCCTCGCCGGCAGGCCGCGCAAAGGTCGAACGGGCGACGCTCTCGAGGTCATCGGCGAGGCGAAGGGTAGCGCGTCGAGGAGCTCCTCTCGCATCGCGACGGTCCATCGTCGCGCCGATCCTCGCGAGCGACTCCCCGCGCGCAGCCGCGAGGCGAGGCGTCCGCCGGCGGCGGCGAGGAGGCCTCGCCGATCGCGGCCAACGCCGCGGCGCGCTCGTCGCTGCCCGTCCGCCAGGACGTCGAGGCGAATCTCCTCCCCGAGGGCTCGGCCTCTCGAGCCCTGTTCGGAAGGCGCTCCGCCGCGGCGGCCTCCGGCACTCGGCACCCGGCACCCGGCACCCGACACCGGAGCCGGGGAAATATCGAGGGGCCGACGGGCATGGACGGTCGGCCGCGAGGCCAGGCGAGGCAAGGCGGGGCCGTTTGACGGTAGGCTCGAGCTAACGTCGAGAGGCGATCCACGGTCGACGGGTATCGAGAACGGAAGTGGAGCGAGGTAAGACGAAGGGCCCGAGAGGGCGGGCTGCGTGGGAGCGTGTACTTACAGACGCTGCAGGTGAGGCTGCGGCAGGGCGCCCTCGTCGTGTCCGGCTTGACGACCTTCCTCGAGATTGCGTCTAAGCTCGCCGCGTGAGAGACGCTGCGGGAGGGGCCCTCGGCGGCTCCACCCGACGAGGAGTTCGGCCCTTCCCAGATTCCCGACTTTTGCGAGACCTGGAAACGACGATGGACTTTTCTACGAACCGACCGGTGCCGCTCTCTGGGGGTCGTCGCGCGGCGAGGGCGGCGAGGGCGGGAGCACTGGCCGGGGGGCAAAGGGCCGGAGGACCCTGGACCGCGTTCCAAATCGGAGGAGAGTGGCGCGCGCCGAGGAGAGGGCCGACTCGAAGAGCCCCGGCCGATCCTGATGGCTCGGCTCGACAAGAGCGATCATCCTTTACGCGAATACGTCAGAGGGAACGCGCGACGCTCGCTCGCGTTGCTTTCTCGGAGGGAATCTCTCGGTTTACCCTCCGTGCGACGCGCCATTCCGCGGGACGCGCCTTCGAGGGCCTCCTCGCGCCCCCTCCTCCTCCCGCTACCCCCTCCGGCCACGGCCCCGGCCCCAGCCCCACTCGGGGCCGTCGCCGAGGAGGCCAAGGACGGATCGAAGAGGCGCGGGCGATTCCTGCCTCGCGCCCGAGATCGGCAACTTACGTCGCTGACTCCTTCGGGACTGGCGATGGGGGCGGTGGTGCCGGGCTGGGCGACGTTCGGGACTATCGCGGAAGTGGCAGCCCCGTTGTTGCTCCCTGCTGTCGTCGGCGGCACGGAGGGCGGCGGCGTGCCGGTCCTCCCTGGACCCCAGGATTCCATCATCGTGGGCGAACCACATGTTAACGGGCTGTAAAATAGATCGAGCTTTCACTCGGTCCGCGGTGGGCCGATCAGGCTCCGAAACCGATCCTCCTCGGGCGTCGCTCTCGCCGTTTGGAGGGACGCGAGCTGCCGCCATCGACGGTCAACGAGCGCGCCGAGGAGTCCTCGATAAAGCGCTCCGCAGCGGCTTATCGCGCCAGAGGGACGCGGACCCCTGGCTCGCCGAGTCGATAACATTTGCGATACGATCTCCGGCGCGCCGAGACAACGAGAGATGTGTATCAACGTCGACGTCCTTGATTTCCCTCGATCGAGAAAGTCGCTTGGGCCCCGACGGCCCGATAAAAGCGAGGGTACGCGTACAACGTAGCTCGGTGGTCGGGGGTCGTACGCGGACACTCTCACGTGCCCTCACCCCCCCCCCCCACAGCCCCAACCCCCAACTCGGCCACCCCCCTTCACCGAGGCAACCCGAGGAAGAATGGCCTCCCGACGAATGGTAGAAATCGTAAGATCGCGGCAGCGATCGATACGCGGCAGGGGCCGCCGGAGGTCAGTCCGCGCGAATCAAGTGTGTCAGTGTTAGGTCAGACTCGCCGATCGATACGTAACCTCAACCCGTAACGCGCGATGCGGACAAAGGCGTTCGTGCGTGCGACCGATAATAATGCCGACGATAATACCAACGATAATGCCGACGGTGAATGCGAAGGATAATGCGACCGAGGCTCTCGCGGTCTTTCGTTAACCTCCTCCTCGAGGAATCGAGGCTATCGCTTTCCCCCCCCCCCCCTCTCTCTCTCTCCCTCTCGCAAAGCCCGGCGGCGAGTCAACTTTGCTCGCGAAACGAAAGCCGAAAAAGTCACGGCGGAGCCAAGGAGGAGAGAGTTCGATGGCGAGTCGACGGTCCAAAAAAATATTAAAAGGTCGGTCGCAAAGCCCGAGCCCCGGAGTCCTCCTCGCGTTCGCCCTTTCCGTCCGCGGAAATGGAAAAGCATCTACGCGGAGCTCGGGAAAAGGACGAGTTCGTCCGAGTTCCGGTTGGATAGCGTCCAAGGCTCCGCTGGTATAACGAGAGGATTTCGCTGACGCGTCCTGAAAATCGCGAAGCGGTACGTTCGCCGTGCATCGATGCATCGATCCGGAGACGACCTTTTCCGCTCTCTCTTAGCCCGCACTCCTTTCCACGAAACCGCGCGCGGTCTTCCTCGTGGCCGCAACGCCGTAACGGACCAGCGCCGCACTGGTCGCACTGGTCGATCTCGATCGGTCGACCAATTCGGCGAAGCGATCGGAAGGAGAGGCGCGAGGACGGGCTCGATCCGGTTATTCTTGGCGGCCGATCGAGGCGCGGCCCGAGTGGCAGGGCGGTTCCCGATCGGGGAGGGAGTATCGAGCGAGAAGATCGCGCCGTGGCGAAATCGAGGCTCGTTCGCGCCCGCTATTTATCGTCGTATGCACCGGCAACGCCTCGAGTAACCCTGACATCGATGCCGCTCTCGGTTGCCTCGTCGACGGACCGATTTCGTAATACAAATATAGCCACGTAATGGATCGCCACTTTTTCCTTCCTTCCTGCCTTCCTCCCCTTCTCCCCTCCTCTCCCCTCCTCTCCCCCTCGCTCGGCCGCACGCTCCTCGCCTTTCCACCCTCGCATTGCCTCGTTGCACGCCACCGCTGGGCGAGAGTTCGAGGAATTTACGGGACTGAAACTCGCGAATGGTTCGGCTGCACGTTTGCGAGTTTTGGGCGGCGCGCGAGGCGTTTTCCCGAGGAATCGGCTAGAGCAACTCCCACCCCCAAGTCCCTTAGCCTGGCCTACTCCACGCTATCCCACCGAGCCCCGACACTCGCTTCCCTGCGAGCACGTGCTTCTCGGAATCGATCGGCGAGGAAGCCGATCGAGATTCGAATCCTCGAAAGGGAGAAGGAGAGTTTTCTCGAGAGTCGATCTTGCGGAGAATGCGGCGGTTCTATACCGAAGCGAGGACGCCTCCTTGCGCCTCGAAGGAGCGCCGCTCGTCCCGCGCTTCCACGCCTTTTGGGCTCGTTTGTCGTTTCACGCTATCCTTGGGCGTGTTCGAGGAATTAACGCGGATTAAAGCGTAAAATGACCTTTGCATGTCCATCGTTTAATCATGATTCGCGAGGCTGGGTGCGATAAACTTGCAACGGAAACGAAACGCGACGAGCGCTCGACACGGAGATGCCTCGTATTTGCGAGGTAACGCTACGAGGCTTTATTTGCCTTTACTCTCCGATCGAACGGAACGTACGTTACGGCAAAAACCCGGTCGATGCGTTTTAGAGCGAGAAGAGCGAGGCAGCACGCGCGTCCTTACTTACCGCGCGTCCTTCGAAATCACGTCGATCGAGCGCAAAACGAACGAATTACCGACACTTCTCCCGTACGTTCGGGAAAACCCTCGACCCAACGATCGATCCAACGCTCTCGCCTTCTCGCCAAAACCAAAAGTAGCGCCCCCCTTCCTCCAAACTCCCCCATTTCGGCGAAGGCTCGTGCCGATGCAAAGCGATTATCCGGAATCTAGAGAGCCGGCCGCCCTATTTTTCGGGGAATTAAATAATTAACCTCGAAGGCTTTCGAAAGGTCGTTGGGAGGCGGCCGGGAAGGGCGAAGAGCATCGGCGGAGGAGCAGCCTTGGGGCCATATCGGGTATTTATCGCGAGGAGCGTCGCTCGGTGCGGCGCACGCGAGGCTGCTTCGGAGGAGGGAGACTTTTTCCCGATCTCTGGCAGCGTATTCGTTCGGTATCGCGTCACGCGGACAACTTCCATTTGTCTCTCGAGGGGACAAAGCCGAAGAGCGGTCCAAGTACGCGGGGCGACGTGCCAAAAGGACGTATCGAACTTTCCTCGGAGCACCGAGCCGCACCGTGACATTTCCACGAATAACGGCCATCGCGGGCTTTCGAGCTTCGCCCGTAGCTTCCCTTTGTCGTCCGACATTCGTGCCCGAGTCGTGCGCGTGGCTCTCCGCCGCTCGCGTGCCTACAAAGCTCACCCTGAAATACGCCGTGTCGCCTTGAAATGCACTACCGCTCCAGCCCCTTTCCGAGCCGCCTTCCCACACGCTTCCGCTTCCCAGCCCTGCTGCCCGTTCGTCATTCTCGACGCTCTATCCATCGCGAATACCTCGCGCTAGCCCCCTCCCCCCCTCGCCCTCGCCCTCCGGAGAACTCGAGTCCCGGCCGAACGAGCGACCGACGACGTTCTTTGGCGCCGCCGTTGCTCGCCGATCAAAGACGGTCGAGCGAGGCAAACGCCCACGGACGAGGATCCCCGTAGGCGTTCCTTCGACATCGATCCGAATAGCGTTACGGCCCTCGACTGTCCTCGACTTTCGATCGGCCCCCATCGAAGACGGACCGTAACGAGCTCGACCGTGACGCGCCCAAGGTAATCGGATTTAAGCCCGATTCGGAATCAGCGCTCGCGACCATCCTCGGACCGATTTATCCTCTTCTCTCGACCGAATTCGAGATATCGGAGCGTCCTGCCCTCCCCGCTCGAGTCTCGCCCCGTACCGCCCTCCGCCCTTGGCGATCACGGGCCTCGAAGGCCGCGAGGCATGGCGTTGCGCGCCACGCGGCTCTCTCTCGAAAGGCGCCCTTCTCGCCCCTCCCAACGCATCCTCGTACTCGTACGCCCCTCGAGTACGCGGCGTTTCTCGTCGACACGCGCTACTCCCGGTCTTTTCGGTGCTTTTCAGAAGAAATCGCTCGGCCCGAGACCCTTTCGTCGACCGATCGCCAGGCTCGCCAAGCCCCCGCGTAATCTCGAGATGGACTGGGGAGCCTCGATAGCCTCGGTCAGCGATGGCAGGACGAGCCGCTCGCTAAACGGTCGAGGCCCCAGATCGGAGATTTCAGAGCGGAGAGATTCAACGCGATCGAATATATTTGGCGAGAAAGGTGCGGTATTGGTTAAGCGGCGCGATGGTAATAGCGATTTCGATAGTTCGCGCTGCACCTCCACCGTCGCACGTCCACCGGCTATCGATCGTGCCTCTTCGTCTTCTTCCTCTTCTCTTGATCGAGCGTAAATACGCGAAGAAGCGGGGGACTTTTGGTCGTTCGTGGACCAAAGAGGACGAGCCTTCGGGGTAACGAGATTCGCGCTTGTTCGAGTGTGATCCGCGAGTGGTCGCGCGCGCGCGCGCGCGCCGAGTCCTTGATCGGCCTGTCCTCGCGTGTCGACGCCGACGGCTACTGCGACGGAGACGTCGTCGTGGCAGGTTCACCTTGAGCCCTAGAAGCGTGGCAGGCCCGTTGCACCTGGACTCGGGCCACGCTCTCTCCCATAGTCCCTGTCCGCCCCTCCCCCTCCCCCCCAAGGCCGTACTCGCCGCCGCATTATTCTTCCCCCTCTTCGCGCTTCCAAGTTCTCCGTGCTTTACGCGGCGTCCGAGTTCCGTTGCGTGTCGTCCACGAGTTTCGCGAGCCAAAGCATCTACCCTACCGTATCCAACGGATCGACCTATCGCCGAGCGAGACGCTCCGGCCTCCTGCGCCACGCTCCAGAACGGTCTACGTTTGGGGATGTATCGGCGAGCAACGAGGACGAAACCTCTCCCGTTTCTCGTTATCGCGTGCCGCACCGATGAATCGCCGGGCGCCTCGCCCCTCCTCATCCCCCTCGTGCCACGTTGCGCCTCGAAAGATATGCCGGCGACGAGTGGTGGTATCGCGATTAAACGTTGCCCTACCTAAACTTTCCTAAACTTTGGCAGGGTTCAAAGTTTGCCGGGTCGCCAGCGTGGGACGTTTTGCGAACCTGCCCTTCCCATCGTTTCGCTTTTCTTCCGATGCTTTTCTCTCTCGAGATACCAGACGCGCCCGCTTTCCGGATTTCGAATATTCCACCGAATCACGGGACGGAGCTGGTTTTATCGGGATTGCCGGCAAAAACATATTTTTCTTCCCCGCTCTGGGAGCGAACCGCGGTAAACACAATCCCGATTTGCCCCCACCTCCTAGCTCGCGCGAAACGTCTCTACGAACAAATTCGTTCTCCCGTACCTCGATTCCGACCATCCGGACGATTCTCCGGCCGAGAAGCGCGCGGAAACGCCTTTGCGATGGCCAACAATGGCGAGGCTTCGACGTCGATCCTAATTCTCGCGAAAGGGCAACGGGGGCAGGATGTCGAGGAGGGCTGGAGGAAGAGGTTTGGCGAAGGAAAGCGCGCGGTAATCCAGTCTCCCGATGTTCGAAGGGCCGATTGGCGGAAGCGTAAGAAGCGGAGCGAAGGAAGGAGGCGGCCGATAAAGGCCGACGCCGGGGGGCGGATGGCGCTGCTGGGAGATCGGCCGCGAGATTGCCGGCTCGGCCGGAATTGTGCCGGCACAATTGCCAAGGCCGGAATAGCTCCCGGGGAAGTGTATCGAGTGAATGGTCGAAAGTCGAAAGCGCGGAAACAAGGTTCGTCGCGCGAGTCTGAGGCTCGGCCTCCCGGCGCTCGGTGGCGTGAGGGGGTGGAGGGGGTGGAGGGGGTGGAGGGACGCCGGAGCTGAGCGCCGGAGGGCCAGGAGCGTAAATTCGGCATTTCCTCGCGAGGGGCCAATCGGGAGTTGCCGCTCTCGATTCGGGCATATTTCCGGCACCTCGCGATCGATCGGAGAGGACGGACTCAAATTGCGGGGAGAAGGGAGTGGACGCGCTCGAATTTGGAAGGCATCGCCCGACGTTTCAGCCGCCAACGGACTCTCTCGGGCGCCCCGAACTCGTCGTCGGACTCTGGCCAAAGTCGTGTGTCTCTCGCGGCCGCCAAGGAGACTCGCATCGGCCCGGAGGGTCGAGATCGTCTCGGTTTCCTCGTTATCGCCCCATTGGCGCTTCGCGCAGCGCCGCACTACGGCAAAGCGCTGCTTCAGGGAGGGGGAGGGGGGAGGGCAACGCGCGGAGGGGCATCGCGAGGCTTTGAAAATGGAAAGGCGGGGAGCGCGCGACGGTGCTCGCACCTTCTTCGGCTAAGTTCCTTCTACGATACTCGGAGCGAGGAAGTAAGTGGAAAGATGCGCGGGTAAGACTCACCAGTTTTCCGAGGCGTCCTCGTCGAGGATGGTCCCGTCACCAAGTCGATGAGGTAAGTTGGTCGTGGTTCTCGGTCGATTCCTGGCCCTCGGTGGACCAACCACGCCGGTTCTCGAGAGGCCAGCGCGAAAGGACGCCCTTGCCCTGTCGACTGCTCGAGTCAACGTCGTTGAATCTCATTAGTAACCGTTAGTGGATATGGACCGTTACGTACGGACAGAGCTAAACGCGCGCAAACGCCTTAAAGTTATTTGACGTTGCGCCAAAGCGAGTCGAGTCAACGAACCCGAGCTTCCAAGGAATCGTGATCGGTGACGGTACGGATTGGTCGGGCGAGTGCGGGTTTTTTTTCTTTCCTTTCTTTTTCCTCTTTATGGAGGGGCAGGAGGGGGGGGGAGGTGGAGTGGATGGAACGAGGGTAATCGCGAGTCTATCGAAGGGCAGCCGGACATGAAAGGTGAACGATACGATATAAGATAGAGACGAGAAGAGGTGGAAAGAACGAAATAGCGGTGTAAGATAATAAATTTAGGCAATTTTGTCGGGAAATTTCTCCCAAAACTCCCCGCTTCCGATAGACGTTGCATCGGTCGGAAATGAAGCCCAGCCGAAACTCGCGAGTTCTTAAGGAGGAAGGGGGAAGACGTACGTGGAAAGTTACCCCCTGGGTCGGGTGGATATGGGTGCGAATCTGCCTTTTGACGCAAGGAAGGTTTTTCCAGATACGCGTAGCCGCCAGCACGCGGCCTCTGCCATTTTAATAATCCACCTTGTTCTCAGGGTTGTGACAAACGCGGCCGATCCCCTCTCGAGGGCGGAGGGTGGGCTGGGGGAGATGGAGGGTGGAGGACAGGAAAGAGGTGGATCGTCGAGCTGCGGCAGGGCGGCCATAGCTTCGTATACGGGGGCACGAGGTTTATTATCGGGTCAGGGTCAACCGTTAGGCACGCCACACACGTCCAGCGAGCCTTCTGCAGCGTCAGGCTAAAAATAGTTTCGCGAACACTCCAGATATAAAACGTGACCACGTGTCACTCGCTCGGCGGCGTGCGCGCCCCTTTACAGAAAGAGAGAGAGAGGGAGAGAGGGAGAGAGGGAGAGAGGGAGAGAGGGAGAGAGGGAGAGAGAGAGAGAGGGAGAGAGAGAGAGAGAGAGGGGTGGGGGTGGGGAGAGACGCGCCAGTAATAATCGTGCCTATAGTCACGCATGGCGGACGAAAGGACACCTACGATGCAATTCTTCGTGGCTCTGGCGGCTGAATCGTAGCGCGGCTCATTATGCGGATAAATCCGACCCCGATTCAGGGCCGTTGCGTCGGCAGGTTCGTCACGAGAAGAGCCTTTGCATCGCCGCCGTGGCTCGCGCGTCGCGACCATCGCGAGCGCAGGAGCTTGAACGACAGCGCGATTACCCTACGGCGCCCCTTGCGCCGCGAAATAATGATCGAAAGTGCGAAACGGGGAAAGAGCCGAGGCGCGCACGCAACGAGAACCACCACCCACTCTTCGAGTCTATCCTTCCGATAGACCGACCTTTGGCCTTTGCAAAACACATCTTTCGTCATTGTAGCAAGAGTATTGCCAGATCGTAAGATGCGGTGACCAGTGGACGCGGCTGGTTAGCGAGGAAATATATCGCCATCGTGCATGGTACGTCGAAGGAGCGAGCGGAGGGATGGAAGCGGCCTCGTTGAGTCGGGAGGAGCGAGACGAAGAAGACGCGACTTACAGCGCGTGACGAGCCTGTTGTTGGTCTGGCTCGGCGGTGGAATCGTAGGCTGCGATGGTGGCTGAGCACTCAGATCCTCGAAGTTTATTATCTGCAGGCAGATGTCGTCCACCTCGCTCCTTATCAGCGCTATCACCTCGCTGCAGAGAAACTTGGTGCCTGAAACGGAAAATGCGTCTTATACGAGGGACGTGCTTTGTTCAAGACGGCGTATCGGTCGGTAATGGGGCCGAGCAAACGTCCAAAAACGAGCTCTCTCCCAATGGGCCCGATCGCTCGAATTTACCTCGCTTTCGCTCGATCCCGCATCCATTCTACTAGGAGACCATGGGAGGCTCCGGGATACGCGCGTAGCTATAGGGACGTGACGAGTCGTCTCGATCGTCGCCGGCCAAGGAAGCGTATCGCGTATTTAGGCGTCGGTAATTAAAGCGCGATCCGGGCGAAAGGGGGTTCGTGGTCGATGCCAAGGCCGCACGGCTGAGCCGCAAGCCGGGGCAACGCGATTACGGCGACAAAAGGTAAGGCAAAGTAGCTCGAGTGCGCTCGAAAGGACACCGAGGGAAGGAAAGCGTGTCCCGACCAACTTCGGAGTCTCGATTCGGAGCGGCCGTTGCGCAATATGCCGCGGATGAGAAACATTCTGGCACGTAAGCGCGTAACGGTTAACCGGCCGGATAGGCGTGCCAAAAGTGCCACGGGCCACCTGGCCGTAGATTCTAGGGACGTCATCGAGGGGGAGCAACAACATCGCCGATCGTGACCGATCGCCGAGCATGCGAGGGACGCCCGGACCTCTCCACGCTTTTGCCTCTGCCCCCTCTGCGGGATTTTCACTACGCGGATACGTAGTAACGCGATGCGCGAGCGACCTCGTTCATTTTCCTTCAACGCCCTCGTCTTCCCTCTCGGTTGCCACTCGAAGAAGGACCTTGCCCAGGCGCGCCGGTAAACCACTCTTCCTTCTTTCCTCCCCCGTGCGATCGTAGCGTTCGATTCATCACCGTCGATCGGAGGACCGTGCCGATATTGGTCGCACCGCCTTTTGGCCCTTTAGACCTGCGAACGCTGTTGGACCGCGCTCGTCATTCTTCTGCCGCATTAACGGAGGCTGGCCCGCGATTACGTACGAGGAGGTCAAAAAAATCCTTCGAACGACGCCGACAGTTGTCACCGCGAGAACAAAATCAGGACGCGCCTGTCCTTCGGCGAGTACGATATCCGGAATTAAATTCGCGATAGCTAATGACGGGGCGAGGTGCGTGATTCTTCGGCATCGTCATAGCGCGCTATCCTATCGATCCGACCCCGACCCCGACACACCGACACACCGAGTTCGCGCCTCTCTCTCTCTCTCTCTCTCTCTCTCTCTCTCCCTTTCTCGTCTCTTCTCCCCCTCGCCACACGTTTCCCCGTGACTCGATGGAAATACGCAGAGACGAAACGGTCATGCGGGGCTGGCCTATCGAGCTGGGCCAAGATACGAGGTTGCGACTGGATAAGTCGCCGAATCGAAACGATCTTGTCCTCGCGTAAAGCTTCGTATTACCGTTCTTCTTTTTTTTTTTTTTTTTTTTTCATTTCCGTATATGGGACCGATGTTATTAGCCGGTGGGCCAATGGTCGTCGGTGGGCATTGGCAGTGAAAAGCGATTTAAATCGCGCGACAAGGATTGCGTTCGAGTAGGATCGCGAGCAGCGACGCTCGATGCCGTACGCCTCTTTGCCCCATGGTTCTTTCGACTCGACGTCATCCTTTTGAATAAAAATTCTCGTTTACACCGAAGCGATGGCGCGTAATATCGGCCAGCCTATTTTTACTTTGCCGACCACACCTTTGCGGGGGTTGGCAGAAATTTAAAGTAGATCCGACCTAAAAGCGGGAACTAATTCGATGAAGGAACGCAACGAATCGTAATGCCGACAGGCGCCAAAGCGCGCCACCGGAAGCGGCGTTTCTCCACTTATGAGGGATAAAGCGAGATCTCGCGACGCATCCCAGGCGGGTAACGGCGCGGATCGACGAAGAACGAGCGTTCAACGGCGACGAGTCGCGGGAGGCAAAGACAGCGTACCGTTGCGGTGAATAAGAATGAAAATGCAAAAAGGCACGTACGGCTATCGCCACGGAGCTGCGCGCGCGGACCGGCAAGTCGTTCCGCGAACGTCCGCGATGAAATGCTCGGAACGCGACGATCGGCCGTAAATTGCCGAGGCGCGAAACGAAGGTGATAAATAAAAACGATGCCGCTCGGCACGGCAAGCGGCTCTTAGCCGTCGTTTCGATTATCGTCAAACGCGATTGGCACCGCTGTGCCGGGACGAGGGCTCTCGTTTTCTTTCCAACTCGTTAAACGCCCTTCGCTCAGATCTCGTTTCTTTCGGAAAGCCTCCTCGAGCGTTCGATGGAGAAAGTATGCCAAAGTACGCGCTCCCCGTTGCGCAAAAGATTATTCTTTGGAAGTACGCGGAAGCGCGAAAGGAAGGACAGAGCAAAGCGCAAGGTTGGCCGTCGCGGAAAAGGGGCCGAGTAATTTTCAGTGGCCTCGTTCGGTACAGGCCCGCGTGAAAAATTCCGCGATTCCAGCATCCGCCTTATTTTAAAGGAGAACGCACGCCGCCCCGTAGAATAGCGTCTCGGATCGGAAACGATCTCGGTGGGGGAGAGCGGAGGAAAACTATCGAGGCGACCGTGGGTGGACTGGTTGCGGTAAGTAGGGTTGCGGCAAGACGGTTTGGCGCAGGCCGAGGTGTGGGCCAAAGGCGCGTCGAGAACACTTACTTTGGTTCGGTGAAGTAGTCTGGTCTCGTTAGGTCCTCGTGAAGCGGCTTTCAGGCCGACGAGGAGGCCGAGAAGAACCGTGGAAGAAGAAGCAGAAGAGGTGGGGCGCGTGGAGGGGGCGGGAGGGGAGGGGCGAGATGGGGCGAGGCGAGGTAGAAGGGCGAAAACAAGGTGGCATATGCGGGTATCGGGGGTGAACGTACTCGCGGCCCATTCACCGTGCACCGCTGGTGGGCTCTCGCCGGTGGAAGGGTGGTCGGTATCCGCTACCGAGAAAGAGCTGCGCGATGGGGGAGGGGACGGGATGCGGGGAGAAGAGGATGATGCCCCTTCATCGACCTGCCCCGTCTCGA
This sequence comes from Ampulex compressa, assembly GCA_038496175.1. Classification (NCBI taxonomy): domain Eukaryota; kingdom Metazoa; phylum Arthropoda; class Insecta; order Hymenoptera; family Ampulicidae; genus Ampulex; species Ampulex compressa. The sequence continues at coordinate 52,594 of JBCFXI010000096.1, read as the reverse complement.
GGACGAACCTTCTCGTCTCCGAGAAAAAAAAGGGAATAATGCTCCAGGCCGCGGATAGAGGAGGAGTGTGGCCCATCGGCCAATTTCGAGGACGTCGGATCGATGTAAGCCAGCGTCGTGGCTCTTCCCAGTGTTCGATGCCATACGGGAAAACATTGGCGTTAATTCGCCGATCGCGCTCTTGGCGAATGTTCGCGCGACGAGGCCCGTCGCCCATAGGGGGGGGGGCGTTGAGAGCGGTACGCATCGCGATAACCGCCGCCCTCGAAAGGATCCATCGGAGATGCCGTGGCGCAGGCGCCGATAAATCGAGACGCGACGGTTCTCGCGGAGCGTTAGGCCGAGCTCCTTCCAGGCGTTATTCCCATTAAGGACAGAGGGGTAAGGGAGGATGGAGGCTGGAAAAGAGGGTCGCGACGCGTTTGGCGAGACGCTCTATCCGGTATCGAAGGAAGGAAAAGTACGCGAGCGTGGTTGGTCGGGAGAGAGGAGGAAAGCGAGGGGGTTCGACAAAGCGGCGCAAGGGGGATAGCCAAACGAGTTTCTAAAAGCGTTAGGGCGTACGGCCGAGAGAGCCGAGAGAGTGGGTATAAATATAAATGGCCCCCCTGGTCGGGGCGCCGCTCCTCGCCGAAAATACACCGAGTCCACGCTAATCCGTGGGGATAATCGAGGCGCGCTCGCGCGCTGACCTTGCGGCCGATCCACGAAATCGACGAGCGATGCCCGATGATCGACGATCGATATTCGATGGTCCGTGCGCGGATAACGCCCCGCTTTGAAGGAATTACCGAGAGCCGGCCTGGAAAGCCGCTCGGAAATCGCGAGTTCCAGTAATCCCTTTTCGGGATTAGAGGCGCTCAGAGGTCGCTCCTCGCGGCCCGCGATCGTCTCGATCGTCGGCGAGAAAGGGTGTGCCGGGGCGTACGAGGGGCACGATCGTCGCGATGGGGGATCGGTTCGATCCGGTTAGGGGGTTTGGGAGACTCGGGGGACTTGGGGGCTTTGCGAGATGGCGCCCGTGTGTCCGCGGAAACCGAGAGGTGGATAGCGGAGGAGGTCACGATGGCGCAGTGGAGCGAACGCTCGCAACGCACAACGGTTAATGGGTTAACGGCTCCCTCCAATTGGTCGATGACGCTGTGTCCTCGTGACGTCACCGAGTGCAATGCCCCTGTGACGTGGCAACGCGCTCTGCAGGCCAACCGGTGCACGGAAATAGCATACGCTCCCCCGCCGCCGCCGCCCGCCCGCCCGCCCGCCCGCCCGCCCCTCCCGCCTCGCCGAGCCGCCCATTCCCCGGACCCCCCGCCCCCTCCCAGGCCCCTCCCGCCGCGCTCCTCCGCGCATCCCGGCGCCCCGAGCGATCGGCTTCTCGCGGCTTCGCTCTCCTTCCGAAGCGCGCTCGCTCTCCGAGGTCCTGGCCTCTCAGCCGCGCGCGGCCAGCTCGCGGCCAGCTCGGAGGCTACTTCGCGAGTGCCAGAAATGGCCCGTGTCACAGCAGCCCTTCCGCCGAAAAGATCGTCGACGTCGCGCTCCATTCTCCCGGGCTGCGACATACGGCCGCTCGTGGACGATCGGTCCCCGCACCGATCGGGTGGATTCTCCTCGCCGATGCCTCGATCGCGACTCCGTCCCAGGAGGAAACGGGCCGAGGTGCGGCCAGCAGGGCCGTGGACCTGGCCTAGTCTGCGCAATCGTGCGACCGCGACACGCTCGATAACTCGTACCGACAAACTCCGCCTTTCGCGACTGGCGACTGGCGATATCGATCGACGAGTTTGAAGCGGCGACGATCGATGCCACGGACTTTCGGATCCTCGCGATTCGTCTCTCGCGAATTTCCCCGACTTCGAAATCGTACGCGCGACGCTTTACTCTAGCTCGACACCGTTCCAAAACTGTCGCGTGCGCGAGCTATTTCGAATTCTTGCCGCCCTTACCCTCTTTCGCGAGATGCTCGCGTTTCTTCCGCGCGGAAGAGCCGTACCGCGTCGGCGGCGAGGGAATGCTCCAGGACGACGCCACGGCACGGTGACGGGCCGATGGTGCGTTCGAGGAGCGACGCGGAGCCGGGGAAGGTCCGGAGGGTGCGAACTCTCGCTCCGCCGTCTCTCGGCCCCTCCCGAGTCCCGCCGGAGACCCGGCGAGTGTACTTAGGCGCGGGGGTTAAACGGAAATCGATCGCGCGGGAGTCGGGCGCGTGTAGCCAGGCGAAAACGCCGGGCCGAGTCTCTCGTCGATAACGCAAAGGATCCGCGGCGATATCCGCCATTCCCTGGCTGCGCGCCTGTCCCGCGAGACTCGTCGATCAAAGGCACCGCGCGCCGCCGCCGCCGCCGCCGCCGCCACCCCCGACTCCCGTTATAATTCAACAGGTAATATTCGTTCCTCCCGGCCGAAGCGAGGAGGAGGGCGCCGATCGATATACCGACCAGCGTAATTCGCGCATCTCCCTTCGAGTACCGGCCGGGTTTTCATCGGTCCAACACGCTCTCGGGTCCTCTTGAGCAGCGAACGCGCGGAGCGACCAAAGGTGGGCGGAGAGAGAAAGGAAGAGCCTGCCTTTCCGCGTGCATCCCAGCCAGCGTCGCGAGGCCGCCGCTGGCTTTCGCGCCTACCAGCGCGGAGCGTGCCGCAAATTCGGCGAGCGAGGGCGCGCCGTACGATCCGGGCGATTCGTCGCGGGAGTGCGGCCTGATCGTCCTTGGCGGCAAACCTGGCGGGCAGCGCGTCCGAATTTCGGCGAGGGGCGGGGTGCGGGCGCGGCCCTCGCGAGTCGCGCGGCGAAGGCAGTCGAAGGGTCGTTGTCCCGCGAGGCGGCCGACGGCGGTTCGCGGAGCCGACGACCCGGCGCGGCATCCCATCGAGGCGGGTAATCCGGAGTGACGCTCAGGCGGGATGACCGTACGCGCCGGTGTGCCTCGGCTCGGCTCGGCTCGGCCGAACCCGAGAGAGGAAGGCCGCGTCGCGATGTCGCGCGGACTACGCGGCGTGGCCGGCCTCTCGCGGAGCGTGGCACGGGCGGGAGAAAGGCTAGGGGCGGAAGGGAGGTCGACTCTCCGGGAGCGGGGGGAGGGGCGGAACGCGGACACCGCGACTATTCTTGGACGCCTCAAACACGGTTTTCGCGCTCGCTCGGTTGCGTAACCGCGCGAGAGAGCTTTTCCGCCGGCGGAGGGGCCTAGGGGGGCGGCCGGAGCAGAATAGCGAGGCCGGAGGCGAGGTGCGGAGGATCTTGGCAAAATGGCCATCCCGGAGAAAGAGCGGCCGCCTCTGGCGGCGGGGGTGCGAGAGCAAGTCGAGCCGGCAGCCCGACTCCCGATACGACTCTCCCTCGAGCTTCCTCCTCGACGCCCGCCGCTGCTCGCAAGTGATTCCCCTTCGACGTGCGATAGCGGAGATCAAAGTCGCGGAGTTGCCGTCGCACCGGCAGGAAACGGCGCAAAATCGTCGACTTCTCGCGAGTCGGGTAGTCGTCTCGTGAGTCGCGCCAAACGATCGATCCTCCGCTCGTGCGCTCGATCTGGCCGAGACGGGAGCGGCACGCGCCTCGGCCCCAAAAGAGAGGGATCGATCCGACGAAACGAGCCGCGGCTGGCAAAGCGGTGCCGATCTATCGGGAAGAGCTCCGTCCGATGGATCCGACCGCGCGCCTCGACGAGCGCGTCGACTACTCTCGGCCAGCGATCGATTTGGCCCCGCGAGCACAGCCTGGCGATGGCCAGCGTTATTCGAGTTCGGATCGGTGTTCGAGGCGAAACGAATCCATCCGTTTCGGACGTCGGAAACTCGTCGACTCGCGCCCAGACTCGGCCTCGTCCCCGGCCTCGAACCTAACTTCCGTATAATTAATCCTCCACCCTGGAGACTCACCGTTTCCAGCTTCGTCCATCGTCCATCGTCCATCGTCCATCGTCCATCGATCAATTTGCCGTACCGTCCAAGGACTTGGGCGCGTATAGCCTCGCTCAAGGTTAACCGCCTTAAAGGTTAGACGCGGCGCAACCCCTAGAGCGCAACTGGAAACCGTAGCGGCGAATCCAGGGTAGCGCGCGAGGTAGAGAGGTAACGCGCCACTCGCAGGGACATTCTCGGGTAATACATCGGCCGTGTCGTCGAGGGGCTTTAGAGGCGTTGCGTCGAAGAAGAAGGCTCGCGAGCCACGATCGTCGACGTTTCAGAGTGGAAGGGTACGCCGTAGTGGGAGCAAAGCGCTCCTCGATATCGGCCGCGCGCGGTGCGGACAGAGGCACCTCGAAGCGACGAGGGTGGAGCGCGGCCGTCTTTACGGTCTCCGTGGGAAGCGCGACTTTGCCTTTCGAAAGGGCCGAAAGGAGGGTGCAACTAGAAGGGTAGCTCGACGGAACGTGGGTGATTCTTTTGGGCGGGAGATTCTTTCGAGCCGTCTCGGTGGCTCCGTCGAGCAATATTCGGGGGACTCTCGCCTCGCGGACGTTCCGCTGCCACGTACCTCTATACAAATTCCGGCGGAGAAAGACTCGCAGCGAGGTCAGGGGGTTGAACCGAGTAAACTCGGCCGAGCCAGCGGGCCTCGAGGTATGACTATGATAAATTATACGGTAGCGACTATCGATCTCACCGCGCCTAAGGTCAGACGCTACGGCAAAATCGAGTCCGAACCCGAATAAGGCTGCCCACGAACGACTTCCATTTTCCCGCTCTAAATAACGAATCGCCTCCAACGGCCCCGTCCGCGCGTCGACGAGTCCTCCCGGACGGAGACGCCGACTCCCGCTCGAAAGGAGGAGGAGCGGCGTCGCGTGCCCGTCGGAAAGAGAGCGCCGGGCGTGAGCGGTGAGCTAGGAGAAGGCGCTCGGCTCTTCGGCGTCAATGGACAATGGTCGATAGGACCGATCGAGAGGAATCGAAGAGCTGGCGATAGGACACCGCGCGCTATCGCGGAAACTCTCGAGGGATCGGCCAATATCGAAAGGGCCACCGCTCGTACGCAGGACGTTGCGGACACGGCAAAGCGTCAAAGCGGCAAAGCGGCAAGGCGGCAAAGCTACGAACCTCCGTAGATGGAGTTGGCACCGAGCGATGGCTCAGCCCGCCTTTCGCGTCGCGACGATCGTCGAGCGTTCCTTCAACGCTCGTCACTCGTCCCTCTCTAGATACGCATTTCGAGCAAAGGTGCGCGCCATGGTGTACGCGTCGCGAGGAGCTCGAATGCCGGCACCTGGCGGGCGAAAGACTCGCTTCCATTCCCGCCCATCCGAAAGGTGACGTCGTTAGAGAGTCGTACCGTATCCGCAATCGAGGACGTCCGGTTTTCGTTTCGAGGGAAAGGAAGCGCTTGCCCGCGCGGCGATTCTGGCACTCGACCGGCGTATCGCGTCCCGTCGCTTCTGGCCACCGTTTCGATAAACGTTCATCGGCCTCCCCCGTTCTATTCGCATCAACGTCCCCCTGGCTACGATGCCAGGTTCGCGGCCCGCTACACGGTGGGTACGGGCAAGAACCCGGAAGGACGGCGCGAGGAGAATTCGGGGCCTACCGTCTTTCCTGTAGTAGAGGATCTCGAAGTGCTTCTCGACGCCGCTGACGAGGGCGTCGCGGAGCGCCGCGACGGCGTGCGGCGACGTCATGGGCCCGTGGAGGAACTCGCAGACCGCCGGCCTCTGCATCACTTCCGCCCTCGAGAAACCCGTCAGCCGGCAGAAACCGTCGGAGCAGTAGATTATGTGACATAGTCCGTGTTGCGCGTTGGCCACTAAAAAACTTCGATCTGAAAAAAGAGAGGGAAGGGTGGGTTAGAGCGCGGAAGAGAGAAGAAGAAGAACGAGGGCGGGGGTCGTCCTCTGCCTCGGCCGCGTCCCGATGCGCCCGCAAGTTGTCAAAGGGCTCCTCTCCCAAATGGAATCGTCCTCTCGAGCCGTGCGAATTTCGCCGCTTTATCGATCCGCCGAGTAATTCCATCGCGCTCGAAATTCCGTTGGGTCCAAAGTTACCGCGGCAAGGCAGCTCGAAAGCGTCGAAAGCGGCGATACCGCGAGACCGCGATACCGTTCTTTTCGTCGGCGCGCCGACCTTCCTCCTAAATCCGGCATCGACATTAAAGCGCGCACCGTCGAATAAAGTATTTCCGTGTCGGCCATCGAGCTCGTCTGCCGCGAGCGCCGCGAGCACCGGCCGCCGATCCGACTCGGCGCCGCGCAGCTTCTCGCTCGCCGCGCTCCTCGGCCTCTTCTCCTCTTGGCCGGAACTCTCCCTTACTCGAGCGATGCGTGCCTCGACCAACCCCGCCGAGGTGGCCGTGGCAGAACCGAACCTTCTCCCCGATTCGATCCGATCGTCGGCCTAGACCGCTCCTCCCGCGGCCTTCCAACGCGGATGCGCGCCCACGTCCGAGGACCCTTTCCATCCTTGGCGGCGAGTCGACGGTACGCATCGATGCGAAGGATGATTTTGAGCCGCGTCGGGAGGTTTATAATAGCGTTCCGGAACTCGATAGAAATGCGAGGCTCGCGCGCGTCGTGCTCGGCGCGGCGTGCTTCGGCTGCCATCGGTGCTCCCTCCTATTCCCCGGGGATATTACGTACCCGAGCATTCTGCGAAGGACGAACGCGTTTAACGTTTAAGCCGGAGATATTGAAAACGCGGAGAGACTCGACGAATGCGGTATCCTCGAGGAACGCGGCGAACGCTCGCGAGCAAAAGCAGGATATTGCGCGGCCCGGCCAATTATCGATTAACGCGCGAGAGAAGGGCAGAAGAGGAGGAAACTCGGCGGTACGCCCGAAATGACGCGATGCATTTTTGACGAGCCTATTTGGACGGCGATGATCGGCGACTAATCGAGGGATTGCCGCGGACGCGCGGCACGTGACCCCCTTCCCGCTCATCCCTCCGCGGTGTATTCGCCCTCTACGTCCTCGAGACCGCGTCGATCCTTCTTCTCATCGACCGTCCGAAAGGTTGCCCGGTAGTTGGAAATACTTCGGAGCTCTTCCTCGGACCTTCTTCGGACCTTGATCGTTTCCGGGCCGGATTTCCCCGACGGACTCGGCGTAAATCCACGGGCGAGGAGCCGCGGTTGGGAAATCAAGTTCGACATCGAGGCGGAGAGGAAGAGGACGAGGAAAGATCGCGTTGGTCGGCGGGGCCGAGGCGCGCGCGAGAGGAGCTCTTTTTACGAATCTCATACCGAGGAGTTTATCGGGCATACTAGAAATAGATTTTGCCGACTTGACGGCAAAGACCCGACTTGACGCGTCGGCCTCGGCGTCGGCAGGGCTGTGGGCCCTTTGCCAAGGATGTCGCTTAACCGCGAGAACTACTTTGCCGTTCCAGAATACCGCTCGCTCGAGCTCTTATCCTTTCCATTCGCCGCACCGACCGCGATGCTCGATACCGCGGCTGAGAGCGGGAAAGGTTTCCACGTCGGCCGCATCGATGGCTGACCGACATTCGCGACGTCGTTGAGTTTCGCTACGCGTATGGTGCCGACGAGCGTCTCCGAGGAGCCTCTCCGATTCTTCCTTTGCGATTCCACGTTTCGCGTCGATACACCGGCATTCGCGAATACGATACGTTTGCGCTGGCTCGCGACGTTGTCGACGGTGGAGCCTCCGTTCCTCCTCCACCCGCCAGTGTCGTTCGGCGACGCTGCTAGCGCTCCTCCCTTGGCCCAGGGACCAGCGGACGACGCCGAGTCTCCAAAGCGGCTTCCATCTCCTTCGAATTCTGGCCGATCACGGTACCGGCCTTGCCTCGCCAATCCCCGCCGCCGGCGCTCGAGGAACGAGGAAAGAGCGAAAAGGAAGGAAAAGGAAAAAGGGGCGAGACTATTTCGATGTGGCACCGAATCGACGGCCCATTCGCGTACTCTCTTCTTTTGGCCGAAGCTCGAACGAGCCAAGCCCGGTCGATTGATTCGGTGGAATAGCTAAAAATACGCAACGTCGCGAGGACCGTTATCGATGTTGCGACAAGCCGAAGCGACCTTGCCGTCGCGATAAACTTAAATCCGTTGGGGGACGATCGAGCGTAAGGGCAGAGTCGGAGGCCGAGGGCTCGCGAGAGCCAGGCCCGGAAGGGAGCTGGAGGAGGCCTGCCGCCGATGGGGAAGGCCGGACATGGGAATGGGAGCGAGAATCGATCCAATCGTCGATGGTGCGCGCCGCTCGTCGAAACCTCCTCCTTCCGGGCCGGTGCTACGCGATTTCATTTTACCCCAAGATTTTACCGAAGATTTTACCCGTCGGACGAGCCTCCTCTTCTCTCCTTTCGCTCGACCTTTCTCATCCTGGCGCGCGCGCCGGTCGCTTCGACTCGTCGTTCGGGAAGGCTTCGACGAAAACGCGGCCCGCCTTCCGTGCCAAGAACGCACACGCTTTTTGGCCGTACCGCGGAGGAAAATGAGGATTCTACGAAAGAAGGAGAGTTTGAAGATCCACGAGTCATCGCGTCGCGCACCCTACGAGTTGCGATTGGCGGCTAGCGTGCACGATGTATCGCAAGGTACGGTGTAAGCTTCACCTTGGTCGGTGGAAGAGCGATGGCAAATGTCAAAACACGAACCGCGCGAACGTCTCTGTCCCGAAGTAACCGCTTGGAATTGTCGTTCCACTTTCTCGAGAAAAGTTTCGAGCTCGGTACTACCCTACCGTACTTCGCCAGACACCGTCGAGGAAGATGACGAGACCGAATTTGGTAAGAATTCAGCGATGATCTACCAACGTTCCATCCACGAGATCGTTCGTTTGCCTCTCGCGAAATCAAAGGTAGGACCAACCTGTCGGATCTTCGCCGATATTTTTCAACGTTGAACCACCTCCCGAAGACAAACAAGCTCGTCGGAGATACTCGTACGTCTAACCGGCAATAAAATTTGATCATCCTTTACCTCTTTGAAACGCGCGATGAAAATGCGGGTTTGTCGATAATTCTCGCGGAACGAGCTTTCCAATAATGCATCGAGAAGTCTTCCGCGCCAACGAAGAGCAAGATCTTCAAAGGGTCGTAAATCGACTGCGCGGCATCGCGCGCGCGCGCGTGAAATAATAAACCTGAAAACCGATAGCGATTTTACAAAGATACGCCGAAGAGCGCGACTCGAAGGAGGAATGTAAATTGGGCGCGAGCCGATTATAGAGAATACCGGCAATGGCAATGGCAATGGCAATGGCAATGGCAATGGCAATGGCAATGGTCTTCCGCAGGGATCGATCGAATTCCCCCCGCTTTTGCGCCTTTATCCGTTGGTTAGCAATAGGATGAACCGCCGTCGGCTCGGCTCGCAAATTAGTCGTAGGAGGATTTTTAGGTAGGTCGGCCGCGGGCGTTTCTAGGAACGCCACGCGTCCCCCGGTCAGCATTTCGAACCATCCTCGTTTCTGCACGATCCGCGCAAAAAGTCGGGCCGCGCTGAAATGTGTGCGCTCCCGAAATGACGATGGACAGGTTTATTTCTAGCCGTAGACCGTTTCTGCGAAGCACTTTTGGTTATAGCGGGCTCCGGCTTCGCCGGTGCGCGTGTCAGCCGCATTCGTACGGTTATAACGCGATCTTCAAAGCCACCGAATCCTTCTGGCAGAGAGAAACGTTCCAAAATTAATGACCTCTTCCCCGCCGCCTCTCGGTCGATCCGGGAAAATAAACGGCCGATCCATCTTTCCGGCGGTGCGGCCGTGCGTAAAAGAAAGGCAAATACGAGGCGGTGGCGCCGGCCAATTTGCAATTTTGATTGCTCGCGGGCGCGCCTTCGGTCTTCTCCGTCCGCATTGCCATCGGCAAGGAGCATCGGATCGCTCCGCGGCCGGATCGGGACCTTGCTTAGCCGGCGTTTCACCCTATCGTCGCCAGAAACGAACGAAGGGCAAACGTCTGGGGAAAAAACCACGACGATCCAAAACGACCAAGCGACGATGGCCATTTCGACGGTCCATCGCTCCCCGAGTTACCAAACTCGTTTCCCTTTGAATTCCCCTTTGAACGTAAGGGCGATGCAAGAGCATCCACGTGGGTGGGGAATCGAAGGACGAGTCGTGCTCGCAGAAGTCGAGGGGCAAGACGCTGATCGCGGCCTCGAATGAGAATTCTCCGTGTGGCGCCATAAGTCGTACTTCCTCGGACTCGTCGGCACTCGTCGGCACTTCCGCCGGGCTATCGCTCGAATCGATAACGGACCGCGGATCGCGGAGACCGGGGGAAATTTTAAATATCTATCCTGGCAGCCGCCCAAACTTTCTCGAGAAATTTCCAGGGGGCGGGGGAGGATGCAGACGTATCTTGGTTATCGCGTGTATGCCCGCAAAAAAGGCGACGGATAAAGCTCCAGCGGCGGTTCATCGCGACTCGTGCCAACCCTCTCGGAGTTATTGTCATCGGGAGCGACGTCCATTCCAGCCCAGCCCGGCCTTTTCTCAATAGCAACCGAGGAGGAAGACCTCGTGGAAGACGGTCAAAGTCGCGTGACGTAAACGCCATTCCTTCTCGTTCGCGACGATTTTCGGGAGCAGCCTTGGAGCTGGGGGCTGGAGGGGGGGGGGCGGAGGAAAAGTGGGTCGGAGCGAGATCCGACGATCGAGACTTCGCGATCTATCCGAACCTTGGGTCAGAGATGGAGAGGAACGCGTACGGGAGGCGAGGCGAGGAATCGGCGCAACGATTTCGAGCCTCGAGGTTCGATAGCTCGGCGCGCGAGAGCCAAAGTTCGTAGGGGTTGGCCGGGGTGTCGCGGTGCACGCGTGAGAACCTTTGCGCTATCCGATCGATCCTTCGGGAAGCCTCGACACGGCCGACGTTTAAACGCGATCGATGAAAATGGAGCGTTCAACGACAAATTTGCCATTTCAATGTGAAATACCCGAGGCGAACGCCTTTAACGGATTTGCGCGCGATCCCACCTCGCCTCGAGCACCGCGTACGATCATGGATTTTCCTTGCACGGATCGGAAGCCTCCGATCCGCCGTCCTTGCCCGGACGTACGGTCGCCATTTCGGAGCATTCGCGCGTACGATCAATCGGGCCGAGCATCGCATTCGATTAGTAGGATGCAAGACGACAGCGAACGACCACCGAGACACGATTCTCGGGGGTGTAAGAGGTACGGCCAGGGGGAGGGGTGGGGGAAGAACGTCAGATTAGAAGCCAAGGCTCGACGAACCGCAGTGCCATCGTGACAAAAGCCCACCCCGAAGAGGCTGGCATACATATTTTTTATTATATAAATTGGCGCTCGAGAGGCTTCTCGGGAATTTATCGCGTTAATGCCCATTACCGCACGGCCTCTATCTCCCTCACCCGCCGCGCACCCATCGTCGAGGGCCGATCCTACGAAATCTCACTCGGCCTCTCTAGGAGGATAGCGTCGTCTCCTTCCGAAATGTTTACCGAGCGGGAAAGGATGGCCGGGCTTCCGAGCCCCTCTCTCCCTTACCCGCCGATCGGAATCCTCCGAATCTTTCCTCGTCCTCCGCATTTCTCTCGCTCGCCGAGTAATCTTCCTCGATCCTTCGATCCCACTCGCGTTGGAAAAGTGCGCCACGCATTTTGAGGGCGCGGCCCGCGCGATGCGGGGCTCCGATGGTAGTGGCGTATGGATCGCGTAAAAGTGGTCGGATATCGATAAGCCTGGATATCGCCAGCCAGGACTCCGATGCGATCCCCGCAAATTCTCGACCGTCCGGAAATAGCCACGTTTACGGCTTCCATATCTATCGAGGATACGCGCTTTTACGAATGGAGCCTCGCGCGGCGGAACGATCGTAGCGATTCGACGTTAACTCGGTGGGAGGACGGCGGCCGCGTAAGTGAAAGCAACGTTTCGACGAAGCCGATAATTGCACTTTGCCCTACCCTCGAACGATCGAGGGGGCACGCCACCCTCTGCTGCTCCGCGCTCCACGGATCGTTCCTCTTTTTTCGCCTCTATTTGTGCCTGCATAATATTTAGCCTGAAATCGCGGCTTCCCGTGCGAGTTGATCCTTTGCGCAAAGAGTTGGCTCCGCTTCGAGGAGAGCTTAATCCGCGCCGACCTACTACCTGCGAAAGATCGACCACGAGGATGGAGCGTTCGGAGTCGGCAAAGCGGATGTAGGAAGGGAAGGAGGGTAACGAGGAATAACGAACGAGTCATCGTACGATGCCGAGTCGAGCTTTTGCGATGTTACGAAGCGATAGACGGGCCGGCGAGCCGCGCCAGGGGCACACGCAGTGCGCCAACTTCCGAAACGCGATTAGCGGCGCCCGCCTCTCGTCTCCTCTAGCATTCCCCCGCTTTTCGCATTTACGGACAAACGAGCGGTCGTTGGCCAATCCTTTTTAACCGCGCTAGCGAACATTATTCGCCGTAATACTTTGACGAGTCTCGTTCCAAAACCGTGCCTCCACGAGCAATGCCACCGGCCGCCACTAAACATCGGCGACAATGCCATTCCTGTCGTACTTACGTTCGTCCGTGATAGCCCAAGAAGGTGACGCGCGCCTCGATCCACGTATAACGATCGATAGATCGCATCTTAAACATCGTTGCCGTCGGACCTTCGTTCCTTCGAAGAGTGGGAGAGGGGTTGCTCTCCGAGGGCGTCCAACCCATCAACCTACCGGCCGGACTTGTGAGAAAACGAGGAGAGGCCATGCGAAATCCTCGAGAAGGATCGATCCGATCGATCGTTGGTCGATCGGCGGAGGGTATGCAGGACCGCCCAATCCTTTGCGGGGAAGTTTCGCGATGGTAAATCAGCGCAATGCCAAAGGAATCCCCTCCGTTTTTTTCCCGATCGATTCGAGCCTCTCCTCGACTTGGCTTCTTTCCTCCGCGAGGCTGGTACCTCGCAAGGACTCGAGGATCCCCCCAGTGGTACTGCCAGTGACGCGCATTGTCCCATTGTCAGACAGAAGTACCCCTTTCCCCCATTTTACCAACCGCCCCTCCCCTCTCGCCAACCTCTGCACCGGCCACGCCGACTTTCGCCGGGAGATATTTTAAATAATATTGAAAATGGAACTCTGGCTCGATGCCTGCGCGTTCCGTATTCCGGCCGAAAGGATTTTCAAAACTTTCTTCCCGAACAAAGCCATTTTACGCAATGCGCAAGTTACGTAGGTACGACTTCTTGCTCGTAGATCGATCGTCGGTCCTCACGACTATTTTCCCGATAACTTCCGAAGTGGGAAGAGAGCGCGTAGGGGAAATATACGAGAGATGCCGTCCTTCGTTATGTAAAATAACCCGTATATCGTAGAAATAATCCACGATGTACGATAGAATGGCCGTAGGCGGCCGACGGTATAAATTTTGATATGGAGAACGAACTCGATGGTTCGGATAGTTCCAAAGCGAGTATCTCGTTCTACTCGAGATCTGCCAGGGACTGCCGTAGGTCGTTAGGGTTAAGCCCTAGAGATCGAATCGCCGAGAAATATGCGTACGTAGGGCGCAGGGCAGAGAGAGGAGCTCACCGTGAGTGTCGAACTTTCTGATGATGGTCTCGATGATAGTCGTCCTGGGCGCCACGTGACCTCGTCTAACAGGCATTTCAAGAAGATTCCCAGGTGGCCTGGGTCGACGAGACTTTCGCGTTCGATGTAAGGCTCGGTAGGCCTCTGCCAGTTATCGCGTCGCACTAAAGCACTGAGAAAACACTTGCGGCATGCGTACGAGCACGGTAGAAAAAAGCACAGCACGAGTTGAGCATAATGATCGTCGAGAGCGGAGAAGCAACGGCCAATAACGAGTTGACTTTATCGCGCTTCCCTTTCCTTCCCTTCTTTCCTTCCCTCCCTCCTTCCCTCCTTCCTTCCTTCCTTCCTTCCTTCGGAAATCTTCGTTCGCCTGGTAAAAGAGCGGAGTAATATTCGTTGCTGGTCGGACGTTGCGTTGGTTTTCCTCGTCTCTAGGCTGTCTAGCGTGTAGAAAAGGGGGAAAGTTTGGCGAAGGTAGTCCCTCTCCGAGGCTTCGATTCGCGAGGGCGCGCCCCTTGCCTTCGCCTTAGAAAAAGCCCTCGTAGAAAATGTAAGCTCGGAGGAGGAGCGCGTCTTCCGGTTCGGCGAGTTCCTTCGAGAGCGCCTCGGCCGTACTCGCTCCTTTGGACCCAATAGCGCCGATCTATCCCTCGGGCGGGGATCGATCCGAGATCGGGGCAGGGCGCTGCGGAGTCTCGAGTCCTCGTAGCCAAGGACGCGGCGAAGGTCGGCCCTCGCACCGGCCCAAAGCGCGTGTCGCGAGCCGGCCGTCCGAGCGAGGAATCTCTTTCAAACTCCGGCCGCCTCTCAAGACGTACGATCCACGCGAGAAAACATCTATTCTTAGCCTCCGATACACCCTAACGCCGCGCGAGGCCTTCCGAGGAATTCCGGATCGGGGTAGGAGGAATCCGGGAAACGTCGCGAGATTTCGACAACGACGCCGACGCCGACGCCGAGGCCGAGGCCGATGGATCAACCTGGCCGATGCGCTGGCATCGCGCTACCTCGATTCTCCGACGCGTCCCTCCCTCCCTCCTCGAGGAGCCGGCCCTCTCTTCGCTTCGCGCCTTCCTTCGCACTTCCTTTAGGCTGAGCACGTGAGCCTCCCTCGGTGCGAGCCTAGGCCTGCCGAGCTGTCGGCCTCTTCCCACGACGGCGCGCGACGATGAACTCGCGCCGATGGCCGACGGTCGTCGCGCGGAAAGCGAGAGAGACTCGAGGAGGGCTCCGATTCAAATTCCCATCGGTCTTCCCCGGTGATGGTGGTTTCGCCAAAAATACCGAGAAGCTTCGATCTCGCGGCCGGCGAGTCAAGCCTCTTGGCATCCGAAAGAACGATCGAGGCGCCGTTTGCCGAAGCGCATCCCACGGACCATAGTCCTTTCCTCTCATCCCGAGCGCAGAGCGCGGCTCCTTTCGCTCGCGAGAGCGCCGATCGAGGCGGAGTCCAGAGCCGAGATCATGGTGGTCGCGGGGGAAGCGCTCGTCGGCGGAGAGTCGAGCGGAGAGTCGGAGCGCGGAGGAACGGAATATACGTGTACAATACGTCGAAACGAGATGGATATCGGGCTCGACGCGCACGGCTGCGAGGAGAAAGGCACGTGGTGTGTTTGCGCTCGAGTTTATTTCGAATGCCGAACCGTGCTAGGATCGATTCACTATAACCGCTGCTCGCGACGCATCGTAACCCCTCCTGTCGGCCAGCGCGATCGAACGGCTCGCCTCGCGGCCTCTGCTCGGTGGGCTCTTCCTCGATTTCAGGGATCCCCGCTTTTGTACTTCTTCCTCATCCTTCGTGACCATCGGTACTACGACCGCTCCTCGCCCTCTACTCTCGCGATCCTCCTTCCAAATTTACCTCCGATCATAGAGACGAGACTCGTCTTTTAATCGAGGAGGAGCACTGACACTTGCCGACCGGTCGCCGATCGCCGGGGCATTGCAGCACGGTCCGCGAGATCTCTTCCCGTTCCAAGAAAATCAACGACGCGGATGGATCAAAGTCTGGAGGCACGATACCTCCGCGGTATTTCGATACGAACGACGATACCTTCCCTTCGGAACGGTCCTTCGGAAACGAGAGCCCTCGCGCTCGACGGATCCATCTAAACGGAGCACCACGCCTCGTAGCTCGATAAGTCCCTCGAAACGAAGCCCGAGCTTAGGAAAACCTCCTGGCCGTGCTCGCTCCTCGTCCCCGCCAAGTCCGAGCTCCGAGGGTCTGCCGTTGCCTTGGAAAAAACATCCGACGTATTTCCCGCTTGCGTCCTCTTATCGAGCCTCGGCGAACTCCGCGGCGGTTGCCTTGTCTCGCGCGTCCACCTTCCTTTCTTCTCGCCGAACGCCTACCGCCGGCAACGACGATCCTGCTCGACCCCGTGCGAGCGAGCCCAACAGGCAAATGCGCCCGAGGAGCCCGACGGATACTTGCCTCGGGGGAGGGGAAGATCTCCCGTGGTTTGGTTAGTCGCCGTCGTTCGGCCGGAACTGAAAATACGGGAAGGCGTGACGGCCCCACGTCTCTCTTTCGCCGGCGGTGGCGGTGCTGGCGGCGGCGGCGGCGGCGGCGGTGGCGGCGGCAGCGGCGACGGCGGCGGTGGTGGTGGCGGCAACGGCGGTGGCGGTGGCGACCACGACCACGGCGACGACGACGACGGCGGCGGCGGCGGCGGCGGCGGCGGCGGCGGCGACGACGACGACGACGACGACGACGACGACGACGACGACGACGACGACGACGACGACGACGACGAGGACGGCGACGACGGCGGCGACGACGCCGACGACGGCGACGACGGCGACAAGGACGAGGACGATCCGTGAAGGGAGGGGATCGATGGAGGGCGCTTGCGCCGCAGCCGCATCCCCGCCAGAATCGCCTACCGGCCGATTACTCCGCTCCGCAATACCATCCCTCCACCCGCCGGACGACCTGCGATAATATCGATAACGCTCTTCCGCCCCGCGACCACGGCACGCCATCGCGCAACGCGCATCGCTCTTCCTTTATCCGCTTCCCCCCTCTGTTCCTGGGCCTTCGGAATACTCCTAAACCTTTTTCTCCGCGAAATTCCCATCTCTGTTGAAATAATCCCCTCTTCCTGCTCCTCGCACGTCTGTTTCAACGGCGCGTGTTTTTTTTTTCTTTTATATTCGGTGGCAGGTGTTGCGATACTACACCCCTTAACCGAGTAAATAATCTATCCAACGTGCAAGGTAATTTTGCGTCACGGTCCGGGGGTGAAATAATCTCCTTACCATTTGCGTGTCACGCGCAATATTATCGGTACGAATCGGAATGAGATATCGGTGCCACTGCAGTGGCAGGAATTACGATGAAATATCGATCCGTAAGAATGGAAGCAGCACGCCGAGTTCCTTCCTTACCGCCGTCGAAAAGGAATAAACCCCTTGACACGGACGAGCGTGTAGAATAGACCTAACGTGCAACGCATTATTTTCTCCAACGGTCCGGGGCGCCACTTGACCCACCTACCATTTCCGTGTCACGTGCGACATTATCGGTGCGAAAGAGAATGGGATATTGGCGCGACTGGGACGGCAAGAGTTACGCTCGGATACCGGTTTACGGCGTTGGAATTTTGTTGGTGAAAAGAAATGGTCGATTTTGGAGAGAACTCCGACGTGAAATGCGCATTCGGGAAGGCATCGTGATCGATTAGGGACGTAGTGAAATCGATGGTTGTTTATTAACGGCTATAAGTTTAATCGTATTTTTATCACGCGACACGGCGATATTCGTTCGTGCAGGGACTTTGATAACGATTATTATTTTGTAACGCCATATTGGATCGAATCGTTCGTTTTTTATTTTTAGCGTTTTTCTCGTTCTTTAGTCCTGTATTGATGCCTTCTGTGCTTGTTTCACGATGATTCTTAGGCTGCAGCGCTTACAACTAAAGCTCCACTATAAATAAATATAATTGAATATCGTTGTAGCGATTTTCTTGTTTGAAAAATTATTATCCTTACGTTTAAGTCTCTCCATTAATTCGGGCACGATAGAGCCTGTGATCATCGGATCTGTAATATGCATATTACACCGCAGGCAGTAAGTGATTAAGAAGATATCCCAGGCAAGATTTCAAATTGTAGGGGGCATACCGGAATGTCAGATTTTTTGACGCGATCGATATTTTAGCTCGTTGGACACAAAGTCTCGTAAGATATTAGCTCTATTCCGTGCCTCCTTTGTACCGTTGATATTATCGACATCCGTCAACGGCGTTACACATGCATCTTTTGCCGACATCGAGAATGGTTGAAGGATTACTCGTTTCGCGAATTAGCCGAGAGATGTCATCCACGGTCGATATGCACGTCCATTCCATTTAGCAAAGGTACGTACGCTTAATCGGTCATTGGCATATCAAAAAGATGACAGAAGGAGAATTGGAAAATAAGGGATGGTAATTCGAAAACAGCATTATATTTAAACGGCAGCTTAGCCGCTTCCCAATATTGGCAAAGCAATGCCGATTTATTCAGCCGGATGCCCACGCAAGAAGCAGACAGCGTAAAGTGGCGTGCCAGGGCGATGCATTTTTCGAGGCGGTGAAGAGTTGGTTGGGTGTGAAGGTGGAAGTGGAAGGGCCAAGACGTAAAGATAAAGATATGGTTAGCTGTCCGTTACTGTCCAGAGTACGAGATCGCAGCGAATATATGGAATAGACCTAATGTGCAACACATTATTTGCTTCGACCGTCCTGGAGCCATTGGGCCGGTCCTCTTATCATTTTCGTTTCACGGATGACGTTATCGTTGCAGTAGAATTCGATTTAACTCGTAAATTCAACGCTTTGAATCGTAGAGGGCGTACCAAAAGGTCGGGTTTTATACACGATCGGTATTTCAGAGCATCGAACGCCAAGTCTCATAAAACGTTAGGCTATTTTACGCGTACCTCTGTAACCCGTCCGTGGCGGGGTTGAAAGTTTGGTTCGAAGGTTGTGCCGGTAATGTGAAGGGGGGCGCCACTGCGCTCGGACATCTCCGGCAGTGGGACCGGCAAATTGGGCTGCACGGGGTTCACGAGACTCGAAGCACGGAGCCCCGCCCTGCCGCCCGCCCGAGCCGAGAAGCAGCCGCAGCAGCAGCAGCAGCTCCGCTTGCTTCGAGTAGATCCAGTGCCATCCATGAAAACAATCGTCGACGCCCGAGCGCCGTGGTTGTTCGTTCGTTGATACGCCTCCTAAACCTGGTCGCCGCCATTCACTCGATCGTATCGTTCGCAACGGCGCTCGGAGTTAACCTTAAAAGAAGTGATCACCGCGGTAGTGCCGCGCAGTAGTCCTACCAAAGAGGCCACAGGATTCCTCTTGTTTCGTTCGGTAGGCGTCATCTTCGAGTGCGTACGCCGTTGCTCGTTACTCGTTACTCGTTACTCGTAACTCGTACTCGTACTCGTACTCGGCACTCGGTGCTCGGTGCTCGGGACGGACAAGTGTGAAAAGGAAAGTGCGTAGTCATCGATGTGAGGGACCGAGAAGGAAGCTACGGCCACGACAGGAGGAAGAGAGCGAGAGAGCGTGAGAGGAATCGCGGCGAACGGGAGGCCGTTACATCGTGCCGGAAATTCGACCAGGCGCGGCTCCGAAAGGGAGCAGCAGGTAAGCGCAGGACTATTCTCGCAAAGTATACTCGGCCGTCCTTGCCCTCCTTGCGCGGCTATCGGAAGAACGTGTTTTATTGGGCGACGAGTCAGCTACTCTTTCGGTTGTTCGAACGATTCGATACCGAGACCAGCCGCCAACATGGCGGCCGCCTAGACCTACGCTGTCAAAATTTACACCTTTCCGTCATTGCGGCTATTTCGATCGTGAGAATCCGCTGTTTATAGCGTTTTCCCCTGAACTGGTTTTTTTCGGGCTACCATCGACGGAGATCCGTCTTCCCGTGGCCCGAATTTCTTCGGGCGAATCTAATTTATCTACGCCTTCGAGTGAGTCAGACCCGGTGGCTCCTGCGATAACGAAACGCTTCCTGCTCCGTGCCGAATTTTCCTCGTTCAAGAATTTCCAACGACGAAAAAGGATCGATAGTGAAACGCCCAAGCGATACGTTGGATCGCTATCTTTAGTTCGAGCGTCCGTCATTCGTTTTCGAAATCGTACAAATTTATACGCTTGGATCGATAACCGCCTTCTTCCATAAGTAAAGCTCAAGGGGTAGAAAATCGAAGGTATCGGATACAATACTGTTTGTCTTTCGGCCGATTCAAATATTTGCGGAATAATTGTTGATTATTGGCAAATATTTTTAAGGCCATTACCGTTACCTTTGTGGAATAACTACCTGCTCGAGTGATAATATACAGAGCATTGAGTGTACTAGAGATCAAAACGAATGTACCTGGAAGTTGTCCCGATACTAAGTGTACAGGGGCTTCAAAATTGGGAGAGACATTTGTAACGTCGTTTGATGCCATCCTGAATAATATTTACGTATAGCTCAAGGGAATCTGCGCAAAGGAGATACGCGCCTCTATCGTTAGTGATGCAGCAGCGACGATGTTAGATTGATAAGCCTGTTCATAATTATTCCTTCATACGTAATAAGTGCAGCGGCAACATTTTTTCATGATATGCGAGTCGGGGCATTTGTGTAAAAAACAGACTTTGCTTCCAACGATCTCCGACTGAAACAAACAATGAGAAAGAACTTTGCACTGAACGCGGGTACGTTATGGGAGAGAAATATTGTACCTAACCATTGTCAAAACTGTACACGCGGATCCCACTTGTACCGCCCATTCTTTGTTGCAGAAATATAATTATTCGTGCGGTAATGGGAAAACGGAAAAAGAGAGCCACATAATTTATCGTACGGTTCAAAGCAATTTCCTACGTTTTACTTGGGTCGTTACACGTTTGAATACGCAGCACGATAGAGAAACTTATTGATGGCCATACGTACAAGAGTTCAATGATTACCTTCGCTTGGCTATTTTAAACAAATATTTGAATATCTGTCCCTAAATAAATAACATTTCTACACGGTCGCGTTGACAAATACACCGTTTGTAACGTTTATGTTCTACTTCAGTCTCTTTCAGATTTCCTTGGAGAACACACTTACCAATATTATTTGCCTTCTCTTATCGCATTTTTTCGTACTTCACGTATACCGCTACCACTATTTTTGCAACAGCGTTATTATTACACATTGACGCAGTGTCGTGCAGAAAAAACTATGATTTGCAAAGACAGAGATAAGGCCCGCGTATAGACTCTCATCACGATGAAGATTTAGTATGAACCGTAATATCATCCATACAGTATATTACGCAAATAACGGCCTTAATTAAACTAGACACATTTATCGTATATTTTTAAAGACATTTTTTAAAACACCGTGAACAAGCAAAGAGACTTTTATGGAAAGGACAAGAAACTTTATGGCATTTGGAATTCTCGCTACTTTATTGGCCCGTCAATTGATGCCGCAGCTGTCTTAATTGGCTCTAATTGGTTCGAAATATAAAGTCGTGGCAGTCTCAAAGACATGGCGCGTACGTCCAAAGCGACAGTGTTCCACTTAAGATCTGCCGGTAACAATATTTTTGTTATATTCGTGGATTCTGTTAGGGAATTTAAGCGGAGCTCAATAGCTGGAAAATACAGATCTTTAAGAGATAAGATATGAAAATTAGAAAAATCACGAGACGCGATGGGACAAGAGATTAGAAGGTACTTCTCCTCCGTTTCCTTTATCTAACGACACGTCTCTTTATACGACGACATTCGGTCTTACCCAAAGTACTCCAAAATCCTCGGGAACTCTTTCATCCTGTTATCCAAAATAGGTGTGCAAATTCTGCAGATTCCCGATCTCTGGTATTTTGATCAAAACTAATCTTTTCCCGTGTCGCGGGCAAATAAAGTTGGGAGTAATGTTCACGGGTATGGAGTAGCAAGCCTCCCCGCTTTAGGTTTCCCACGAAACGAGCGTTATTCGTTAGGATCCTCGTCGAGACACCGAAGTCGTTCAAGTCGCGGAGACTACTCTAGATGTTAAACGGACGGAATAAACCGGCGTCTTTTACAGGATGGTTAGTAGGCCGCGCTACTTAGCCGGTGTAAAAGGGTCAATGTATTCCAACTGGATGATGTGTCCCTCCGTCAACTCCCTCTTCCCTGCGCGCCGTTAACCCTCGGCGCCTTCCCGGCCCTCGTCCTACGTCCCCGTCCTCCCATGGGGTCACGTCCTGTTCCACGTTCCCCTCGTCTGCCACAAATTCTCCGCTCGTTAGGCGAACGAGTCGTCTCGATAGAGAAACGGCCAAAACAGTTTGGCCATGCTAGTCTACAATAAAACCTTACGAGACTGTCTCCCGCCGAATACTTTGATGGTTACGTTGCCAATTTCATAAACGGCCCACTTTGATCATTTAGAAATTCAGAAAACCATCCGATCCTTGGATGCAGCGTTAATGCGACGTGATTTTTGTGACCGTGGAGCATTGGAATTTCTTACGTATGCTTTATCTGGCAAGTCGTTAAATATCAAGGTGGTGATAATATTTTAAAAAAACACGCACGCGCTCTAACCCGAGGTATGCCATCATCGTATACGTCGTAGTTTTTCAGTTGAAAACAAATAACGGTTGTACCGTATATTTGAAAAGAATGAAGTATCCAGTACGCCCTGATAATGCGTTACGCAATATACGAGTTGAAATGTCCGTACATTTGTCACCAAGTACCTCCCTAACCACGTTTATGGCCCTTCTGGTTTTTTTTTTGCCCTAGGACCCACTGTTTAAGCTGGATTCTGAACTACCCCTTCTGGATTCATAGGAAATCTCTTGACGTTACACAATGAATCGTAAAACCAAGGAAATAATTGTTATTATGGTATATGCTCTAATTGTTTAACGCAGCATTCATCGATGACATAGAGAATGCCGGCCTTCCACGTTATCGCCGGCATTCGAAAGTGTCTAGTAGAAATCCACGAAAAAAGCATTCGAATCCAATAACACGTATCCGGTCAGAATTTCGATATGGCGCATACTCTATTACACAGCGTTCCTCTCTCCTATCTACGTTTCGTTATTTTATCAACCTTTTATCAACATTGGTAAATAATATCGTTTGGCAATTGCGTAAAACGCACACACAACGGATATCGTCAATAAAGTTTCTCTGACCGTATCGAAAAACTTACCAAGGAGACCGGTGTCCAGCTTACTCTCCTCGATTTTCTTCTTGACATCGCGTCATGAACGTTCGTCGTCATTTACACATTTTTATTTGTTTTCCACTAGTTAAGGCGAGAGTTATATCCTGACTCCGAGGTTTAATAATCTACCGGCCTCTCCTTTTATTACCTTTTATTTAAAAGCGATAATGCCTAGCCAGGAAGGGAGAATATACGAAATTAAATAAAAATAAGTATATCGCGATTATGCTTCCGTGGCTGCCTTGACGGTGAACGGTTCTGTATTATCCTGCACACTCGTGATCGAGAAGGATATCGTGCAGAACGAAAATCGTTGATTCCGAGCTGAGGTTACGGCGCGATCGACCGATCGAACGACTCGCATTATTTCTTATTTAAGCCCACCGAGCGTCTTTACACGCATACTATTTTGAGGCCCCACATAGCCGCCACCGCGGGATACTCGTATCGGAAATACTTCTTTTATAAATGCGCGCGTGGTAAAAGTAGCGATCCCTTTATTATCTTGGTACGAATTAAACTGGCCAGAATGCGTATCGCACTTTTCCCCCTTTCGACGTTTACATTCTGGCATTCAAAGTGGCGACTCGCTTGAAACTAATCGCGGACAGGGTATAGACTTGGTGGTACGTTTGGCAGGTGCGGATGGGCCGAATGCGAGCCACATTCGACGGATCGTCGGCAGACTTGTCCAGCTGTTGGTGCGCCCTTGTGTAGCTTTTTTGTAGTTCCCCGCCGTCCGGAAGGCCGTTGGGGCATGCCAGAAAATTGCTCGGCGGACCACAACCAACCCTACGTACGTATTTGGCAGGGCCGTGTCGGGCCGAAGCTGATAGAAAGAGAAATGTCCTATTGGACATTGACCTGCCCGATTCAACTGTTGCTCTCATTCGCGAAGCGAAGGGACGAGCAGGAAGAGGTCCGAGGCGTTTGACGATAGAGGGGCTGCTTAGATCCAATCTGCTCTCGCATCACTATTCCGAGACGCGTCGAAAATATGAGAGCACGCGAGATATAAGAATTCGAGCAGCGATAATGGCCCTTTTACTTTTTGAATCGATCGTCGAGGCAAACGCGAGATCGTTTACCGCGAAATATGTCGCGGCAGGGCAGCAGTTGGTCGAAAATTATCGTGTGCATCTCTAACGGGAAAGATTTAACCAGGATTGCCGGCCGGAGTACCATATAAAGTGCGAAATATTATCCACGCCTGCGCATCTGCTCGGTGCTTGAACTTACGACAATGCTGCAACCTACATGGCAATGACGATATCGTACCCAGCAATGGGTACATAACTTAAAAACGATGAATGGCCAAATAGTCGACCCGGGTTAATTTATTCGCTTATGCGCGGATGTTGCACGGATTACGCCGCGGAAAGCTTATTACGGAGCTTGCGGATAGTCGTACACCATAGCGCCATCTTACAGGAGAGAATCGATGGATAATAACGTCTCCTCGAGGGTTAATGGAATACGAATTCGACGGGTCGGCGGTGCGGCATGGAGTAGGGATTCTTTGAAACATAATGGAGAATGAGAAAGTATTATCTGGTTAAATGTAAATATCATTTTTGTCATAATACAACGGCGTTAAACGCGATGGATTACATACATTGTAGGCTGAGAGCGATAAAAAAAAATCCCGCTCGAACGACATTCGCTTCCTAAACGATCATATTTTATCGTTCACCAGGTCCACCTTGGTCACGCGCCGTCCTTAAATATAGCTCCGAACGGCCGTTAACGTAGAAAGAAGTGAAAAGGCAGATGAAAAACCGTGGCACTCTCGCGCTTAATCTTTCTCTCTTCCCTTTTCTCCTTTGCGTTAATGGTCGATAACTATTTTTAGCTGCAAAGTAGGAGATGGGACGTCGATGAAGAAAGGAATTGTCGTGCGTGTCCAGAAGGCCGCTACCAGCGACAACCTGCGATACGCACGACAATGGCGTCGTGGCGACGCCGGCGGTCGGTCGGTCGTTTGATCGGTCGGTACAAGGGCGTCGTAGCGCCGTGGCGCCAGTGTCGGCTCGGAGGAGGCTCTCCCCACCTCCGGCGCCTTCTGGTTTGATCCGCCCAACGGGCCTTCTCGTAAAACTGAGTTTTCCTTGGGTGTGGTTCGCGAAACTGTCGCGCAGAAGGTCCGACTTGCCGAACGGCCGAGACTCGGCCCAGCAGCTCGCTTCGGGCAAATCTACGTTCTCTCCTCGCTTATAAGAGATGCTCGTTAGCAGGACGGTTTATAATCGGCGGATGGTGCGCGCGTGATACCGCCGGCGGAGGGTGCGGCGAAAAGAGGGCAGGCGAGAGTGAGAGAGCGGGGTGAGCCGCGAACATCCATCGATTCGTCCTCGCCTCCACGGTTCTGTGAACGCGGCATAAAAAGAGAGCTCGCACCAATGAGCGCCTTCGACCGTTCGCGTACGTGCGTGCGTGCTTCCTTTGTGCATTTTCGTGCGACCGGGCACACCTGAGAGACCTTTTCCATTTTCCGCTTACTTCGGCCGTAACTTTGAACCGTTCTCCTCGTTTACGTCGTCTCCTTTTCGCCCATCGACGCTACGCCCTCCTCTCTTTGTGCGCGGAAGACGAAGGTGTACGCGGACCAACTACCTCCCGTTCGCGAACTCGCGAACCTTGCACCGGCGGAGGTTATGTTCCCCCTGGCTCGATGACGCCTTGACAGGAGTGGAAGTGCGACGGGGGGTCGGAGAGCGTAAGTGTGACCGGTCCATCCCTTCTATTTTCGTTCGTCTTTCCTCTCCTGATTCCGAACCAACGACCGACGAAGCTTCCGCGATGCTCTTACCCAGACATCGCGCCGCCTTTCCGAACGTCCTCGTATGTTCCGTGAATCTCTCGATAAGTCTCGACAATGGTGTAGAGAGTGTATCTGCCATTGCCGCATCGATGTATCTCGCATTCGGCGAGAAGGCCTCTCTTTAACGTTTCTTTCATCCGTTCAGTGCTCGAGTTAATTTCTTTGCCTTTACGATAAAACAAGCGGGACAGGGATACCAAGAATGCCAAGAAAGTACGGTGGCACGATTGACTCGAAAGACTCAAAAGTCTCCTCGCTCATCGACGCGTCGCTGGGACATCGGTGTTGGGCATAGTCCGGATTTTCCAACCCGATTGTACGTACGATCGTATTTAGCAACGCGATTCTTCCCACGGTGTTGGATTATCCAGCAGCTTTGGCTCATCGTAACGATTTTCGAAAAATGACGATAGAACGTAAATATTGTTTTCTTTCTGTGCATGGCCGATGTAATACCGGGCAGAGATATTTTTTTTTTTTTTTTTTTCTTCCGGTAGTCCCGGCTTTGTGCGCGCATGTGCGGGTGACACCTTTCGCCGACTCCGAAAAATGGGAACACCGTGCGTTGAATCGACAACCCTTGCTTTCTCCACATCGTCGAGCCTTGTGGGGCTGAAAGGCGTCTATCGGTAGAAAGTTGTACCGAGTATTTCAAAGTTTGAAGGATCGTACAACGGTACAACGATAATGAGAAGCTCCGAGTTTGTTAAT
This sequence comes from Ampulex compressa, assembly GCA_038496175.1. Taxonomy (NCBI): domain Eukaryota; kingdom Metazoa; phylum Arthropoda; class Insecta; order Hymenoptera; family Ampulicidae; genus Ampulex; species Ampulex compressa. The sequence continues at coordinate 26,419 of JBCFXI010000096.1, read as the reverse complement.
CCCAATATGACCATCCGCGCAAACAATGACAAGAAGCTGAATCCAAGTTTCCTTAAAATACTTCCCAACATCATCATTGCAATGCCCACTTTCGCATAAGGTACTCCGTTCATTTCAGCGATTTTAGCCAACGATATGCTTCCGCATACTCTGCTTTTGGTACGTTCGTCAACGATCATATCAACATATCAACGATGATTTATATTAAAAGGCACATCGCGTAAGAATGCTGGAAATACGGATATCTCTAAAGTCATGGTCGTGTAAAGAAACTAACATTCGTTCATGAGGCATTTAACAGTGCGGTAGGCCAATCGGAGTCAGATGGCCCGATTAATACATTTGATAGGAGTTATACGACTTACGCGCGTGCGTTTGTATTTTGAGGATATATTTGGATAAAGCCAAATTACTTTCCGTTTTCTTCAAACGTCGTTGCGATGCACGCGTTGCGCAAATATACATAAAAATTGGGAATTCGCCTGTGCAAACTGGCGCAAGATTCGTACACGGTTATAATACGCGGTTTTGTCATATAGGCGGAAGTCCTGATACGCGTAGAGCGTAGGGCACTGTACCAGCTTAAGCTCTCCCGAATGCTCAAAGCTTGACCGAAAAAAAGAGGAAAAAAAAATATCAACCCTCGATCGCACTGTTTGTTCGGGATTACGGGATTTTGAGGGCGTCAGGGTAAATCCTTGTACGTAGACCATTAACGTAGTCATCCGTGAAAGAATAAATAACATCGAAATGATTCCAGTGGTGGCAACGATCTCGCTAGGTGTCGAAGGTGGCGCGAGGGGCGGGAGAGACATCGGTGGCCTGGCTCTGGTTCCGGTGGTAGCAGCGGAAACGGAAGCCGCGGTAGTAAGCGCGGTAGCGGATCAGAGGAAAGGGCCCGGAACGGCGGGTAGAACCTACCAAAGGACGAGACTCGAGGTTCTCCAACTGGTCTTCTTCCTGCTCCTTCCCGCTCCCGGTGGTGGGCTATTCGAGGACGTGCGTTGGCCATCGAAAGGTACATCGGCGGCGTGACAGCGGGCCAAAGGAGAGAGAAGAGTCGTCGACTAGAGGGAAGGCGGGCAGGATAGATAGATAGGAGCCATCCGCTGTCCGATCGCAAAAACGCTCGACGTACTTCCGAGAATAATAGCCGGATCATCTCCACGAGATCCGTATACCTATAGGTATAGATCCATTGGCACCCTCGACGGGTGTACACGAGCCGCGCCGATTACCGAGCAGACATCATGAACGAGCTCGACAGCCTTCGCCAGGAGGCGGAGACGCTGAAAAATGCCATTCGAGTAAGTATTTTGAGTCCCGAGAAATCGACGTCGTACGTACGCTCGTTAGGGGCACGATCGTCCGCCGTTTTACACTTCTTCTTCTTCTTCTTCTTCTTCTTCTTCTTCTTGTTTTTTTTTTTTTTTTTTGCGTTGCCCTCCTCTATTCCCGATGACGCAGAGTTTCGTATCTCTCGCCAGCTTCCCGTCAATGAATTATCTCGAAGCCATTAACGATAGTGGTGGACCAAAATAGTGTCCCCGATAGCTTATTAAAAAGGATCCCACCGCAAACGAGACGTAGCGGCCTCTCGCGTATCCTCGCTCCGTGCTATTTCGATACGGCTCTTCATCCTTGGATACATCGCTAACCAAAGGTTTTCCTACAGACATTTTCTCCACGACTCTTTATCCTCGTCCATCCTCGTCTACGTTTGCGTCGCGTCGCGTCGCGTCGCGTCGCGTCCTGCTCTACCGCCCAGTACGGAGCAACAGTTATACGCGCAACAGCGGTGTATTGTTCGCGAGGGAAAAAGGTCTCCTCGGGACTCTCTTAGCCAGAGTGCACTCGTCGCTAAACACGGCCAACCCGTATTCTCCTTTGAAAACTAACGAGACATTTCGTGCGCCACGCGTTGGAATAAGATCTCCCTTCGATCCGACTTTCTCCCAAAGATCGAACGTTGCTCGCGCTCTTGGAAAGTTCGATACGAGCATTTTGAGCGTACGCCGCCGTGCGTAGGAGACCTCGTTCAAGGCGCATCACCGGCACGACGTACCTTCTTCTTGGCTCTTTGTAAAATCGATCGACCTGGCTCGATCCTACTCTGAATAACGTTATCGGATCGGCCGCTCTATCTCTTGCGAATCTTCTCGAATAGGTACGTAGATTACTTGCATCGTATCGCATGTTTTAACGGCTGGACGATCGGAAAGGACGGTATCATCAAAGGTGATTCTATCTTGGCCGCGGCATAACTTCTTCTTTCGCGGAAATGGTTACTTTTTGTCCGACGAGTGAGGAGCGAGATGGTTAGGAATCGTGACGTGCTGCGCGGTGGTGTATTGTGCCGCGCTGTGCCGTGTTGTGCCGTGCCGTGATGCGATGTGATGTGCCGTGCCGTGCCGTGCCGTGCCGTGTCGAGCTATGGTGTGCCCTGGTGTGATGTGGTGTGCCGGCGGTAGGGCGCGGCATATCCGTCGCTTTTCTGATCAATACGCTACCGGCCCTCTCTCTCCCACTTTCCGTCTTCCGTTTCTTCATTCGCACATCTTTCCCCTTTTCTCCTCTTTACGCTACATAAGCCCAAGTAAAACTACGTTATCCGCTATTCCTCCAGAAACGCCACGCTGTTTCTCGCTGTGCTTCGACAAGAATTTTCTGCATCCTCGATGGAGCATTCTTTTCTTATTATTTATCGTCGGAATACGGGAATATACCATTCGGTGCGATAGGTTTGTGGATAGCTTGCAGATTTTTGGTAGATCGCTAAGCGAATTTAGTTTTATAATGTGCTACACGTCGTACGAGCAATATTCGAACGAGCGGGAGTACCGTTACTGCTCTTATGCTTGCGCGTTTTTTTTGCCTCGAGGATTTTGGAGAAATATCGACGTATTCGATTTCCAATATGAATATCTGCCAGGACCGTTCCTTTCGCTCGTACGCGCACGCATGCACGCGCGCGATACTAATATTATGCGATACACGAGGTGCATCCTTTGAAACGTCGATCCACTTTCAGAATTCCGAATTATCTTCTACGGACATAATACTTTTTTCCCAATTCCTCTCATATCCTTCGAAAATCTTCGTAAATGGTGTGAACTTTGCGAGAATATGCGGAATATCTTTGACGGATATTTAAACGCCGATCGGAGGGATCGTCGATGATCTCTTTAAAGTTTCGCCGACTTTTTTGCGCAAATATTGCATTTGAACGCGATCGAATTGTATATCGCGTCCGAGGTTCGCGATAAAACCGAAAGCTCTGTCGACGACACACTCGTCTCTACATTTTCTTCTTTCTCCCTCTTTCGACGCAATCAGGATGCCAGAAAAGCGGCATGCGACACCACCTTGGTACAGGCCACGTCGGGCATGGAACCCATCGGCCGGATACAGATGCGTACGAGACGTACACTGCGCGGTCACTTAGCCAAGATTTATGCAATGCACTGGGGCAGCGACTCAAGGTAACGCGTCGTTAACATCGAATTTTCCCCAGGTCGACGTTCACCGATCGGCTATGGATTTTTCAGAAACTTGGTGTCGGCGTCACAAGATGGAAAACTGATCGTTTGGGATAGCTATACGACCAACAAGGTTCACGCGATTCCTCTGCGCTCCTCGTGGGTGATGACTTGTGCGTACGCGCCCTCGGGGAGTTACGTCGCTTGCGGTGGGTTGGACAACATTTGCTCCATCTACAGTCTCAAAACCAGGGAAGGAAACGTACGAGTCAGCAGGGAACTCCCAGGTCACACCGGTTACTTATCTTGCTGTCGATTTTACGACGATAACCAAATCGTCACCAGTTCCGGAGACATGTCTTGGTAATTAAGATTTGTCCGTTTTGCCGAAAAGAAAAGAAAAGAAAAGAAAAGAAAAGAAAAGAAAGAAAGAAAGAAAAAAGAAGTAGTAGTCGAGCTGCTCGCACCCGTGGCGAAAGTCTGAAGGCGGAAGACTGAAAAATAACGTTGAAAATTGACCGTCCACAGCGCCCTGTGGGATATCGAAACCGGTCAGCAGTGCACCTCTTTCATCGGACATACGGGCGACGTGATGTCGCTGTCTCTGGCACCCGACACTCGCACCTTTGTATCCGGCGCGTGCGATGCCAGCGCGAAGCTTTGGGACATTCGCGAGGGATCCTGTAAGCAGACCTTCCCGGGTCACGAGAGCGATATAAACGCCGTTACGGTAGGAAGAACCTTTACGTCCTTTGGCCTTCAGCCGAGCCAGCCTAAATGACCTTACGTACGACGTTACATTGCTTAACCTCACACCTACAGTTCTTCCCGAACGGATACGCTTTTGCGACGGGTTCGGACGATGCGACCTGCAGACTATTCGATATTAGAGCGGACCAGGAACTGGCGATGTACAGTCACGACAATATCATTTGTGGTATCACTAGCGTAGCCTTCAGCAAGAGCGGAAGACTTCTGCTGGCAGGCTACGATGATTTTAACTGCAACGTTTGGGATTCCATGAAGACCGAGCGTGCTGGTAGGTTCACCTTGGAGCTTCCGGGTGGGAGCGATATCTCGTCGATTTCTATCCTCTGCACCCTATATCTTGCACCCTGAGAACGAAGGATCGAGTTTTCCTCGCGATATTCCTCGACGCATTTGCCGAACGTTTGTCCTCGATTTTCCAGGAATCCTTGCCGGGCACGACAACCGCGTATCCTGTCTGGGCGTAACGGAGGACGGTATGGCTGTCGCGACTGGCTCCTGGGATTCGTTCCTTCGCATTTGGAACTAACTTGGGGCTCCCTCCAAGACGTTCCTCCAAAGAACCAACTGCAGCCAATCAGCGTACAGCATAAGCATAAAGTATCATCACCTGACCACCGAACACGTCGGCGCGCCACCAGCTACGTCGCTGGGAAATCATTCGCCAGGTTCACCCAAGTTGACGTTGATCAGAACCATTGGGCATCCAACGGACAACAACAACCACAATAAGAACAGCAGCAGCAGCAACAGCAGCAGCAACAGCAGCAGCAGCAGCAGCAGCAGCAGCAATGGCGGCGGCGGCGGCGGCAGCCGCAGCAGTAGCAGCAGCAGCAACAACAGCAGCAGCAAAAATAGCGAAGGCATAAAGAAAACCTACGGCAACGGCAGCAGCAGTAGCAGCGAATTTAAGAACGTTTTGGGTTGTGGTGGTAAAAAGGACTGCCGAAGGCGGCGCATCGTCGTTGACTTGACCTGGCGACGTGGCAAAGTCGGCGATAAAGTTACTCACGAATATCAGCGCTTCTAGCAAGAGAGCCTTTGTCCCAAAGTCGAATCCGAAGAAATCGAGGGAGAAGCAAGCGCGCGCGGTGACGAGGAAGAAGGCGCGTGAAAAGCGGAGAGGAGCACCAAGGCGGACAGAGCCAAATCTCTCCGGCTTTGCGCGCACACTTTCTCCCCTAGTCGCTCTTTCTCAAAGATATTAGGCGAATAAGCGCGAAAGACCACGCGCCGTTACACGCCCCGATAGGCTCTTCTCGAAAATCTTCTCGGTCAAAGGTTGTCGAAGATCAACGACCACGCTGTCGGTAACGTCGAGAGATTTTGATATGAACAGAGGTTCCGAGCGATCACTGCCGATGAAGCGCCGATATGGCTGCTCCGGCGGTTGGCTTCAGTTATTTTGACACGCACCAAGTACGTCGTACCAGGCGAGACACGATAAACTAAGCAAACGGTCGCTCGTGCACGGCACAGAAGCCAAAACGATAGTCACCAAGTGCAAACGCGCGTATGTCGACGAGCAGCCACGGTTACGATAATCTCGCATATTGCATTCAACCTACACGCACATCGTACGCACGTGTATTAATACGTATATAGGAAACTACATCCATTTGCACACGAAAGCGAGCAAACGTAAAATAATAAACACGAGGACACCACGTACACACATAGACACGCCGAGACACGGACACAGAGGCGGCCACAGAGAGACACGGAGGAGTAGGAGGCGTCCGCCATCGGCGATCGGTGGCTCTCGCCCACCCCGATCGAGCTCCGACGTATATTCGAGTCGCTCTCGTTTGGTCATATCTTTTTTCCATTCTTCTCGGTTTCCCTTCCTCGTCGGTTTATTTCTGTCGCGCCAGCAGAGCGAGCGGACGAAGGACGAGACATCGCGTGGGCAAAGAGAGAAAGGGAGAAGACGAAAGAGAAAGGAGGAAACGGGAAAGAAGGAAGGAAGGAAGGAAGGAAGGAAGGAAGGAAGAAAGGAAGGAAGAAAGGAAGGGAAAAGGCACTCGCACTTTCCTTCGCCGTTCCGACGCCAGCTTTGCACCACCGCGCTTGATTTATTTCCTAGACGTATCACTATTTATTTTGTATAGAGCTCCGCCATAGGCCGCCCTACGCCTTTGCTGGAGAAAATGTGCGAATGATTGATTCGAAGATATCGTTAGTGCGAATGAACGTTCAGGAGCGCTAGAGTGAACAAAAGGTCTCGAAGGCGCGGCCCATTGCCAATCAAAACGAAACGAGACGAAAGAAATATGATACTCCCAAAAATTGTTCCTTCGATCGATTCTTAACGCACCTTTCTTGAAAATTTGGCTTGCCACGTATGGGTGAACGTATAATCGAAAAGCGATAGACGAGGTGAACAGGAGACATCCCAAATTTTGTGTATCTTGCCTCGCCGTGGATCTATGCACGCGCGCGAGGGACCAGTATAAAGTACGAAAAGAAGGGAATATTTAATGTAACACGTGTAATCGTTTAGTTTGTAGCCTCAACTCCTTATTCCCCGATAGGAACAGCGAGGCCGAGAAGGGCTCGTTTCCAGGTCTCGTTGCCGGAACGCAGTCCCCGCCCCCTTTTCCATTTCCGGTCCACCGCGCCAACGAGAACTCCTCGTCCGCGGGAAGGGCGCGCTTTTCCGATCCGGAGAATCGCGCCGCGCGAGTTCCTTTCAAATAGGACCCAAAGAATCGTGGATCGTGGCAAAGGACCGCGAGACCAACTTCTGCCTCCCAACTCGTTTTTAGTTACTCCCCCTATTGCGTTCTTCGTCGTCCCCTCCGTAAGTTCGTCGTGTTCGTACTTTGCCGATTCCTTCGCTCTCCCCCGCCCCCGCCCCAGCCCCAGCCCCAGCCCCAACCCCAGCCCCCTCCCTCCTCTCACCGGCCCCTCGCGCCCTATCTCGCTCTTCACCCCCACCCCCGACCCCTCCCCGCCTATTCTGTCCACTTTTTGTCGAAAATAGGTGTTTAAACTGTGTATGCATTTAAAGTAATAATATTATTAATGATAATAATAATAATAATAATAATAATAATGATTAATATTAATATTAACGATGATTGTAATTTATAATTATTAATATTTAATATATAAGTACATAAGGTGGTAACGATGGATCACTTGTTCAATAACGCAGGATTACGGTCCAATCGCTTTCCGGCGACCACGCTCTCCTCTCCCATTGCGTTTTCTTCGAGGATTCTCTTCCTTCTTTCCCTCCGTCTCCTCCTCCTCCTCCTCTTCCCTCTTCCCTCTTCCCTCTTCCCTCTTCTTCTGTTGTTTTTTCCCTTGCTTCCTCTCGTTCTCCTCCCTCTTTTCTCTTCCCTTTTCCCCTCTTTAACCTTTACACCGGTGTATTCGTCCGTACATCGTTACACTTTATTCGCTTCTGGTTCACGAAAGGACAGTATCGGTGGACGGCCGATTCGTCCTCGCCCCGTTTGTAAACGCCCCCCGTTTCGTGGCTGTGCCTCGAAGGCTCGGGATACGTCTCGGGGTGCGTTAGAATACGTTAGCGCGCGTTCCACATCGCTCGCCTCCACGGTCTGTCCTAGAGCTCCGGCACGGAAAGACGGCACGGGACACGAAAGGCTGGGATTGGACGTGGCTAAACGAACAGAAGCGTGGATTCCGGAACGCGAGTACCGACTATTGTTCTCTCGGTAGAAGAAAAACGTGTAATATCTATGAACAGTATGGAGGAAAAGAAGAACGGTGAAATCTGTGAGGAGTTTCCAAAGACGTTACCGCGCGTCAGGTTCCAAAAACTCTCGAACGGTCATATTTGTAATCGGTTTTTTGATATAACTCTCTTCGACTAATCCCGCTTGTGTCACACGCTCTACACCCTCTAGCGACCAAATCAGGCAAAAGGCCCTTCTCCAGCCAAAAAAGGAGAGCCTTCTCCCTTCGATTCCCCGCCGTATATTTTCCTCGATTGTTTCGAAGGTTCGTTCGAAACGGAGTTCCGTAGGCGGCCCTCGCGGCCGACCACTCTCTTACCTTCCGACTAAGCTTTGAGACGTTTGTAGAACGGGGAATCGCGAAGGGAGAGGCCGAGATAAGCCGAGGAAATATTAACGGAAGATCTGTGCTTTTTGTATTTCGCGATTCCGTGGCCTCTCGGAGAGGCTTCTCGTTTTTGTATGTCGAAGCCTCGAGCCACTGGAACGATATGGTTTCTTATTCTTTGTACGAATACGAGAAAAATATACTGTCGACGAGTAGCCAGCAAAATTATCGAGTTATTAAGTCTCTAGTCATAGTAACGGCACGCGCGAATACGAGACAAGATAGGAACTTTGTAAGCAGAATCCTTTTTTTTTAGATCTTTTCTTGGCGAACGAACAAGACTGCGAGAGCTGATTTTCACTTGATTTTATTTGTTTCGAGTGCACGAGACAAATTATCGGATCGATTATCAATCAACGATGCGAGAATACGGTGGATACATCTCAGCGAGGAAAACAAGGGAAGGAATCAGCCTTTTTTTGAACCGTAAGAGTATAAAGTGAATAAAAGTACTTGGAAAAAATGAAACGTGGCGTTTTCGTTATTTTCCGTACCGCTTCTTCGCTCTCCGTGAGCGTTAGCCCTGGCCACCGAAACCGCCCGCCACCCATCATCCTCCTCGTCTACTGCCCCGCGCCCCCTGCCCCTTACCTTGCCTTCTATTTAGATCGGACCACTTCCACGAGAGTTCCTGGAGCGACGAGGACGCCGGACCGATTCCTTTTTCGAGCGACGACGCTGGGGCCTCATTGGGAATACGTATCATTCAACCTTTCAAGTTTCGGGCATCTGCACGCGCATACGTGCACATTAACGAGAATATTTTTGCGCGCGCGAGGCCGGTCTTAGAATTAATAATGAACAAGGACACGCGGTACGAGGACGATCGATGCGAAAAGTGGTGAAAACCGGACGAAAAGCGATTGTGTTGCGTAACGTTGCCGGATATACGTTTGTACTCGGTAGATGCAAAGGTTTCAAATTTTTTTTGTATATCAAGAACGCTATATATATATATACACACACATATATAGGCGTCGAATAATAAAATAATTCTAACGATAATAGCTATACAAATGATAACAGCGTTGATCACAATAATAACAATAAGCGGTAGAAGTAGCTATGGTATTGGTAATAACGGTAATCAATTGAACATTGTGCAAAGTTAATCCATGCGATCGATCATCGTTGAGTTGCGTAGCGACTCGATTATCGTCATCCTCGATGACGATTCATCCCAGTGTCGCCATTATCGTTATCATCGACGTCCTTAACATCGTTATGATTGTAAAACCGATGTGAGTATGGACAAAAATAAAATATACGTGGTAGAAGCACGCACGGGCCGTTGACACATATAGCTTCGTTCGCATCTTTCCCGTACGCGCCAATCGTCTCATTACGAACGAGTATCTCCCAGTCAGTTTGGAAAGACAAAAATGGAATATCTTTGGCTCGACTCGTTGGTCCCTAACAAAAACTGCGAAAACAACGGGAACCTTAAAACACGATCTTGGATATCGCTTGGACAGGCCCTTATGCCGCGGAGTAAAATACGTAAATCGCATACGATAGAACCTCCGACCGAAAATTCAGCAACTCTGGGGGAAACCGGTTTTTCCATCTTTTTTTTTTTTTTTTTTTTTTTATCACGAAATACGTGCCGTAACAAGTGAAATGAAATATTTTCTATAATTCCGTCCTGCATCGTATAGTCTTTGAGGTCACCTTCGGAAGGTGGCACGATTTCTAACCTTCGAAAGACCGTCGTAAAGCAACGTTCTCGAATCGCCATTTGGTTCGTTCTCGCCTTCATTTTTCCAAAGCTACACTCATCTCCATACTCTTCCTAACTCCTCCACGGTGCCGCGACTATTTGGTCGATTTTGATTCCCGTTACATTCAACGGTAAGCGTCCTTGAGTATTGGCCATAATGGGTACCGACAGAATCCGAACCGCCTTCTACGCACGAGAACTTCTTGGACGTGCCTTGTAAATTAGCTTCACCTTCTCACCGACGTATTTATCGCGACACTCGAACCTGGCGACGATATCCATCGAATCGTTCTTAATTAATTCAAGGAATCTTGGCCAATCTCCGAAAGCGATATTCAACAAAGTCTACAGATTTATATCTGCCAAATTCCTCCGATCGTATTATAGAAATCATCTCTACGAATAGGAAGAAACTAATGGAAAAGGGCGACTGTCGTTGGTAAAGATACTTCAAAATAGAGGTATTCTGGAAATATTTTAGCGTCAGTCGTCAGTCAACTCAAGGCAAGATCTACCGAAATTTGTGTTGTACGTTAATCTGCGCCGCTACATCGGCCATGTCACCGCAGCCGTCTACTCGTCTTCCATTCTCTATGTTCGCATCGTTCGATAGAGCACGCCGCGAGCTAGATTGCGCGTTAGGAACCCCGAGGGGCACACCCGCCGGTTCTTTCTTATAGTCGCCTAATCCTGCATCAACAGTTTTCTCCGATGTAACCACGATCGTTGCTGACCTTTCAGTCTGACGTAATGTTTCTATCGTCGATACGGCTCGAGTCTCCGGCAGATCACACGGATTGCCTTCGATCGATATCTCTTGGACGGTCTTCACCGAATTAAGCTCCGTCAATAGTTTTTTCTTCTCGTTCGCCTCCTCCAGGTAGTCGAAAAGATCTTTCTCGTAGGGCTCTTCCCCTGTTTTCCCCTTCGGTGGTAAACGTTTGTCGATACCTTCAGAATTTTTTAAGAATCTTGCGACGGACTGTAAGTCTGAAAAAAGAATTGACCCGAGATAAGAAAGGGAATTATCGTACGCGCATGATAATCCAAGCGATTTGGTAAAAAACGCGTGACCACTGCAAAACATTAAATGGGATTGGAAGGGATATTTGTATCGCGTACCCATCGTGTCGCGAACCCCTGGCCCTCGCTCCACGATACTTTTGACATCCGTAGAGACGCCCAGAGCCTCGCGCGATTCCGAGCTCGAGGAGCTCGTACGCGGGCCAGTATATGCCGCAAACTCGTAGGTGGCGCATTCCTCGTATTTCCAACGTTCGTCTTCCTTCTTGAAGGTCATTAAACTCTGAATACACTTATCGATCAATGGAGATTTTTGCCGGATAAATCTTTTGGCCTCGAGCATTTGACGATCTTTGCACCTTTTTAAGACGCGTCCAAAGTATCTCTTATCGATCTCCTCGCCTATTCCAAAGTTGGATCCTTCGACCGAGTTGGGCTTTTCAGCGTAGCCTTTTACGGACTTCCCCACGGAATTCCTCTCGTCCACTCCTTCGGATCTATCCTCGCCTTTCTCGAGAGATAAGAAATTCGTGCTTTGGATCAAAGACTCGATATTGGAACCGCGAATCGAAGGTTCATCGGTGGTATCTCGGAGGCTCATTGCCGGCTCACGGTCGAAGGCTCCATCCGAGACGCTCGAGGCATTTGAATTTTCAGATTCCTTTGCCAATGCGAGAAGAGATATTTTGTCGGAGAACTTTGTCACGTCCACTTCTTCCTCATTTTCGTTCGTATCGCTCTTCTCGTTCGCATGCCCCGACCCTGCGGAATGCTGCGAACGATGCGCATCTTTTGCGGAACGAAAAGCGGCACCGATATCGAGAGATCCATCCTTTGCTTTTTCATACTCGAAGTCGGCATTGGCAAATGCGTGCATTTTAATCGTCTCGCAATCCGATCTCGTCTGGCTTTCGTAGAGATTCAGAGAAGCATCGCTCTTCTCCGTGTCCTCCTCGCGAACAGAGCCCCGGTCTTCTCTGCTTTTCGATTCGCGGTCGGCTTCTAATTTTTCCCCAGGATCCTCGCCCTCTCCCCGAGGGCCCCAAAATTTCTGGACATTGCCGTCCTTGAATACGATATTATTATCCCTTTCAAACTTTTCCATGCCCAGGCAGAACGCTCTCATATCTCGACGAATACCGCTCAGTCGTCCACCGCGGCAACGCGACGCCTCTTTCTTTTCCTCGATCTTCGCGATACTTTTCTTCCCTCCTTCCTCCTCTTGGCCAAGATCTATCCACGTTCCCTTTGCGTTTTGCACATTTTCGCTCGGATGCGGAACACTGCGCGATGTCGAATCGCTCGATCTTCCCCTCTCTCCCTCTGGAACACATCGGAGGGTATTTGATCTCTGGGAGATCGAACAATTCCTCCATACCTTCGGCGCTCGATTATTTCTACAAATCTATCTAGGAGACAGTGGCGTGCAAACGCGCATACACAGACGGCTACGAATGAGATATATCGTAAAAGTGGGTGCTCCTGACGCACCTTCAAATTCGACACTTTCCTCCTTTGCGGGATTATACGGACCCCCCCTCGGATCGTATTTGTCCGAAAGATCGCCGATACTCGCAGGACTCGCCAAAGGACTCCGCACACGTCGATCCGAATCGATATTTTCGGCGTCGTGCCGCTTCACCTCCGACACGTCTTCGATGAGCTTTCGGAGTTGAATCTTCTCCGACGTCTTTAGACGCAAAGTTAAGGCAAAGTCGATAAATCCGTAGAACCGTTGAAAAAAATACGCGTTACTTTGCAAAGTGTTTCATATATTTTAGGCGGAGGAAGGGGCGAAGGAGAAAGCGGGCGGGAGCAAGAGAGGAACGGGAGGGATGATGGGACGAGGGAGAATGGGCCGAGAATGAAAAGTCGCGGATGGAATCAAAGTGGAATCACCTGAGGTTTCCAGGGCATGAAAAGCCCGCGGTTCTTTTGGCCGGCGGGCCCCGACTCGTTTCCTCGGCGTTCCTCCCTCGGCGGTGGTCCGACTTTCGCGACTACCCCGCCGCCGCCTCCGCCGCCACTTTCCCCGTCGCCTTTCCATCTCCTCTCGACCTCCTCGAGCGTCCTCTCCTCGCACCTCCTTTCTTCGTCCGCCGACGACGAGGAGGAGGAGGAGGAGGAGGAGGAGGAGGAGGAGGAGGAGGAGGCGGAGGAGGGGGAGGGTGAGCGGGAGCGGGAGCGGGAGGACGAGAAAGTGGTCGGCGCGGAGCCGGTCGAGTCTAAGAAGGACAAAGCGCTCGACTTTTTCCTCTTCTCCAGGTTGAGCTTGAACGTTCGACAAGTCAGCATCGGGGGGTTCGCGTGGTGAATGATCAAATAGTCGACGGGACCCCGATGGGTGATATTATTCGAAGCACGAATTCTGTACCAGACCTTGACGAAACTAGTTCTTACCAGTTGGTTGCTCGTGCAGGGGAGCCTCTTCGCGGCGACTTCTTCGTCCTCGTCCTCGTCCTCCTCCTCCTGCTGCTCCTCCTCCTCCTCCTCCTCCTCCTCCTCCTCCTCCTCCTTCTTCTTCGCCTCCGTCTTCGTCTTCTTCTTACCCCTCGGCTCCTTTTCGGACGTCTCGACCGGTTTGTACAGCTTCCTTTTGTTTATCAGGGCTTTCGAGGGCGGACGCAGCAGGTCGCGACAGGTAAACAAAGATCGATGGGCAGAACAGGTGAAAGGAGTCAAAGGGACCAAGGGCAGCCATCGCGCCGTTTCTCGAGAGGAGGAAACGACGGAGGCAGAGGCTGGCTCGCTAAGGTGCAATCTCGGTTCGCTCTCTTTGCTCACCCGTCACGCTCTCCTCGATCTTCCTCCGGTCCGCCTCGATCCACCGGTGCCTCTCCGCGCGCTCCTCCTCCGGCCCGCCGCGCATCCTGCCGCACCAACGTTTTCATCCACCTTCAGACCTCTAGCCCTCTACGCGCGTGCATCTCTCTACTCCCTCTACCTCCTCTGCCGCCTCTGCCACCTCTGGCCCCGACTCGGACCCAACCCGGCCCCAACTCGGCCCCAACCCGGCTCTAACCTTTACACCCATGCTACCGATTTACCAAGCCTCCGCGCAGGCGCGCTCCTGTGGAAAGACCGGCCGGTCGTCCAGGTACCGCAGGCCCTCGCACCCTACGATCATCCTCTTGCGGTACGCCCCGATCCTCCTCACGACAGGGTTACCCATCAGCGTCGCCACGCGCAACGATTCCATGTCTCCCAATATCTACGGAGCGCAATGATCCGACCTCGACGTCGAGAGCAACCTTCGCCATCCAGGAATCCTTCGAGATTCTACCTACCTCGACCACATCCTCGGTCTCTATCCTGTTGTGCGATACGTCCAAGACGGAGAGGGCGCGCAACGAGCGCAGCTGCTCGATGTCGGCCGTCTCTCGCAGGTAGTTGTGCGACAGATTCAGGGTGTTCAGAAACTTGAGGCTGCCTGAAAGCAGCAGACTCGCGCCGAGGTCAAGCTCGCTCGAAATACGCTTCGCGACTCCTCGCTCACCGAGATTCTCGATCCTCCGTATCGCGTTGTGCGACAAGATTAGCGTATCGAGCTTCTCCAGCCGCTCCAAATTCTCGATTTTACTTATCAGGTTATGGTGGAGGTAGAGGCACCTCAGCTCCGTTTGATTCTCCAAGTTGGCGATCTCTCGAACGCCGTTGCTCTCCAGCCAGAGGCTCTTCAGTCCGGTGTACTTCTCGAGGTTCTCGATGAAGGAGAATCCTAAAATGCGTTCGAGCGATATCGTCCTGCTCGAAGAGCGTCAAGCCGACCGGAACGTCGCCTCGCGTCTACCCTTACCTTTATAATGTAAATACAGTACGTCGTTTAGATGCGGAGTTTGGTAGAGCCTGTGCTCTTTACAGTGCCTTCTCAGCAGTTCCTCCGTCATTCTGCAACGCACGATCGTCAATCGCGGTGAGAGAGACGGATAGAGAGTGAGAGAGTGAGAGAGTGAGAGAGCGAGAGTGAGAGAAAGGTGAAAAGTTCGTCACGAGCGTACCTAACCCCGTGTCTCTTCTCCTCAAAATCATAGACCTTGCCCGCCACGTGGATTCTCTCCGGTTCCCTCTTAACCTCGGGGCCCGGAGAATCCTCGGGCGAGGAGGACGCGTCCCCAACTTCCGTCTCCTCCGAAGTTCCACCGACGATGCCCCTCCAGGTGGCAACCTCCTCGGCAGCCGCCGCCGACTCGCCGTACGACCCTCCGTTCTTCTCATCGCCACGCTCTTTCGCCTTTCCCGATTCTCGGCCAATTATTCGGCCGCCCCTCCCTTCTTCGCTCTGCCCCGCAGCCTCCGCGACGTCGCGCTCCAACGCCGATGCGATACGCCGCTCCTCTTCGGCGCGCACGACGTCCGCGACGCGATCGTTTCTCTCTCTCGGCCATATTTCCTCAGAATCGGTGCTCTTCGCTCGTAAATCATCGGCTCGTACGTCGGATTCGAGCCTGTCGTCTGCGACTTTGAAATTCCCCGCGAAAATGTCGCAAGTCTCCTCTGCATCGACCTTCCCGCCCGCCGGCGGAACGAGTTGAAATTCAACGAGGAGCTCGGAGAGCGATCGATTTTTGCGATCCTCCATGCCTCGCTTTGCCTCCGCGATCCTCGCCAATCCCTCGCGGGCCTCTCTCTCCGACTTTGGCGGATCCCCGCCGACGGCCCTTGCCAATATTTCCAGACGACCCGCCGAGGAATCGGCGATAGCCTTCTCCGCGTCCCTCGCGGACTCTGCCGGCCTCCTCTCCTTCTCGAGGCCATCGCGCGGCGGATCCTCCCTCGAGGATTCCTTATCCTTCCTCCTTCCTCCCTCCGCCTCGTCCCTCAAACTCGGCCCCTCCCGCGCCTCATCCTCTCGATCGTTCGCGCCATCGCGACTCGTGGGCGCGCCCGCCGATGACGCCGAAGCGTCGCAGGACTCGAACGGAGTCTGATCCTCGGGCGAATCCATCCCGAGCGCTCGCTCCGTCGGCGCCATCGACGACCCCTCTTCCGGCCTCCTTCGAGGCGAGCCTACCTCCTCCTCGTGGTCTCGGCCTCTCGACAACCCCGTCGCATCGCGCACCTCGCGACGCCTCCCATCCTCGAGATCCTCCTCCGCGCGGATCCCGCCGCTCTTGTCCGGTGCGAAGCGCGAGTCGGAGGGATCCTCCTTCTCCGAGAACTCGATCCGAATCTCCGAAGGCCTTTCCAACGCGAAGTCCTGCTCCGCCAAAGTTTTCGTTTGCCGCACATCCAAAGACATGTTGCCCTGAAATCGAAGCACGCTTAACGCGATCGAGATTTAGCGAAAGCGGCGACCACGACGCAGCGGAGAGAGGCTTAAGCCCAAGGGAGAGTACAGCTCGGACCGTGGCCTTGGGATCCATCGGCCGAGCGCTTCTCCCTCCGTTGGCCGAGAGCCAGCGATCGCGAGGTTGAGCTTTTTTACCTTTTCGCGGATATACCGGACAGTGGGTGGATGGCGAAAGCTTCGAGCTCGTGGCGCGCTACCGCTCCGCGAAGGATCCGCCGACGGGGCCGAGCAGGAGAACGAAAGGGGCCGTCGTTCGGGGGGCTCCTCCTCGGACGATCGGTGAGCAGCCGAGCTCTCGAAGCGGCTGCAAATCGGTAGGAAAGTACCAGGCTCGCGCGGCCTCTCTCGGGCGTACTCGTCTCGGCGTAAACAAACCGGCGGCCCGTCGCCGTGACGACGCGACGGCGCGCATCGACTCGCTGGATCGATGGATGTCGGCCTAGCCTAGGGCCGGGAACTTGGCCGGGAATCGGCCGAGTCGAAGAGGATCCCGTCGCGAGCGGCGAGCGGTGCTTCGGCCGCGTCACGCGCTTTCCTACCGTTTCTAGGCTATCTCGTCCCCTATCTCTTCCTCTCGCGCTCTGCTCTGCTCTGCTCTGCTCTGCTCTGCTCTGCTCTGCTCTGCTCTGCTTTGCTCTGCTTTGCTTTGCTTTCCTCGCGCCTGGCCGTCCGCCGGTGCGCCGTCCGTCTTTCCGCTCCTCCTCATCCTGGCTCTCGGCTCTTGGCTCTTGGCCCTTCTGGCCCCCCACCCTCGAGGCTCTCTCGGCCTCCCGACCGCGCGTCATCGACGTAACGACCTCGCGATCCTTTGGCTCCGGATCGGATCTTGCGCGAGTATTCCCTGCCCGGCGAACTCTTCGACCGGCCCTCGATCGGCCGCCGTTCGAGCTTTCGCTCCATCTTCGTTCTTCGCCACGGGAGCATTTCCGCCGCACCGATATTTCTATGTCACGGTGTCGCGCGTTCCTCCTTTCCGTTTTTGCCTCGGCTAGCTACCGATGGCCTGCTTTCGTACCTCGGCCGATCTTTCCCTCCTCCGTCTCTCGCCGCGACCAGAGGCCGCTCCTCGATAACGTTCTCGTTGGCCGACGTCCACCCGGCATCCGCGGCCCGACAATGCCCCCTATTCTCCGCCTCCCTTTCCTTGCCCGCGCTCCTTCGTCCGGCATATCGGGGAGCGAGGATGCCGCCGACGAAGCGCGGAGGAAACGATCCTTCGTCCGGACCGTTCCGATTATCGGAGGGAGAAGAAGGCGCGCCGCTCGCCAGAGCCGGCGGAAGACGAGGGGCGCGCGTCCTCGTACTCGCGAGATCGCTCGAGCGCGATCGACGAGAGAGAGAGAGAGAGAGAGAGAGATCCCTCGCCGGCCCACCCTTATCTCCGCTCGCCACGGACGCACTTTTCCGGACGGGCCTCCAGGATGATCGGTCACCGATCGGGGCCACCAGGGCCGCCGGGCAAAGGCCGGGAGATTCCCGAGGTCTCGCCGAGAGGGTCGCGATTTTGGCCCAGACCGAGGGCGCTAGCGGGAGCTGGACGATCGACCGAGATGATTCATCGCTCGAACGGAATTTATCGGCCATTGGCGCTGGATAATGTTTCCGAAAGCTTTATCTCGTCAACCGACGGGGAAAGCCGAGAAGGCTACGCGGAAGTAACGCGTGTAAGTACTCGACACCGCGTAACGCGATATCTTCGGCAGACGCGAGTAGCGACACGAGCGATATCCCGTTCCGAATAACGCTGGCATTGCGCGATAATACGGTCGCGATCCTCTCGGAGCGGCGGAAGAGCCTTCGGGCACCGACTCTGGCGCTTCCTCGGAATTCCGCTCGAAGACGCTCCGCGGCTCTCCGCCGGGAGGGGCCAGGAGAGCTCGGGATCGGCTCGCGGCCTTGACCTCGAGGAGCGCGGACCGGCTGCCTCGACGGGAAGGATCGCTCGGCACGATCGAGAAGATTCTCGTCTCCACGGGGAGCCTCGATTCGGCGGGAAGAAAAGATGACGAATGGAAGCCGTTTAGTTTTGGCGAGCGACGCGCGGCCGTGACCTCCGCGAGCAGCGCCTCGTGCCTCTAGGCCTGCTTCGCCTAGGTTGCGTCCGCTCGCCCCGCCACGCCTCGCCTCGCCTCGCCTCGCCTCGCCTCGCCTGCCGCCAACCGCCCCGGCCCCCCGGGTATCGCCTTCCCAGTCCCTCGCTCGGCTAGCCTCCTCGCGAAGCCCACCTCGCGGAGCCTCCTAGGGCCTCGAGGACGGAGGCGCGTGCCCCGAGATTCCTTCGCGGAGCCGGTAACGAAAAAACCTTTGGCGAAGACGAATAGAAACCATTGGTTGCACCCGGCCACTTTTCGCTCTCGGAAGACGTCTCGTCACGACCGTGACCTCGAGAATCGCCCGTAAACCTCGATCGCGGTCGTACGCGCATACAGCGAAGCGGCCGTTCGTCTCGGCTTCCACGGATCGCGATTCGAAGGCATCGAGCGATCGACGGCCCTTCTTCTTCCCCTCTCCCCTCTCCCCTCTCCCTTCTCCCTTCGTCCCTCTACCCGCTCGGGCTTTTGAGAAGCAAAGTAGCCGTGGGTGGCCGCCTCCTCCACCTTCGGAATTCGAGAGCGCGCGTCGGGGTGGAGGAGGTGGAATATCCTTTCGACGCGTTTCGCATCGGCGATCGACCGTGAATCGCCGTGGCTCCCGCGCACGAGATTGGACGAGGTTTAAAGGACCGAGGAGTGGCCGTGGAAAGCGATCACGGCCGTCGGAAGAACTTCGCAAAGGCGTACACGGCTCGCGGACCGATCGCTCTTCGCGGAGCACCCTCTCTCGAAGGAAGCGCCGGACCGATGCGCCGGCCATATCGAGGAGCGATGGACGGTGGACGGTTCGCGGTTCGCGATGATCATCGCGCTCGGGGAGACCGGCGGAAAGGTCGAAGGAGCGGCATCTCGATGCTCGCGATCCATCGGAGAAACCTTGAGCGCATTACCGTTAGACGCCGATGGACGAAGAGTCGGGGTCGGCACCGGCGGCCGATGGGAAATCGCGCTGGGAACCACGCGCCGGGCCCTGGCCCGCGAAGGGCCGCGCCGAGGAGGCGCGGGACGTGGGCGGGAGTCGAGACGAACGTTGTTTCCGGCTGCCTCGCAAAGTTCTCGGATTTGTCGGAGGGGCGACGGCCGGAGGGGAGGGGGGAGGATGAAGCTTCGCGGTGGAGAAGAAGGAGGGAGGGGGGCGAGGGTCGGGGTCGGGAAGGGGGGGGGGGAGGGGTGGAAGGCGGCGGAGGAGCGAGAAAAAGTACGCGCGGAACAAAGTGGACGCGACGACCGGATACGCGGCCGTCTAACGCCGCAGAGGCATATCTCTAACGATCCCACCTCGGTACCGCTCGGTGGAAAATTCATAAATAATTGATAGGGACTCGGTAGACGCTGGCGAGCCTTCGTCCGCGCGACGACGCGTCCTCGAGGCTTTCGCCTCGTCCGTGGCTAACGCGCGCGCACACGTTTATCTATATATTTATATATATATATATATATTTTTTTTTATTTCTCCAGCGATTCCAGGCCAACGCGGAATCGCTCGGAAATGACATCGGCCGTGGGTTTTCCATAAATTTGAATAACGTTCTTACTTCCTGCGCTACCTCGAGGGCGCGCGACGGCGTAGCCTTCCTCGCGCGGCGCGATGAGAGTTCTCTCGGTTCTCGGCTCTCCGCTCGCGACTTCGACCTCTCCCTCGGAGGGAGAAGCACCCTCGCCTCTCTCGTTCGAATCGACCCGCCTCCCGCCTCCTTCGACGCTCCAGCCTCGTCCGGGCCTCGACGACGGCCGTCGCTACTCCCCGCGAGTACAGCGGGAATTTCCTCGATCGGCGGTCACCGTTCCGATTTGGAAAGTCACCGGTTCGCGGAAATAGCGCTCGCTCGCTCGCGCGCCGCTCATCGTGGCCGGCCTCTCGACCAAATTCCACGCAGCATCGGGTGGCGCGATTTGAAAGTCGATCGGGAGAGAAAAATCTGCGAAGCACGTGGATCACCTTTTACGACGCGTTACCCCACCGCGCCAACCCATCCCCCTCCCCTCCCAACCTGCGCGCCACTTCTCTTTCCTCGTGACCTACGACGTGCGCCGGTTTATGCAGCCACGAGCATTCCTCGTGCGTTTATTCGCCGTTGCCCTCGAAATATTCGCCGAGAATTTTCGCGCTCGCCTCTCCTGGAACCGACCCGCTCGCCGCTCGAGCCAGATCTCCATCGCCCTCCTCCGCCTCTCCGCGCTCCCTTTCCGGCAGCGCGCATTCGCGCGGCTCGCTCGTGTAACGGGAAGCCTCGGAGGTTTTCCTCTCGCGACGGTGCGCCCGCGCCCATCCGCCTTAAACTTGCAACGCGAAGGAGCGCGGGACGCGCGAATCGCCTTTACCGTTGCCCCCCGCCCCTCTCTGCCCCCTCCGCCCCCTCCGCCCCGCCGTGGTTTCTCTCGGCATTTCTCTTTCTTCGCGAACCGCCACGAGCGTTCGCTCCTCGACAACGTAGATCGGGCATCGCTCGAGGCTGCGCGCCATCCCGCCACCGCGCGCCGCTTCCAAATTCGCTGCCCCTTTCCCGCGAGGGCCCTCGAGCCCCGAACGAGGAACGCGCGAGCTCGTAGCCGCGCTCTCCCGATCGGCGGCTGCGAGCGGCTCTCTTCGAGGAATCCCCTTCGGCCCTTTGCCAGCCCTCCCTCGGCCTCCGATCGCTCGCACGCTCGCTCACGCGGCTTTTCCCCGGTTGCGCCCTACGAGCGGCGAGAGGGGCCCAGGCAGCGGAGGCGGGAGGAAATTCAGGACGTGCCGCGGCCACCTCCGCTCGCTCGTCCTTCCCACGGCGCCACGAGCCGCGCGCTCCGGAATCGGGTCACGAAAACAAAAACAGCGCGGCCGAATTGCGGGAAAGAAATTAGCATAGGCGCGAAACCGAGCGACCGTTTCTTTCCGAGAAGCATCCATCTCTCGCGTGCGTAACGTCCCGTTTCACCCATTCCCGCAATGCCGATGCCGATGCCGATGCCGATGCCGACGTCGATGTCGATGCCACGCGACGCCCTGTCCTACCGCCGCCGGCTTCCTTCCCCTTCCGCGCGGCCGCTCGCACCCTACGCGCCGGACCGATCCCCCGAGACTCCCTGCCTACTCGCTTGCCCCCGATGGGCAAGCCCCTCTCGGCCGCCCTTGCCGCCCTGCTCCTCGGAGAACCCTGGCTGGCCTTCACCTTGGCCGCTCGCTCCCTCCCTCCGCGCGCTCCTCCGGCCGTATTTGCATAGAAAATATTTTGAGTACACCTGCACGCCGACTAAGGCCAGCGACTTTTTGCCCCGCTTCTCCGTGCGCGCCTTTCGATATACGGATCTCGGAACGACTCGGAGATTCGAAGCGAGGGGAAGCGAGCCAAACGGCCGAACGCGATCGAAATCGGTTCGATGCCAATTCGCTTTGCTTCTTTTGCGGAAATGGAAATTCCAGGAACGTGGCGCCGAGCGTCGAGGCTCCAAACAAAATTCGTGTCGTAATCGTACGGCCGCCCTGCGTACGCGCCAAACTTCCTCGCCGACGCTGGAAGAAAGTACCGCTATTCTTAGGACCGCCGATCTCTATCGCGGCGCTTCCCTCTGTATCGGTAATTTCCTTCGACGTCCTATTCGCCGCTCGCCGAAAGAAACGGCGTAAAGCGGCGGGAAAGCAGCTTCGCCCGGTGCTCGGCGAAAAGGAAAAGTAACCGCGCCGGTTACGAGGCCGCGCTTTGCCTCTTCCGCCGCCTTTCGGCCCGAACGCTCCGATCGGTCGCACGCGAGGGACCTCCCTTGCCTTCGAGCACGCACGGCGAATGCGCTGGCGAACGCTGCCGGCGAAATGCCGCGTCCCGCTGCTCCGAGCCCAACGGCATTTTCGCCGCCGAGGCCGACGCGAGCGACGAAAAGTGGCTCGAGGGCTCGAGGGCTCGAGAGGCTCGAGAGAGGGGGGGGGGGGGCGTCGGGCGGCCGAAAGGGAGAGTCCGGAGCGGCTTCGAGCTATCTCACTCGCGCTTTTCCCGCGAAAATGCCAACCTCGCGAGCCGCTCTCTTCCTACTCGTATCTGCGAGGTATTTTGCATATTTTGAAGGAGCGCAAAGTCGAGAGGCTGGCGGCAGCGCGTGCCGTCGCGCACGCTCTCTACTCGGGATCTCGCGCCAGCTCTCCTCTTTGCCCGAGCGCGGCGCAGCCGATTCTGCGGGAGAATCGCGAGAATTGGGCCTCGCGCTTCAGCCTCGAGATGGAGGACGCGCTCGCCACTCTCGACCACTCCGAGGGACCTTGCCTCGTAGCCGACGATTCTTCGAGATGCGCCCGAATCGGCGTACGAGCCGTCTCCTAGACTCCTCCGAGCTGCCGATTGGCGCTTCCGATGGCGCAAAAGGAACGACAAGGAGAAGAAGAGGGAGAGGAAGAAGGAGAGAGAGAGAGAGAGAGAGAGAGAGAACGACTGGCCGCGCAGATCCGCCGGGCTTTTGCGGGAGCGGAGACGGAGCTCTGGCAAAGTACGACAAAGTTGAAATGGCAGCAGGAGCGAGCCGCGAGGCCAGGGAAGCCGAATCGGTTTCCCAATCGCGACCTCCTCGTTCGCAAAAGTGACCTTTTCGAGAAAGTAAAAGGCACGCAGCACGGATCCTGCGCGGCAACGAAGGAGAAAGCGCTACCGTTCGACGTTTCGTTCTAACCCAGATTCGGTTGGCCGTTGCGAGGCTCGTTCCTGCCGGCGCGAGTCGCTTCGCTCGGGCGTCCCTCGGCTGGCCCTCGAGGTACGCGCGCCCCTGCTCGCGACCTCCGACCTGGCCATCCCCCTTTCGATCCGCGCCGATCCCCCGACTCGCGCCAGCCCCGGACACGCCGGCGCCTCTCGGCCGAAGCGAGCGAGCGAATGCGCCCGCGAAGGCGCGAACCGGCGAGGCGGCCGCCGTGGCAAACGGAGTCACCTACTAAACTTTCAACCCGATTGCAAATCGGTCGGCGCCTCGATTAGTCGCCGATAGTCGAGGCCGCCATTTCCGCGGATCTTCGACGCCTTCGACGAAGGAACGTCCTCCGCGAAAGGAAGGGCGAGGAAGGGGAGCGATCGACGAAACCGCTCGCCCCCTCCCCCTCCCAACTCCCAACTCCCAACTCCCAGCTCCCCCGTCGGCCGCGCGACTCGTCCTCGGAAACGTCATGGGGGCCTCGAGGGGGTACTCCTCCTCCTCCGCCGCGGAGGTTTTCGAAAGAAAATCGCCGAGGAGTCTTGGCTCGGGCCTGCCGGCGGAGGGTGGGAGGCGGCGCGGAGGGAGCCGCTCGCGCCGACGGGGGAGCGGCGCTAATCCGGTTGGGCGCTACATAACAGGTGACCCCGATCGGCAATTTCGAGATCGGATCTCGTGCAATCGGCGACGCGGCTCGCGCAACACCGATCGTTTCGCGCTATTCCGCAGGCATTTTCCGCGGCTATCACGGAGACTTTCACCCGGTGCACGCGCCTTCTCCAACGTTCTCCAATGACGTGGCCCGACTCGCCTCGACATGTGCGAAACCGAGACCCCGAGACCCACTTTGCCGGCGCCTCGCGCCTCGCACCGCGCGCCGCGCACCGTTTTTCCTCGCTAGGGCCGAGGTCCCTTCTCGTAGCGGCTATCCGCGCCCCTGCGCCCCGGTAAGCCCGCTCCTCGCGCAGGGGGTCAACGCATCTCGCCGGTATCGTCGTCGGTCCCGAGCGCGAGCGAGCCCTCGACATCGTGCTGCCTTTGAATAATCGAGCCTGGCCGGCTCTGGCCGGGCCTGCGGCGTGGGAAGAGACGGAGCGAGGGCGAGGGCGAGGGCGAGGGCGCGAGGGGGAGGGAGGAGAAGGATCGCGCGATCTCGCTCGGGACTCGCTGGCCGACTCGACGAGACTCTGGCCGATATAGAGATTAACGCTAATGCGGACGCATACGAATGCGCCCGGCATTGGAGCGCGAGAGCCGGTCACGATATGGCAACAAAGTAAACGGACGCCCTTCACAGGGTGCCGGCATTGAATATTCAAGGACGCGCGCGGATTCGGCTCCCGGCGCGGAGGGTCGCGGAGGGCGAGCGAGGGCCAGAGGCCGAGCGCCGCGGCGATCCGGGAGGGCATCGGGGCACGCCGAGGGGCGCGAGGAGGGGGAGGAGAGGAGCGGAGGCTTATCGGAAATCAGGCTCGAGCCAAGGAACGTTCCTACCTCCTGCTTCCGAGCGCCGGAATGCGGCGTGGGGCCCTCGACGTCCGCTTAATCGCGGCCCATCGATCTCGCCCCGATCGGTGGTGCGTGCCGCCCTTGGCGGAAATCTCCGAGGGCGCGCATCCCAGAGCGGAGGAGAGCGCCGAGGCGGTGCGGCGCGTTGGTCAGGCTCCGCTAGCTCGCACGCGCCTCCTCCGCTCGTAGCGGAGGATCGGCCCGAGCGTGTCCGCTGGGCGGATGCGTATGCAAGTAAGAATTTCATTATGCATGGATTGACCCCGGATCATGCTCGGATCCTACATCAGCATAGATTGGGATCGAATCGGAGTTTTTTGGATGACTCCTTTTTTCTTTGTCCGCTCGCCATGTCCGGCATAATCTAGGCTCGCCTACCAGCCCCTCGGGCCACCCTCGAGCCACCCTCGAGCCACCCTCGAGCCACCCTCGAGCCTCGCGCTTCGCGGCCCGAGGGACGCGGTAGGGATGCGACGTTTCCTCCTTGGCGGCCGCGATCGATGCCCTCGACGAGGATGGGGCACCCTCCAAAGATGCGAGCACCGAGGCGAATCTCTCGAGGTGGGACGAAACGTCTATTTCGAGAATCTGGAGTAAGGTCGATATCGTTGACTAGCGTCGAATTACGCATTCGACGGTGAGAGCAACAGGAAATGGCCTGACAATGGAAAGTGCGTCGAGTTTGTTGGTGCGCGTCCAGAGGCATTCGCATAATCCTCGCCAGACCTGGGATGTTTTCATATTATGCGAAATTCCGCCGCCCGTATAACCATGCGCATTTTTCATTCTGCGGAATAAGAGAATCGGAGCGAAGACGGGGACACGACGTAGAGGCTGAAAAATAGTCGGGCAAAGGCGCGCGTGGTCGGGCGCGAAGATCGAGATGGCGAGCGAGAGGCAAATCGCGATTGGCGAGAGAGGCCGGTGCGCGCTCATCGGCCGAGGCTTTCTCGACGTGGTCGACGGCCGCCGGAAGAGCGGCGAACCTTTCTCAAAATCGTTCCAGTTCGTCCATCCGCGATCCTGAGCCGAGAAAGGGCCCGCGGCGTATCCTCGACCGAGAGCACTCCTCGTCGTCCCTCTCGGGACGAAGTCGGACCTTGTCTCGTGCTAGACGCTCAAAGGCCTCGCGCAGTGGACGGAGGACGGAGGACGTGGGTCGCGGACGTCTCGGGGATGCCTCCGATAAAATACTCGCGCGGATAAGCAAATACGCCTTTACCGTCGGATAGGAACGTTCTCTCTACGGCCCGTTCTATCGGTCGTAAGAGGACGGAGACGGAGACAAAGAAGGAGAAGGGGGAGAAGATGAAGAAGAAGAGGAAGAGGAAGAAGAGGAAGCACGGAGATGGTGGAAGGGCTGGGGCGGCTGGAAGGGGTGCAGAGTGGCGGGGGGAGGGGGCGAGAGGCAGGACGAACGAAACTCGCGAAGAAAAGCGCGACGAAAAACTTTAGCCGCGCATTCGTCGTCCTCTCGGGATGTAAATCGAAGAAGAGGCAAAAGTCAACGACATCGAGATACGAGGATGCCACTGCAGCCGTAAACCCGTCTCATCGGTGGCATAACAGGTTTCGGTGAAATTCGAACCAACACGCCAACGTCGGTTCGACGCGCGAGCGAGCGCTTCGAACAGAGAGGAAATGCAGCCGTGAACGACCTGGAAGCAGCAAATTACGTCAGATCGGGCCGGGGTCCAACGAACTCGGGCCCAGAAAGGTTTACTGCTTTCCGGGCCGGCCTCGGGCCTCGGTTCGCGGGGGCCAGAGGGCGGCGGGGGGCGGCGGCGGGGCGCGG